>CM028380.1:29358577-29402021 GCA_013146195.2 Codonopsis lanceolata
TCATTATTCAACAGTAGGTGTTTTACTCATTAAAAAGAATCAAGTAGGAATTCGACAAGAGCGAATTCAACATGTCAATAGATACATCATTCTACAACATGCTCTCAATTGTGCATTTGCTTCACACAATCACATAACCACATAAGAACTCGATTGAGTCTTATAATCACTCATATCAAACATGCCCTTCAATCCATCCCAAAGTCACGTAGGCTAATATATTAGTCTAATGCTACAAACGTCGTAGGGATTGAATGTGGAGTCGATTGTTCAATAACTCCTAATTTCAACTCGGGTGAGTTTTAAAAATTCAACCAAGTTGAGCATTGATACTCTATACATCACATTGCCCTTTCTAAGTTCTCCTTTCATTTAGAGTCGATAACTAGGCCGTTCATGATCTTAAACTAGCCTTAAACACAATCCCGAGTTTCAAACCCTAGAATGGAGATTTTGTTAAACCTTGAATTGAAACATATTCCTTCACAAGAGTTATTCCTAAGCTCATTATAAACAACATTCATGCTTTCAAAATGTCAAAATCACAACTTCATAGAGAATTCATTAAATCCTACACATGTTTCAAAGGTTGAATTGGAATTTCTCTTCACAAAATGTGTTCACAATCATTAATAGAACAACTATAATGAAGGGGTCATGCTATTTTATTGAACATGAAAATCTCGAGGAATTGTCAACGTACCTTAGTCCTAAGATTAAGGAGGAAAGGATGATCAAAGCAAGGATTGTTGTAGAGAGATCTAGGGCTTCGATTTTGCGGTCTCCGGATGGCCGATCGGGACCACTTAGGAACCCGGAAATGGTCTCTCAAGCATCTACGAAGCTTTGTTGAACACAAATGGCTGACTTAAGGTTCGGAAAATGTTTTTATATAGTTGCCAACAAAACCTCAATCCATGTGAAGATGGTTAAATGACTTTATTGGCTATGGGATGCTAGCCTTTGATAAGGGTTGATCCAAGGCTTAGAGGGTTGTAGAAGAGTCAACAAAGAGGTCTCAAGTCACTTAAGGCGGCCAAGGGCAGGGCACTGAGGGTCTTCAACCAAACAAGTCAAGAAATCCCGTATGTGAAAAATCGGAGGATAAAGCGGTCGCTTAATTTCTCCCCATGCGACCGCATGGGTCTATTTTCAGTGCACATTTTGATGTGCTCTCGGCATCTCAAACGAGCCAAGCGACCAAAAACCAATGGACCGGGTTCAGACCTTAAACATGTTCTAAACTTGTCCTAAATGATTTAAACTCATGGGCAACACATCTAAGGTGTAACCCAACTCAAAACAAGTCGGAAACACACAGAAACATCCTAAACATGTTAAAACATGGCTGGAACACTCGGCAATTGGCCAGCAGATCAAACCACGAATGAAACCCAACTTAATCTAGGATAACTTGAACATGTATTAGGCTTGTTTTGACATGGTTATGGCTTGTATTCAAGTACACTTGGTTTAGAACTCAAATGAACTTCTCATGAAGTTGAAAACACAAACAATTCAAGCAGCGAGGCAATCCACGAAACCTAAGGCTCAAGCAGAAACTTAACAATGCTTCTAAACTCTCAACCAAGCATACAACAACTAAGATGAACATTGTAAATCTTATATGCAAGGTATTAAGACTCCAATGAGACTTATTTAGGTGCTATCATGTTAAGATAAACACTAGAAACATCAAGAACAAGGCATGCAACGCATGGAAGACCATTACTCTATTATGACCTTAACCAACACCATGCAAGCAAGATAGGAATAAAATGAAGCCTCTAACATGTCCAAGACCTACTACAAACATGTTATATTGATATGAAACATGAAATCGGTTTGGGTTCTCACACTACGCGAGAAAACTCTCAAGCAGAGTCAAATAACAGAGGCGTCGGTGGGCGACTTAGCTTTAACTAGTTAAAGTCTATGGAACATATGAAATTAAGGTATTGGCTTCTAAATAGCCTACCTACACAAATCAAGAGTCTTTCCTCAAGTTTAGTAAGTGAGGTCACGATTAAACGACAAGCAAAACGAGAAAGCCAAGTACACGAAGGTTCGGGGTCTTACATCCTCACCACCTTAAAAGAATTCGTCCTCGAATTCAAAACCCGCAACAACCAAAAGTTCAATACTCTGGCCTGCACATGAAGTCGAGGTAACCGTCTAGGTATGCCTCAAAACACGAGGGGGAGAAATACTCAAATCTCAACTCCAATAAATTCCAAAATCGAGTCATCTTGACTCTTGACGGAGTTCAAAGACATTAGCAAAGCTTACAAAGTTCCAACAAACGTGGATATCAAGGTTTAAATGCCTCTCTATGAACTAATCAAGTAATTCATGCATGTGCAATAATTTCACCGAACTAACTAACTTCCCAACCAAGAATTTCCTGGTCACCACGCAAATCTCTAGGGTCTAACGCCCTTGCACTATAATCAAGTAGTCAATCATCATTATAGACCACATATTCACCCAACAAGGAAGACATTCAACACAGTGTAACTTATTCGATCAAGTCACAAGTTCATTTCATTCATAGCATGATCTCCATATACAAGTTGCACATATTTGCACAAACACAACAAGATACCATTTTCAATTACATTCCGTTTGGTAGCGGGTTCGAGTCAATTCCTATCTCATATTATACCATTCTAGTTCTCCGAGCGAAGACCTCTTGATAATCAAGTCGGGGGCCCTCGAAGTGACTTCAAAGCTTTCGTAAATCGTAAAGGATGTGGGGTGTTCGTGAATCACATATCAACATCCTTTATATCGGTCTCAATAATGGCAATCATAAGCACATATAGGCATGGCATCAACATCATGCAACATAGCAAATTAATTTACTATGTATGTATACCAAGTATGGAATATTCATACTATTAACTACCTATCAATGGTAGATAAAACACATTATTCAAGGCTAATACTCTATCAATGTATTAGACCAATAACAAGACAATACAACACTTCACAAGTCACTAGGTAGCATATTCTTACTAACTAGTATATAACCAATCCTTATAAGTCAAAGCCGTATGCGAATTGACAACCGATCCGACCAATCATCATGTGATCACCTCTTGGCCCATCACCAAGTTCCAACATATCATGAAGAAATTTCACCTTGATCAAGGTAGTCCCCAAATACCAAAACACAACCATCGGAAAGGGTTCTCAAATTCCCAACACAAGTAATACAAGAAGCGGTGATTAAATACTACCATAACTATATACACCTATATAGTAATCTATGAAATACTAATAGGTACCACGGGAGGCTTAACCACTCCGCTCGAAAGCGTATTACAACGAACTTTCGCCATAATGATTAACACGGCGATCACCCTTGGGACCGGCAGTCTAGCTTCTCGATTCCTAAAAATGGAACAAGAAACAAGATCTAATAAAATGCAGCACCTACTCTTGGTATAAGCGCAACTCATAAGCAATAAAGGAGAAATATAATACTCCTAGACACAAACCTTCACTCACGGCAATCTAGACCAAAGCGAACTTAGTACTCCAAGTCGTGTACTTGTACCAAAGAATATGCCAATAAGGCATTATAAACAACACTCGACGGTAAATACTCGGCGAAAACCCAAACCCAAACTAGGCCATGGAACCTATCACGGCTTATAGCTAACATAAGCTCGATACCAAGCTAATAACGACCCGACCGGTTCCAACACGAAATCCCAAGGTCGTGCATTGGAACTAACTTAATAAGAGGACAAGCACTTGATAAACGTAGTGCTAGTCAAGCGATCGAGCAAACTCGCTCTAAACATGAACATAACACCGCACTAAAATACGGTATTTCAAAAATCGAATCGCGGAAGCAATATAAGAAAGAAGTCCCAAGCTATGAAGCTCGAAACCAACGACAATGAAACCAAGAGAGACATTATCTCTCAAAGGAGGAAAAACAAAACTCGCGTGCAACATTGCGACGCTAATCAAACCATCGGCACTCGGGGGCGTTTCAACAAAGAACCAACGATATAACAATTACCCAACGGCTAAAGCATACAGGGGTCAACCAACAACTATAAAAACTAGAATAAGGAAATTCCCCAAAGCTCTGCGTGCAGGAGACAAGCTGAAATAAATACTAAAACCACAAACAAGGCACGACACAACACGTCGGCCCAAGAAATAACCAATACAAATACCCAAGTATTCTACCCATTTGTAAAGTCTAAATAACTTTACAAAATGTCGATCTCACAAGAATAGCAAAGTACATGAAATCAATGACAATGCTAAAAGGAACAAGACTCCACAAGCTACTCGGGAAAGTCGGTGCGCTACAAACACGAACCACACGATCTAACCTCGATCTATCGACCATTTGCGCCTACTACGATCACGATCTACTCGACCTCGGTGCGACTATCGATTCTTTGCAACTAAAAACAAATGCGAGATGAGTCATAATGACCCGATGCGCTACTACAATATATATGCAACATATAATTATGTAACATAAACATAACCGGTGTCATTTTATATATGACGAAAAACCCGTGAAGAGGCGTCGTATCGTTTCGATACTCCACAAGATATCCACTCCTTCTTACTTACTAAACCGTCCAAATGAACCCGGGTGTAATTCCCTGTTCACACACAAATCAAATGAATTAGAAGGTAGTTCCCACAAAACATCATATGCAAGTATACATATCATTATATATACGAATCAAGCTATTCACTTGTTACCACGTGTAAGGGTGCATGTTTATATATATACACCTATATCGGTATGTATATCTCTAAATATACATATCAAATCTCCCATAAAATCATCATGCATAAGTGTGCATATCTATATATATACACATCAAGTCTTTCATATATATCTCATATACAAGTATGCATATATCTATATATACATATCAAATCTCTCATATATCATCGGCCAATACAAACATGGTCAATAAGATCTCATGTTCAACTAACACTTTGTTATCACATAAGTGCCCATAGTAAGCCACATAAAGGATAGAGAAGATACCAAATCACTTTCGTCGTATTGCTCACTGCAATCACAAGATTAATCATATCGTGCGGTGATACCCGTGTTCGGTATCAAAGTACCGAGCTCTCTTCTCGAGTGCAGTTCTCTACTCGGGAAAATAGCACTAGCCAATGTGCTCAATTGGTTACGACAAAGGGGCTACTTCCCCAGCTGTAGCTAGCGGTGGAGGTGTGTGTGAAACCGAATCGATGCGGCGATACATTGCAACCACGAATCCCATAATTCGTGAAGACAATGCATCGTCCCACCATCATCATGAAAACTCAAGTAATGCCCCGGGACTTATATGCAATGCACAAGTAGATGTTTACTTGCTAATTCTCAAGTAGATATAATGATCTACTAAACTCATACGATTATGCACATTGTTACATAATCACAAAACCATAATAGGAACTCATTTGAGTCTCTAAATCATAAGTGTCAAGTTTGTTCACTCTCTTCAATTCAAGTCCCAAAAGCTAGTAATCTAGTCAAATGGAATATAATTATCATAGGATCTCACCACGATCCTCGTAAGGTTCAATTGTTCCTTAACTTCGACTCAGTTGAGTCTTTACTACAATTCAACCAAATAGAGTTTGAACACTATATGTGTCCCAAGACTCTTTTCTATGTTCTCGTTTGAGGCATAGTAAGGTTCCCATTCCATTTAGGAATCTTAGTTCAAGTCCCAAGTCAATTATATAAGGGAAGCCTAAGTTGATTATTGTGAAATCAAGCTTAGTTCAATTTTTGATTCATAATTCCACTTAATAGTAGAATCCAAGTTCACCACAATTCATTAAGCGTAGAGCAGATCGAGCACGAGGCAAATACATTCAATATGCTCATAAGTCATATCATAGAAACACATAGAAGAATCAATTCTTGACAAGGTAGGAAATCATGCATTTAGTCATAATATAAAATATACACAGTATTCCATATTCACCTATGAAATTCAACGAGTCACAACTTAACCATCGGTCCATTAAGTACTATCCAAGACTACTCCGTTAGTCTCGGATCATGAAGCCATTTACTAAACTCTTCCTAGAGTAGTAACTCATTCAATAACACAAAAGTCGATGGTAGTCAAGACTTAAGCAACACTAGAGCGGTAATAACCCGTAAGGTCAAACCATACCGGTGAGTCTTAGATAACAACATGGTCATCCTAGCGACTTATACAAGTAGACTCCATGTATAGAGTACTAAGAAAGCCCCAATCCAAATCTTCTCATAGAATAGTCCTCAAATTCATTATTCAACAAGTAGGTGTTTTTACTCATTAAAGAATCAAGTAGGAATTCGACAAGAGCGAATTCAACCTGTCAAGTAGATACATCATTCTACAACATGCTCTCAATTGTGCATTTGCTTCACACAATCACATAAACCACATAAGAACTCGATTGAGTCTTATAATCACTCATATCAAACATGCCCTTCAATCCATCCCAAAGTCACGTAGGCTAATATATTAGTCTAACGCACTACAAACGTCGTAGGGATTGAATGTGGAGTCGGTATTGTTCAATAACTCCCTAATTTCAACTCCGGTGAGTTTTACTAAAATTCAACCAAGTTGAGCATTGATACTCTATGCATCACATTGCCCTTTCCTAAGTTCTCCTTTCATTTAGAAGTCGATAACTAGGCCGTTCATGATCTTAAACTAGCCTTAAACACAATCCCGAGTTTCAAACCCTAGAATCGGAGACTTTGTTAAACCTTGAATTGAAACATATTCCTTCACAAGAGTTCATCCTAAGCTCATTATAAACAACATTCATGCTTTACAAAATGTCAAAATCACAACTTCATAGAGAATTCATAAAATCCTACACATGTTTCAAAGGTTGAATTGGAGGATTTCTCTTCACAAAATGTGTTCACAATCATTAATAGAACAACTATAATGAAGGGGTCATGCTATTTTATTGAACATGAAAATCTCAGGGAATTGTCAACGTACCTTAGTCCTAAGATTAAGGGAGGAAAGGATGATCAAAGCAAGGATTGTTGTAGAGAAGATCTAGGGCTTCGATTTGGCGGTCTCGGATCGCCGATCGGACAACCGGAACTCCGGGAAATGGTCTCTCAAGCTAGGGTTTCCTCCATGGACGAAAATGGGGTCTAAGCTCTGAATCTCTGAAGCTTTGTTGAACACAAATGGCTGACTTAGGCTGGAAAATGTTTATATAGTTGCCAACAAAACCTCAATCCATGTGAAGATGGTTAAATGACTTTCTATTGGCTATGGGATGCTAGCCTTTGATAAGGGTTGATCCAAAGGCTTAGAAGGGTTGTAGAAGAGTCAACAAAGAGGTCTCAAGTCACTTAAGACGGCCAAGGGGCAAGGGCACAAGGGTCTTCAACCAAACAAGTCAAGAAATCCCGTATGTGAAAAATCAGGATGAAGCGGTCGCTTCAATTTCTACCCATGCGACCGCATGGGTCTATTTTCAGATTCTGCACATTTTGATGTGCTCTCAGCATCTCAACGCGAGCCAACGACCAAAAACCAATGCGACCGCGAGGTTCAGACCTTAAACATGTTCTAAACTTGTCCTAAATGATTCCAAACTCATGGGAAACCATCCTAAGGTGTAACCCAACTCAAAACAAGTCGGAAACACACCCGAAACACATCCGAAACATGTTAAAACATGGCTGGAACCACTCGACAATTGGCCAACGAATCAAACACGAATGAAACCCAACTTAATCTAGGATAACTTGAACATGTATTAGGCTTGTTTAGACATGGTTATGGCTTGTATTCAAGACCTAGAACTCAACCGAACTTCTCTCGAGACGGAAAGGAGGCAATACAAACAATGATGACAAACCACAAAACACAAACGAAGCAACGAAGCTTCTAAACTTCCAACCAAGCACACAACAACTAAGATGAACATTATAAACCTTAGATGCAAAGTACTAAGACTCTCATGAGACTTATTTAGGTGCTAACACGCTATGACGAACACTCGAAACACCAACAACAAGGCATGCAATGCATGGAAGACCATTATTCTATTATGATCTTAACCAACACGATATGAATAAAATGAAGTCTCTAATATGTCGAGACCTATTATAAACATGTTATAATGATGACAAACATGCAATGGGGTTTGGGTTCTCACACTACACGAGAAAACTCTCAACCGAGTCAAGTAACGAACAGCGTCGGTATACGACTTGTAACTTTAACTAGTTAAAGTCTATGGAACATATGGAATTAAGGTATTGGCTTCTAAATAGCCTACATACACAAATCAAGGTTCTTTCCTCAAGTTTAGTAAGTGCGTCACGGTTAAACGACAAGCAAAACGAGAAAGCCAAATACACGAAGGTTCGGGGTCTTACATCCTCACCACCTTAAAAGAATTCGTCCTCGAATTCAAAACTCGAAAACAACCAAAAGTTCAATACTCTGGCCTGCACATGAAGTCGAGGTAACCGTCTAGGTATGCCTCAAAACACGAGGGGGAGAAATACTCAAATCTCAACTCAAATAAATTCCAAAATCGAGTCATTTTGACTCTTGACGGAGTTCATAGACATTAGCAAAGCTTACAAAGTTCCAACAAACGTGGATATCAAGGTTTAAATGCCTCTCTATCAACTAATCAAGTAATTCATGCATGTGCAATAATTGCGCCGAACTAACTAACTTCCCAACCAAAAATTTTCTGGTCACCATGCAAATCTCTAGGGTCTAACGCCCTTGCACTATAATCAAGTAGTCAATCATCATTATAGACCACATATTCACCCAACAAGGAAGACATTCAACACAGTGTAACTTATTCGATCAAGTCACAAGTTCATTTCATTCATAGCATGATCTCCATATACAAGTTGCACATATTTGCACAAGCAAAACAAGATACCATTTTCAATTACATTCCGTTTGGTAGCGGGTTCAGTCAATTCCTATCTCATATTATACCATTCTAGTTCTCCGACGAAGACCTCTTGATAATCAAGTCAGGGGCCCTCTGAAGTGACTTCAAAAGCTTTCGTCGTACAGGATGTGGGGTGTTCGTGAATCACATATCAACATCCTTTATATCGGTCTCAACAATAGCAATCATAAGCACATATAGGCATGGCATCAACATCATGCAACATAGCATATTAATTTACTATGTATGTATACCAAGTATGGAATATTCATACTATTAACTACCTATCAATGGTAGATAAAACACATTATTCAAGGCTAATACTCTATCAATGTATTAGACCAATAACAAGACAATACACCACTTTACAAGTCACTAGGTAACATATTCTTACTAACTAGTATATAACCAATCCTTATAAGTCAAACCGTATACGGGTCGACAACCGATCCGACCAATCATCGTGTGATCACCTACTGGCCCATCACCAAGTTCCAACATATCGTGAAGAAATTTCACCTTGATCAAGGTAGTCCCCCAAATACCAAAACACAACCATCGGGAAAGGGTTCTCAAATTCCCAACACAAGTAATACAAGAACTGGTGATTAAATACTACCATAACTATATACACCTATATAGTAATCTATGAAATACTAATGGGTACCACGGGAGGCTTAACCACTCCGCTCTCGAAACGTATTACAACGAACTTTCGCCATAATGATTAACACGGCGATCACCCTTGGGACCGACAGTCTAGCTTCTCTGATTCCTAAAAATGGAACAAGAAACAACAGCTCTAATAAAATGCAGCACCTACTCTTGGTATAACTGCAACTCATAAGCAATAAAGGAGAAATATAATACTCCTAGACACAAACCTTCACTCACGGCAATCTAGACCAAACGAACTTAGTCCTCCAAGTCGTGTACTTGTACCAAAGAATATGACAATAAGGCATTATAAACAACACTCGACGGTAAATACTCGACGAAAACCCAAACCAAAACTAGGCCATGGAACCTATCCTGTCTTATAGCTAACATAAGCTCGATACCAACGACCGACCCGACCAACAACATGAAATCCCAAGGTCGTGCACTGAACTAACTTAACAAGAGGACAAGCACTTGATAAGCAGTAGTGCTAGTCAAGCGATCGAGCAAACTCGCACTAAACATGAACATAACACCGCACTAAAATACGGTATTTCAAAAATCGAATCAGCGGAAGCAATATAAGAAAGAACTCCCAAGCTATGAAGCTCGAAACCAACGACAATGAAACCAAGAGAGACATTATCTCTCAAAGTAGGAAAAACAAAACTCGCGTGCCGCAACATTGCAGACGCTAATCAAACCATCGGCACTCCAGGCCGGCGTTTCAACAAAGAACCAACCTGATATAACAAATACCCAACGGCTAAAGCATACCGGGGTCAACCAACAACTATAAAAATTAAAATAAGGAAATTCCCCCAAAGCTACTGCGTGCCCGGGAGACAACTGGAATAAATACTAAAACCACAAACAGGGCACGACACAACACGTCGGCCCAAGAAATAACCAATACAAATACCAAGTATTCTACCCGACTGTAAAAACCCGCAACAAAACCTTTACGGGTACGCAAAAACCCGCAACAAAATCCATCGTAGCATGTTCCCATTCCACTCCGGAATATCCAACGGTTGTAACAACCCTGCAGGTCTTTGGTGTTCCGTCTTCACCTGCTGACAAGTTAGACACCTCGACACATAATCCGCTATTTGTCGCTTCACATCATCAACTGAAGGAACACAAACTTTACTCTTGAAAGTCGAAAACCCATCTTGGTTCATCGCGAACTCATACTCGTAATTCCCACTCGAACAACAAACCTAGACTCAGTCTCCGAGTCTAATATCTTTTAAAAAAAAATCAACCAAGTAGGCAAAAATCAAACTACCAAAAATCCCACATTCACAAGTTCGAAAATTTTCAATAACCATAATACCAAGCACTGTAGGTTGAAAATATCTTGACTCATACTTGAGTCGCATAGCACTCACAAATTCCATGACTAATTAATTAAGCATGTGAATTCCAAATATATCATTGAAGCGTATCCAAGGACTTTATAAATATAAGTCTCCCGAAACTATTTGCTTCGGAGCTACAACATGAGATATAAATACAAGAATTCTAAATCATGAGAGGTAAAAAAAAAAAAATGGCCGATAGAGCAATTCACAATTTAAGGAAGAGTGTTCCACAACACACTTCTAAAACAAATAAGTTAACATTCAGGATCATGCAAGTCATGCTCGCAACTTCCAAATCATAGACGATGAACATAAGAGCACCATGTGAAAATTTATTCCATTTATTTTCCTTTTCTTCTGGTAAGAGGTTTAGTCAATTTCTAACCTGCTTACTACCAATCCTAGTCCACCAACGAACCTCTTTTGATCACCAATTTAGGGTACCGGCTAAATTGATTTCAAAAAGCTTGTAAGGATGCGAGGGCTATGAGAAAAATCTTAAGCATCCTTTGCTACAGCCTCACATAATCATGCAACCTGTAATCATGGCATATCCATAAGGCATGAGAATCAAGATTTTATCATGCTATACTTTAAACAAATTACATTACTTACTAATGCATATAAGCTTGTTCATACTCAAACACAACTATTTCCGTTAGACATATTTACTACTCTTGTAAACCATGTCTTTTCTTTTAACAAAATGCATCTACCATGCATGCTCATACATAAGGATCATACATTAATTTTCCTTTTGAAAATAATATACGCACCGGTACAAGTTATGTCTATACTTCATAATCACAAATATATTTACTCATAATTTAATCATCAACGAAATGATAAAATTCCTATCATTTGCAGTGTCGCATGTACACATGTATATCATGCAAATACGATACAAAATAACCAAGTATCAACATACATCATCTCATATACTCCATGTAATTCATAACCATGCATATGACACGTCCAAGCAATTACTATGTTATGTGTAATTACTAATCCAATCGTATATACTCATAAAGTTCCATCGTGCTAATTTTCTCGTACAATGGTGATTCTAATAAATAACAAGGTTCAGTATATTCACTATACTCGCCTAACGATACTTCCATAGTAACTCCGAGTAAAGAGGTAGCATTCACTCTCGTACTCATAATCAAAACCACCGTAAAGTCTTTCATTACCTTAGTCCCAAATCTCGTATTCGCCAAAACACACACGAAATACTCGCGGCGGCACACGCTATTAGTCGTGATTTAGCGGTATATTTGCTCGTAATAACCGTAATCCATCTCAGAATCCACTAAGTATCAATCGTGCGGTTCAAGTGTGTCCTACTCGCATAAAAATCACACAACAAAGTATAATTATTTTACTGTACATATATCTCTATAGAGCATACAGATTTAACGCACCACTAGTATTTACCACTAGTAGCATTATCACATATTCAATATCCACATACGTATAACATCGCCATCCACATAGGCTTACATAACCGTATTACTTTATCACCAATCGATCGCTCACCGACAAATCAAAATTTCAACCAAAACCGTAAACCAATCCCATACAGGGACATCCTCCTCAATAATATCCATAAATCGAGGAAAACAAAAATAATTGAATCTCAACACACAATGCAATGTATGTATTAATACATATGAGTTACCGATACAACGTGCACTCATAATAGCGATAATAGCAACCATAATATCCGTATAATGAATTACCTCCTATCCAAGGTAGGTCTCAAAACTCCGCAATGGCCAACCGCCACGTACGCATACAACCTCAAACCCTAGCTCGTCTATAACCATTTCACTAAGGGTCACTAGGCGCTTATTAGTGCTTTTAGAGTCATTAATCCTCAAATTTTAAGGTAATCCATTCTAATGTGATCACCACCATAAGCTAAACACTTGTCTATATTGCTCCAACACCTACGCTTGGTGTCCCATTTATCAAACGAAATTTATACAACAATTTATCACCTCTTCATCTATGATTTTAGGTAAAAGCATCACTCCGCTTATTAGTCTACGGATTTGCCTATACGGTTCGGGAGGTATCTACTATCCTCTAACCACATCATCAACCTTAATATTCCACGAGGTCCTCTCTCAGGTGTGTTCCTTAATATTTAACTTTTTCTCATGAGTATAGTCCACAGCCCCTCTAAAATTTGCGAGCTGTTATGGAATAAATTGCCTGTAATACCCCATCCTTAATCCTTAACTCTTTCACAATTTATGGAGTCTTCCTCATTCGGCACTAAGTGCGCTACTCTAATGCTAACTCGTGATCTTCATTTAGATATTAAATCACAATATCATCATATCTCCACCACCTCCTGGATTCTCAATCATTGATATTACTAGTACCATCTTATATTTATCAACATTGGCACCTCTACTAGTGCTAACATCCATTCTAGTTCAAACATCTTAACATACTATAACTCTCGACGTTAAGATACAACAAATCACACAAACCAACCCCAGAGCCAAGGAACCTATCCCGGCTGAAAGCTAAATTTATAATCATAGCTCGATATTAATCAGTGACGACCGACCGGATCCCAAGACGAAATCCCAAGGTCGTGCCGCCGGCAAGCAAATAACAACAAACAAGTAGCAAATAATGGGTATGGCCATAACGGCGATACACCGACAACTCAAAACATACGCGGAAGCAAAATATAATATAACAGTGGCGCCCGAGCTAACAAGCTCAAACTAAAAACAACCAAAGAGATAGTTAATCTCTCGGTCCAAAAATTCGACTCGCGTCCGCAACATTGGGCACGTAGAACAAACTCCCCGTATGCAATTCAATATAACACAATAAAAACCAAGTCATCGGCGGCTACTACCGAACCCAACATTACACTAAGTCTAAGACTCTAGTCTAACAACTCAACGGCTAAATACATGCCTGAGAACAAACATAATACTTTAACTAGCAATGTAACATGCTAAACAAATTCACCATTTTACCAAGCGACTAATACAAGTCGGCTACCAATAATACATGTACTGAAATGATAAGTACCAACAACAAGTAAGCATATGGAATCATAACCATAAATATACACCCAGCACGACTACTACTCGTCGGCTACCAAAGGAATAGGCTAAACAACATAATTACAAATATCACAATTCACATTTAGGTTGCTACCCCAACATGAAGTTTACATAACTTCATCTTCCCCAACGACCTCACCAAAAACAGATAAACTATCTAAGTAGCAACCTTGCCGTAAATAATACTTCGTCACAACGCAATCTTCTTGATTTACTTGGATCCGCACGCCGGCTCGGATCTAGGGAAAACAACCAACAAATAAAAGTAAGTCACAAAGACTTAGTAAGTTACTAACCGTAACTTCCTATCATGGCATAATACTCAATCATAAATTACATCATGCTATCGTCATGAAATAACCTTATATAAATCATGTTATGGCATCCATGCTCAACATTAATAGAACATGTTATCATTATAGTATAACATCTCACTAAAATCCATATCAAGGCATTTTATGCTCAACGATCATAACTCATGTTATCGGTATAACATAACCTTCCAATAATTTACATGTCAAGGCATATAAGCTTAACGACAATAATTCATGCTTCTGGCATAAAACCGCATTCGAATAATATTCATGTTAAAGCCTACTAGCTTAACACGAATTCATGTTATTGTTATAACACGCCTTCCCATAATATTCATGTCAAGGCATATAAACTTAACAACAATGATCCATGCTTTTGGCTTAATGCATCATTCAAATGAATTTTCATGTTTAAGCATTCATGCTTAACAACCTTAAACAACATGTTATCTATAAAGTATAACATTTATAAAACCAAAACAACCATCATATCATATCCAAATCACCAAGCACATTATTCACATAAGCACTTGTGAAACAATTCATATAAACGGGATATGATACCATTACCAATTCTTCCGCGCGTGTCGCTCCTGCAAAAACACGTGCAAAACCTTTATGTGCCCTCGATATCCCTCTCGTAGATATCGACGTCCCCGAGACAGTCTCCGCTCGAGTTCCATAGTTATCAAAGTCATGTGTATTACTACAACTAAGATAAACTACTTCCCCACCGTGGCCATCGATGGAGGGTGTGTGCAAACGGCACACGGCGATCCATCGCGATCACGAATCCCACAATTCGTGAAGACGATGTATCGCCCCACCAAAACTCAACAAACCGACTCCGACTCAAACCCAAGCACAAGTAATATATACTCATATGCTCAAAACAAGTAGGTAAACACTCTACCATCAAACTAGTCATGCATTTCATCCACAACTAGCATAAACATCACAACCGAGAATCATATAAGTCTCATAATCAAGTGTGCTTCACACACTTCAAAACTTCTTGGAGGCTCGACCTCCATGAATTCTACCCAAAATTCCGTAGGACTTAAGATTATAGTTCCTAGGATTCACACTAACCCAAAGGTTAACTCCGTTGAGTTCAATCTAAGTTTTCCGAAAATTCAAGGAATAGAAGCTTAGGCTTCATCATCCCCCTATATTCATAACTATCGCCAAAACCATAAACCCGATGTTCAATAAAATCATATAAACCCAACAAACTAATTAACAATGCAACTTAGAATAAATTAGCCATCTTGTGCATAATTTCATCCAAGTCATCATACCAATCATAACCTTCAAATCATGATTAAAATTTACAACATGGTTTAATATACTCTATTAAGCATATAAAACATATTATTCAAGCTCCCATCAATAGATTGCAAGTTAAACCAAAATTAGGGCAAGGCACCCTCCAAGTATCTCAATCAAACCAACATCAATACTCATGGAAAATCGACATAACCGAATTCAATAGACTCCACTAAACATGTATAACACAATAATTAGGCTTACCATCATGTTTAACAAGCCAAACACAATTTGGGGAAAATCCCCTTCCAAGTATCTTTGTCATTCAAGCTCAATACATATGAACAATTCATATAGCAAAGTTTAATAGACTAATTGGCATATGAATTCCATATAAAACAAGTCTCACATAGGTTCACCCATCTCTAACAAGAATTTGAAACCTAGGGTTCATGCATCTTCTATAAACCCTAACAATGGCTTCCATTGACCTCAAATAGCACAATTGGTTGTTTCCCTAGGGTCAATGGAGCCTAAAAATCAAAGGAAGAGAGGTAGAAACTTACAAGAACTTAGCCCTAACAAGCTGAAAATTCGGATTCTTGGAGGTTGTCTTCTCCTCAACTCTTTCTTCAACCTTGTTGGTAGAATGGGGGAAGAAGAAGACCTAGCTATGGCTTCCAAGCTCAAGCCCTTCAATCTCCCTAGAAATCACCTTCTCAAGCTTCCTCTTTGGTTGGGTTGAAGTGCTTGCAAGAAGAGCAAAGGTGGAAATCGATTCTGTCTTGGCCGAACTAAGTGAGAATGAGCGGCTGAATTTCTCTTATATAAGGGGGATTAATTCACTAATCAAGCCACTAATTAACCCCTAATAACTCTAATAGGTGTTTAGGACTAGTTTAGGTTAAGTAATTGGGTTAAAGTGTGGTTTAGAATAGGTTTAATTGGTCAAACTTTCGGACAGAAAGAAGAGGGATTGGAAATCAATCTGGGTTCGAGGACCAATGCGGTCGCATGGGTGAAGACCATGCGAGCGCTTCATGCCGAAATCCAAAGATTCCATGTTTTCGCTCCTCGCTCGGTCCCGGCCTCTCCCGCGTGCATTCTCGAGTCCTTCCAAGCCAAAAATGGTCTACAATTCAACCTTAATATCCTCCAAACAATAACCAAAAGAATCAAGTCTCAAACCTCATCAAAATGTGGCCAAGAACTCAGCGTAACGACCAGAAAAGTCAAACTGAAAAGGATTTTCGCTAGAATCAAACTAGCAACCAAACCGACGATGCAACCAACATCTAACCAATATCCAAGGCATGTTAATGATGTTTTGAATGCCTTCTAACAATTATCCATGTGTTAACCACATAAAACATAAACCCGAGATTCAAAGCATCTCGCGAAAGAAAAATGCATACGTGCATCTCAAACGACGTCAACGCTCATGCTATTGACTCTAAACATAAACGGGAGCTAAATGAACATGTTTATGATGATTATAAGTGTATGAGTTCATGCATAACACAAGCAAGCAACATTTCAGGGTTTTACATGTTATTAGGCATGTAAAGGAGAAGATCAATCAACTTTTCATGTGGGAAATGGGATCGATTTGGTTGATCGTTTTCAACTATGCACTTTATGGTGTATTCTAGAGGTTAAAGTTAATCTATTTAATAAAATTTTCTTAAAACTTTTTACCAGGCGTCCCAATGTTCTCTGCCCTTTAGATGCTCAAGTTGTTCATGAAACAAGAATAATTGAAGACCTCTCTTTGATAATCTTTCCAGCTGTTCGGTAAGCTTGTGTGTGTTGTAATGGAAGAACATTCAATGGCTTATATTGTTTTAATTTTCTATCAAAGTTTTCTTGTTTTTGGTTGTGTGGATTGAGAAGAGAGGGTGCTTATTGGTCCCTATGGAGAAAGCTCAGTGATAGTTTAATACCCTGATAATTTTAAATTAAAAAAATAATAATAATATTAATTCGTGTTAATTAAAATTATAATTATTTTGGACATATTTGATTAATACTATAATTGTTTTGGACATATTTAATAACCAATTGAATTGGGTTGGGCTTGGTCTACTTTTCACTAGGACTTTAATAATAATTCCCTATTAAAGTTACTTAATTTATTTCAGTCAAATCACGTTAGGTTTTGGTTAGGGTTGAAAACCTAGTAGTGTTTTATATAAATATGATACTGAGAGAAGAGAAAACCTTTACCATACAATAAAAAAAAATATCTTAGAGCCGCCGTGCAAGGAAGAAAGCAAAACGAGAGCAATTCTTTCTTTTGGAGAAAACCATTGGTAAGTCTTCATCTTTGTCTTCCTTGGTGTTTGGGGTTAATAGTGTTGATTGATTGATTGAAAGAAAACAAAAAAAAATAAAAATAAAAATAGATGAAAAATATAGGTTTGTGTGTGCGTGTATTTTAGTGAGTGTAGTGTGTGTGCAGAGTGTAGGTAATAAAACCTACCTTGTAAATGTTATTTCTTATATATATATATATATATATATATATATATATATATATATATATATATATATATATATATATATATATATATAAGTCTATTAGTTTGACATTGAAACTATTGTGTGTGTGTGTTCTGTGGGTGTATGTGTGTGTGTTTTACTTTTTTTAAAAAAAAAAATTAATAAAATAATAATAATAATCATACTATAGTTGTAACAGTAAGTATATATATTTTTAAAACAATCGATTTCTTTCATTGCTACTTCTAATTTATTTTGTTTAGACTTCATAAAAGATGTTAGGTATATATTTAGCATATAGCTATTTTAAGTAGCGGTTATGAATTAGAATTAACGTTAGGAGTTAATTATGATCAAATTAATATTAGTTAGTAATTTTGTTTTGTTTGAAAATTTTAGAATTGAGCAAGAGAGCCTAGGACGACTGTACGTGTTACGGATTAATGTTGTTAAGCATATTGAGGTAAGAGATTATACCTCATTTAGGTCTTTTGAATTCTTCGTTCCATACTGTTAGGCTTCCGTTATTTCTTTGATAAATGTCTTTCTTTGAAAACGTGTGCCGATTTTGTATCGGTATTTGATTTTGAACTCCGTCGATTTCATTCATTTGATTACTCATGATTATACTCCTTCATTAAATCGTACATTCCTCTCATGTTTTATGTGAGATATCTATTTGATACATAAATTTGTTTGTCATTCATACTGGTTTTGTAAAGTGTATTTGATTATTTTAAAAGTTCTACCTTGATCACTAAGTCAAAAAACCTAGTCACGGGTTAATGTGACCTTGAGATTTACCTAGTCAGAGGTTAATGTGACCTTTCGAAACCCTTTAACCACTAGACAAATGGTTAGTTATCTGGATATACCCTTTAGGAACCCTTACCCTTATGGGTCTTTAGAATTTTTTCGGAACATTGTTCGAACATGTCTTTGACCGCTTATGTGATCTTGGTATCTGTGAGTCGTTCGTTGTCTCCAGCTGGTATGGGACGGTTGATGACAATTGGACTACTCGAGTCGTCCTTTGCATTATTATCTTTCGTTTGGAATCTTAAATATTTATCTGTGAGTCGTCCGTTGTCGCCAGCTGGTATGAGACTGTTGGTGACAATTGGATTACTCGAGTCGTTTGTTGTATCTTTATCCTTCACTTGGAATTCTAAAAATATTTTTGAAAATTTGAATATTTAAACTTTGTCTATTTGACTTTTACATTATGGATATTTGAACTTTCGATTTTGATTCCTTGATTCATTTCGGTCAACTCCTCCTTAGTAACCGGAGGGGTTGTATATGAACTTACTGAGCATTGTTCGCTCACCCTTTCTTATTCTTTCTCTTCCAGGTGACATTTAGTTTGGCTAGATGAATTGTTTCGAGTACATGAATGAAGATGTTCAAAGAAGTTTTAGACATTTATAATTCATTCGTACTTTGAAAATTTTATTAATTTTAATTAGCCTTATATTGGATTTCGTTTCAGACATTTGGTGGTTGTAACTACAAAAAAATAGGGCAACTGCAACAGACTATTGCAACAGAATTGAATTTAGTTACAATATGAAGTGGATTGATAATTTTTAAGGGGGAAACCCATTAGCCTCATCTTTTTTGGGGAAAAAAATTGGAGGGAAAAATGGTGCCAAAATATGCAACAATTTTTGCAACAATTTTAGATTTTTTTTAAATTTAAAATTGCCATACCCAGTAAAAACGACGTTGTTTTGTGTGTTGACTACATAATTGAAAAAAAACAACCTAGACTAAATTAAGAAAAAAACCTAATCGATGTCGTTCGACCATTTCTCTCTTTCTTTCTCGTGCGAGCTCGCTTCGAGGCCTTCTCTTCTCAAAACCCATCATCTCATTCCAGCCACACCAAGAATCGTCATCTCCTTCCGGTAGCCACACCAAGGGAGGTTTATATGCTTTTCAATTTGGAGAAAAACCTGAAGCTTTTCTTTTTCAATCCAATCTGATTTCATGGCTCATGATCTCCTTGTGGGTTTTTCTTGAATTGCAAGATTTCACCATATCTAAAGGTTGTGTTGCATCTCTCTCGTCTCTCTCTCTCGTTGTTGTTCTCAAATCCTAAGTTCATCAATTCATCGGGTACTGACTACATTCAATTATATAGATGATGTACAAAAATTTCACGTTCAAGTATGTGTTTTTATACATGTAGCGTAGAACAGGTTAAATAGAATTGGTGGATTTGATCTTTTTTTGGGAATCCCTAATTTTGATTTTGAGGTGCTCTTGTGGTGTTTGTGCGCACGCGTTTTATTAAACAATCACATACGCCTACTTTCTTAGTAATTTCCTATGAGTTTTTCATAGCTCGTACCATCACATACGCCTACTTTCTTTTTTGTTGAGTTCTTCATAGCCACATGCACTCTTCTTTTACCGTGAATGAGTGAATTCTTTTTTAACCAGTAAACACCCATTTCATTTTCCATTACGTTTATAATGAGAAAACATGGTTTGTGGACTCAATAAATTCGACAGCATAGTCGCCTAAGTAGTTTTAGAGGAGTAAAAAAAATAGTCAAGAACCACATATGATTCAGTATGGGAGTTCAAAAACCAATAGTTGAAAAAGTTATTCTCTTCCCAGGTCACATCCATGTTCTTGTTAGCAGCAGAGTAGGAATATCTTTGATTGGCTTATTGCCTCCCAAAAGACTATTCAACCAGATATTACGTTTATTACCAAAAGCCAAAGCTCAAATGTTTTTTGTTTGGTTTCTTATTTTTTGTCAGGCCCCTTTTATTTCAAACATGTATCCATTATATATATATATATATATATATATATATATATATATATATATATCGTCTGTGGTAATGGTGGTGGGAATCTTGGGCAGCACCCTGATACCATATATGGCCTCGGTGAGTGAACCAGCCTGAGACAAATGGCATTCCACCAATGAGGACGTAATGGTCTTTTAACCTAGCTTATAACTGAGGAAAAAACTTATGTGCACTTGGATCCTTGGGGATAGCATGGCCTAGGGAACTACAAGAGTACCAGGGGGCAACCCAAAATTTTTATTACGAGCAATTAACTGTTTATTGTTAACTACCCACAAGAACCCGCATTCTCTTACTAATATTTTTCTTTGACTTATGTATAAGTGGACAGACTGGCAAAGTTTGCCTTAATAGCAACAAAATTTAGCGTTTGAGCTGGGCCAAGCTTTTGCTACTATTGGAATTGTGTTGGTTGGAATATGGATGTCATCTCTGCTTTCTTATTGACTTTGAAGCTTTTATAACTGTAAATAACAAACCAGCAAAGGTTTCCTACCCGGTTAGTGATATTCTGTACATGTACATGTCTTACATCCTAATGTTGTCAATAGTTGCATCAGAAACAATGTTAAGAACTACTTGCTTTTCTCTCTCTCTCTCTCTCTCTCTCTCTCAATTTCTTCATCTTGTTTTTCCTTGGTTGTTACTCATTACTGCAAGGATTACGTTCCATTTTTATTTAGTTCTAATTTAACAGTCCATAAGTAACTAACTTTTTAATATGACAAGATACTCTTACTTTTTAATTAAAGAGGTTGCCTTAGATAATGTTAGATAATGATAGTAATATTCTGTAGTATGGTGTGCCTCTACTGAAGTTGTTGAAAGAGCATTGATTCAAGTCTAAGTAGCTAAATTCTCTAAAACTCAGTTTTGTTTGTGGGCTTGGTCTCAAGGTGTGCTGCTTTGAAAATTAGTAAGAGTATGGAAGAAATCAACATGTCATTGTCTTTTAGGCCTTGCACTCTAGTGGGTGAATGTAATCAACATGATGTTTCTAAATGAGCTTATGCGCGTAATCTTAATTTAAGAGTAGAAGGCAAGTCCTTTAACTGATTTCTTACAGGAATCCTGTTTTTACCATCCCAATTAGTCAAGGGAGATAACAACCTAGACCAAGTGTTTCCCTTCATTGCTCTTGCATCTGGGTCCACCATCTGGGAAAGCTAATGCACGATTGTTTTCAGCTATCTTGAGGACGTGATGCATGGGCCAATGAGTTCTCTGCTGAACGTGAGCAACATGGCTTTGCTGATGACTAGTGGGTCAATGAGTTTTCTAAGTTGCATGTCAATGACTGGGCAGATGAATTTGAGCGTCAAGTTGGTAAAGGACTGCTGGGAGAGGATTCTTCTGATAACTAGGCAAGTACATACGATGAGTAAGTTTAATTGATTCCTAAAGAGAATAGTTTTGTTATCTACTCCTTTCTCTGCTAGTTTTTTGTTGTTTCTAGCTATTAAACTTATTTTGTTTTTGAAGGATCTGTTCTCAGGTTTGACCATTACCAGCTTCATGCCTCTTTTGTTTATGTGATGAGGATTTTTAAGTAGAAATTTATGTCATTGTTAATTTTTATTTTTTGCTTCACTTGGGATTACTTCATATGAATTTTATGGGAACATTGTCAATCAATACTTTAAGCTGCTCTCCAAGACGCGTGCATGGGAACAAACGCGACACACACACTTACACATATAATGTTATTCTGATGAATGAGTTTATTTGCATGTATGTAGGTTCCTAAATGACCACTCACCTCTCAAGCAGAGATCAGAAGCTTTGAGGGGTGTCTATGAGTTTTCGGATCTAAATCCTTATGTTGGTCATCCTAATCCTATGAAAGAAGGCCAGGTGCTGTTCCGTAAAGGGCTTTTAAGTGAAGCTGTACTTGCTCTAGAGGCAGAAGTTTTGAAAAATCTTGACAATGTTGAAGGTCGGAGGTTACTTGGTGTAGCCCATGCTGAAAATGATGATGATCAACAGGTTAGATTAGTTCTTTATCCACCCTTTGAAATTCTTTCCTTTGCCCATAATATGGAATCTTCCTTTTGTAGCATCTCCATGCCCTTTGTCAAATGTACTTGTTATGTCTTCCAACAAACTTTTTTTTTCTGTTCTTTTCATAAGATGGTGTAAGAGCCCTGATACTTTCAATGACATTCATGTTCTGATTTTTAATGCTTCTTTGGGATGCTTATTCGGCTTTATTTGAAAAGCATGGGTGATGTTTGAACTGGATTCGGTGAATATCAATGTGATTTGGAATGCTTATATATGTAGTGTTCCACACAAAATTAATATTAAATTTGTAGTCATTGTGAAATATCCCAATCTAGACATTTTTTTCCTAATAGTGAGAAGACAACTTATGTAATTAAAATTCAAGTATTGGTTTATTGCATTCATTTCTTGCAGTTTATAATATCTTGTGGTGATACGAATCCAAACGTGTATGTGCATGTGCACTCTTAAGAAGGTTTTTAATTGAGGTTTTTGAGTAAGGTATATTATTCCTAATTTGTAGTTGTTTAAAGAGATTATGCTCTCTTGGCTCCAATTTTGAAAAGTTAGTTATAATATTACTTTTTAACATTTTAGGAGGATTATGTAATTTTGAAAGAAAGGTATATATTTTGATGCCACAACTTGGGTTCATGAATCAGGTGGTGTTGCAAAGAATCGTTTGTAAGGCTTTGATTCGTTGGTTCCTGCATCAAAGATCTTGAATAGCAATAGCAGGGCAAGTTATTCCTCACATGGAAGAGTGAATGAAGACTTCACACAACCCCAACAATTTTAAGATAAGCTTTGTGAAAACGTAGAACAAATGAGGGAGAATATTCAAAAACAAATACAAGATGACAATGCTGGAAATGGAGCAAATCAAAGCTGATTTCAAGCTAATGCAAGAGGAAATTTGGTCACTTAGAGTCCAACAACCTTCACTAACGTGTATGTAGTTTGACAGTTAGACAATGCCTTTTGTTAGTCACTTGGAGGCACTCAACATCCTCCACACTTCCATGTAATTTGACACTTTGACAATAACTTTTGAATGAAATGTTTGAATTTGACTTGCTTTAATCGTTTGATTTCATATTTCCATTTTTTTGTAAAATGTGAAATGTTCAATTAGTTACAATAAATTTTATATATATATATATATATATATATATATATATATATATATATATATATATATATATATATCCATTGTTTCTAAAAGCAAATATTTCAAAATATATATTTTGCAACAAAATCTTTTGTTGCAATAATATTTTTTAAAAAAATTCAATTACGAACTACTAACAGAAATACATAAACATTGTAACAAAAAAGTTTGTTGCAAGAATTCAACGGAAAAGTCTGTTGCAAAAATGGAATAATTTGTTGCAAGAATGCAACAGAAAAAATTAGTTGTTACTTGCAATGGACGTGAAATGCCCTTGGGAAGCACCTTTGCAACCGAAAAAAATTGAAATTGCAACACTCGGTTTTCGTTGTAATATCATGCAATGGAATAAATACAGTTGCACAAAATTTGCAACGAACGTTTTCCAAACCGAATTTGCAACTAACTTTTTCTGTTTCAATCGTCTAATTGTAACGGATTTTCATTTTTAGCAACATAATTTTCCGTTTCAATTGCTCTGTTTTCTTGTAGTGGTAGTTCCATAGTCCACTCCTGAGTAACCAGAGGGCGCATTTGACTCGAACTATATGACTGGGAAAGGCGCCACCCTTGAGGTGATACCACTCGGCATTTTGATACCACTATTTGGGGTATCACTGAGACAATATGATTAACATATGTGATTGCAGGAGCAATACGACGACATTGATTCGGCATCTTCTCTATCCCTTTATGTCTTACTATGGGCACTTATGTGTCTTAACAAAGTATGGGCACTTATGTGATAACAAAGTATGCTTGACATTTTATATCTTGATTGTATCATGAAAGACTTGATGTGATCTAGTATAAATATGCACACTTATACTTGATTATTATGAACAGCTTGATTAGTATGATATAATTATATGGGATACTTGCATATGATGTTTTTATGGTTTGGTTCTTGTTGAAGCTTGGAAACGCCTGAGTCCGATGGTTTGTTCAGCGTCCGTAATGTTGCGACACGTGAGTTTTGTTTTTCCCCTTTGAGAGAAAATGTCTCTCTTGGTTTCTTTGGCTTTGATTTTGAGCTTCATAGCTTAGGACTTCATTTCCTTATTGTTTCCGCTAATTCGATTTTTGAAATCCTGTATTTTAGTACGACTTTATGTTCATGTTTAGAGCTTGTTAGCTCGACTGTTCGACTCACACTACTGTTTAACAAGTGTTTGTCTCCTTCTTATGTTAGTTTTAGCGACATGGCCGTGGGATTTCGTGTTGAAATCTGGATCGGGTCGTGACAGTTGGTATCAGAGCTTATGTTAACTATAAGCAAGGATAGGTTCCATGGCCTAGGTTGGGTTTGGGTTATTGTCAAGTATTTACCGTCTAGTGTTGTGTATTGTGCCTTGGTGACATGTTCTTTTGTACAAGTGTAGGACTTGGAGTACTAAGTTCAGTTGGTCTAGATTGTCGCGAGTGCAATTTTGTGTATAGGAGTATTATATTACTTTTCTGTCGCTTTTAAGTTGCAGTTATACCAAGAGCGTGTGCTACGATTCCGTAGAGCCATTGTTTCTTAGTCTGTTATTATGATTAGATAAGTTGAGATCGTCGATCCCGAGAGTGATCGTCGTGGTGTTTATTAGATCCAATGTTCGTTGTTTTACGTTTCGAGAGCGAAGTGGCTAAGCCTCCCGTAGTAGCTAGTGTATTCTGTGATTTCTATATAAATATATATAGTTATTTTAGTACCTAATCGTGTGTGCTCGTGTTACCTAGTGACTTGGAGACGTTGGTTTACTTTAATTTAAACCTAATACATAGATGAAAGTATTAGTATTTTATACTTGCATAGTAAATTAATATACTATGTACATGATATTGATTGCCATGCCTATGCATGAATATATTATGTGTGCATGAGACCGTGAGAAATGATTCTTTTATGTGATTCATGAACACCCCGCATCCTATACGGCGAAAGCTTTTGAAGTCACTTCAGAGGGCCCCTGACTTGATTATCAAGAGGTCTTCATCGGAGAGATAGAATGGTATGATATAATATAGGAATTGACTGAACCCATTACCGAAATGGAATGGAACAGAAAATGGTGTACCGTGGTACTTGTACAAATATGTGCAATTTGTGTATGAAAATCATGTTGAGTATGATATCTTGTTGTATGTTGTCTTTGCGTCCATATTGTTTTGAAACGATGAAATTTGCAATGCTTGCTTAGTAGAGCAATCCTCAAATGTGTAAGTTGAGTATGACCCTAAGGATTTGAGATATAACCGGAGTAATATGTTAAGCTCGGAGAACTTTTGTTTTGAGAAATTTTTAGTTTCGATGCAATTATTGAACATGAATATGATTTTGTGTCATGGAATGATTTACTTGCTTATTGTGTATACAAGCATTAAACCTTCATATCCACGTTTTGACCATGACATAGCAAATTACCCTTGAGAAGTTGTATTTTTGTCGAGAGTCAACCATGATTCGACAATGATATTTGATTGAGATAACATTTAAGAGTTGCACCCAAGAGAGGAGACACACCATAGATGTCACCTCGATTGTGATAGCAGGTCGAGTGTCGACCTTGTCACTCGATTTAAGTAATATTGAATTCGAGAACAAATTCTTTTAAGGAGGAGAGGCTGTGAGACCCCGAATCCTTAAGTACTTCATTCGGAAGAACGTTTACGTACTTTGTTCTAGCTCGCAACCTTTGAGAGATCCTAGGTCTTTGTGTACTTGCTTGGAGGAATTTACATTCCTAATAATCATGTTTATAAGTTTACATGTGGCCACAACGTTCATAGTAGTCGTCGTCGTAAGTTTATTTCCCCGATTCAATGTTCTAAAGAAGAGGAAATTGTTTTAAAAACTCGAACTTTTGAGGATGATGAGCTTTATGATGTTTGCAATAAGATGTTTAAAATTAATTGATTCTACTGATTTGCCAAAAAAATTGGTGGTTTTTTCAAAGGAAAAGGTCTTGCTACAAAAAATTCTCAAAATTTCAAAACTGAACCAAAGGACTCTGTGGTTAAAAATATTAGAGGATAATATCTTTTTATTATTCTTGTTTATTTGCATTAGTAATTAGAGGTAATTTCTTTGTAGAGTTCTTCCTTCATTTGATTCCTTCCTTGTATAGGATTCTTGTTCCCTACTCCAAGTGTAACACTAATTGTATCTCTCCCTATAAATAGGTGATTCAATCAATGGAAAGACTATGTCATTATTCCTAAACTTTTGTTAGTTTCTACATGGTATCAGAACTCTGTTCCTAAAACCTTCTTCCTCTTCCTCTAGCCGCCGCCCTAACCACCCTCTACAATGGCTAACAGAAATCACTCTCTCACCATTAAAAACCCTTTTGATCCCACTCAAACCTTTGACCTCATCAACATCTCCCACCACAATATCACCAAACTCACCTCCACTAATTACATAGCTTGGAAACTACAAGTTGAGGCCACCCTCATTGGCAATGATCTCTACAAGTTTGTAAACGGATCACACCCATGCCCGCCTCCCACTATCCTCACCAAGGATGCCCAATCATCCAAGGACATCCCCACCCCAAACCCTCACTACCAGCCATGGATTTGCCAAGACAAACTCCAGTTTGGGGCTATTATTGGCTTCCTGTCTGCTCCCCTGGTTCCTCTGATCCAACAGGCCGCCACTGCTCGTAAGGCCTGAGACATCCTGACTCATACCTATGCTCGCCCAACTCGCGGTCACATCAAACAAATCAAAGATTACCTCAAGCGAGCAACCAAGGGAACTCAGTCAATCTTCGATTACATGCAGTCTATCAAAAGTCAGGCTGATGAACTCGCGGCTCTGGGCAAACCGCTTGACCGTGAGGACCTCATTGAGATCCTCCTCGGAGGGTTGGATGATGACTATCGTCACATAGTGGATGTAGTTGAAGGGCGTGATACCCCTATCTCCTTCGATGAGGTTCTTGAAAAACTCATGAGTTCTCTAACCATGGCTGAATATGAGGAGTGGTAGGTGGTGTAAGTAGTGGAATAATGCTAATATTTCAAGTCCACCAAGGTTAGGAAGTGAGTGGAAAACAAGTGACAAGCTCTTATAGGTCAATTTTTAAGTGATTTTAAGTCCCTAATTGAGGACTTAGTGCTAAAATTTTCACATAGGCTTAATCCACTCTAATTAAGGTCTAATTAAGGTCCAAGGTCAGGTTTGGTTGAATTCATTAAGAGTCGCCAAGTAAATCCAATAAACAAGGCAAAACTCAAATTTCTTGAAATACCGAGAATAAATTATCCAGTTAACTTTTAAAATGTGCATTTACTGAAATACAAGTCCAAAAATTACACATGAGGTACAGTTAGGAAGATCTTGAAGTCTAGTTTCTAACGCATCATACAAATCTCAATTCCAAGTTGTCTATAGAAAACTATGACCAAATTACTAGAGGCCTACTATGGCCGAGGGGAATACGTGAATCGGGGAAATAAACTTACGACGACAACTACTATGAATGTCGTGACCACATGTAAACTTATAAACATGATTATTAGAATGTAAATTCCTCCAAGCAAAGTACACAAAGACCTAGGATCTCTCAAATGTTCCGAGCTAGAACAAAGTACGTAAACGTTCTACCGAGTCAAGTACTTAAGGATTCGGGTCTCACATGATGTGTGGTGTGTTTAAAGTCCATATTGAGACTTTGGTTTTGTTCGTTATGATTTATAACCACCATGGAATAGAAAACGACATGTTAAAGCTACAAAATATGTATTTTTGGCTAAGTTGACACTAGGCTCAACCATGGTTGACTAGGAGACTTTTAAGATTAACTTCGAATTCTTTTGGAATGGGTTTTGTATACCTTTGTACAAGCTCGACTTTGATTTTTGGTTTGGGCCACATCCTCCCGCAGGCCAGAAACACCTACAATAAATTGACCACAGTTTTGTGTAGAAACTCGAAATTTGGATCTGTTTGGTGCATTTGAAACTAGACTTCAAATGCTTTCTAACCATATGTTATTTGTAATTTTTGGACTTGTAGATCACTCAAGCATATCTTTTTAAGTTGATTGAAATTATTTGGACAATATTTGGGCTATTGGGACTATTGGGCTTTGAGCCAACTTTGCCCATTTTATTGTTTCGATTGTGAGAGACAATTGAGAGTTATCTTTTTTTTTCTCCCATGAGCAGCTGTCCGCCATTTGTTTGTGTTTTTGAAGGTTTTGATTCCGAGTTCGATTTGCTATCGAATATTTACCGCTTTCAATTACGACTTCGCAGGGTTTTGTATGTGTTGAGGGTTTCATTTGTAACCGAATGTTTTGTGTTTCCACCATATTTTTTTTGGAGGAGGTAAGTTATTATTTCCCTTGTTTGCTATATGCAATGATATAAGCTATATAGGATATTTCTATGGTAATATATTAGTGAATGGTAGAAAGTATGCTACTTGTTAATTGTTTTGAGCTTGGATTTGGTATACGTGTTTGTTGTAAATAATTACTATGTTTAATCGGTAGAATAGCCAATAAGAATAAAATACGGTGATACTGCAAAATGGAAATTATGTCTCGAAAATTATGGTGCTGTAATTATTAAATTTATGGGATTTGATTCGTTTCATAATTGAGTCTATGGAGTCAAGTTGAGTGAAATAAATTATATGGATGGAGTATAACATAGGTGAGATTGGTATGGTTCAATCCATTTTTTTGGAATAAAGAGAAAATCGGAACCGCACCAATAGTATGACTCTTAAAAAATTAGAATATGAACTAACCCAATATGCATGAGAATCAATACATTGGTCTAGTCCGTTCGAAGAAGATGAACCAAGACCGACCAATACCATGATTTTTACTCTTTAAATGTTTAATACAAATACATTATAAAATTTTGAATGCTTAAACTTGAAAAAATAATATTAAAAATCCCTACCCAACCTTCATAGTTTATGTGTTAGCTAACCTCCGCTAAGCTCCATCTCCATCATCTTCAAAAATATCTAACCTCCCAATACATATTTGACCAAACATAACTATCTGCAGAAGAGCAGTCAATGCAGCACAAATGGAATTTGACCCCATGTTTGTAATTTCTGTAACATAAGAATATAAAAGGTGATAGGCGTGCTCTTAAAATCAAATTTAGGGAAAGAATGAAAAACTTGAAGTGATCATGGTGTCCATTTACTTGATCATATCACACTCGAACGGAAATAACCTTTTTATTTGGGATTTAGAGCTACGAAATTAAGGGTTAATATTAATATATATATATATATATATATATATATATATATATATATATATATATACCCTCGTCCCTAAATTATCGTCCTCCTTTCCTTTTTAGATCCGTCCCAAAATAATTGTCCACTTTGAAACTTTCCTTTTAGAACATCATTTTTACCACTTTACCCTTACTTTTCACTCTACTTTAATTATGGGTCACATACACATGAGCTTTAAAGAAACTACACATTAAACCAATATAAATAATCAAGTCAATTGTTTTTCTTAAAGCGTATGCGAGTCAATATAGACGATTATTTAGGGACGGAGGGAGTATATAGAAAAAAATAACATATTGGGTTGGTTACGTAGATTTCGTGTATTTTTAGTTCGAATGCGGGACCGACCCAAATGACCGGTTCTATGAAAATTCATATCCGAGGGCCAAACAAAAATATTGGTCAGTCGGTCGGTTCCATTGGTTCGGTATGGTTCCAAAAAATCGCACACCCCTAGTGTACCTAACTCCTATGATGTTTGTATTTATTTATGTGATGATTATACCCTTATAAAAATTATGATGCGATAATAAGTAATTGTTTTTGGATAGTTGGGGGATAATTAATAATTTGCGGTTGTGGCCCAAAAGTGTTATAGTAATATAATTGACCCTAAATGGTTTATTTGTATGAAAGTAAAGTATTAAATAAGGGAATAATATATTAGTCTCTACGTGTTAAGAATATTATTGTGGTATTGTAATTGACTTTACGAAGTTAAATTGGAGTTGAGTAATAGTTAAGTCAACTAAGTAGTTTAGTTCCGGCAGGGAACTAAAAGTATTTTAAATAATATTATTCCTATGATAAACCTATTACGTTTTGGGAATAATTAGCAGCGAGTAAATTGAGGATTGAATAGATGTTACAAGATATGAAAATAGTATCTGAAATTCAGTTACATGAAGTTGTAACAATTAATAGATGTTCGTTTGCGTGTAATGAATGACATGTAGATTCGTACTAGTTATGAGTATAAATCACTATATGCCAATGGATGAATATTACAACTATTTAATAGCAAATAGCTTTTAGGTTTGTGACTTATCATAGTCAGTATTTAAGATAACTAAGTTATCTGAATTGAGTAATTGACTCCTACGCATAAAAAAGAAGTGGCTAGATTTCAGTGAAGAACTGTTACAATAGACTACTTAGATATTGTAACTGCAAGTCAGTTACGTGACAATATTGTATGAATTAAGTACTTGTAAATTGTGCATGATGATCTACTGGATAGGAGGCATTAATAGCCTACTCGTACGATTGATTTGAAACCCATGACTTGTAAGCTTGGGTGTAGTATTGGTGGAAAGTGATAAACTCAGATTGGATTAATCATGGATAAGTTGCAAGACTTATTTAAAGAGTTAAGGTACTTGTAAGTATTGTATAATAGTTTTATGAGTTGCGGGATCAATATCCTGCTCTTACTATCATATGTACATCATTTGGGTATAGGATAGTTGGGAACCAAATTATAAGATTTACACATGATATATGTTGTCATTGGCAGCAAGTTGATGTATTGAGTATAGTAGAGTCATCAACCTACTCTCATGTTGTCTAGTATTGATCATTTACAGATAGCTAATGACAACATTGTATGTTATTTTATTTCTAGCGAGCTACTAAAAGTATATGGCTAATCCAGGCAAACAGCATTGGGAGGCAGTCAAGTGGATTTTCAGATAGTTGAAGGGCACTGTGGACTATGGTATTATGTTTGAGAAGCAGAGTGTGGGGCTTTCAGTCGTAGGGTATGTTGATTTAGATTATACAAGCGATAATGATCAGGAGATCTACCACAGGTTATGTGTTTACCCTAGCAGGTGGACCTATATGTTGGAGAGCTATGCTGCAGGCCATTATTGCATTGTCTACGACCGAGGCGGAATACATGGCAGTTGTTGAAGCTCTGAAAGGAAGCCATAAGGCTTAAGGGCTTAGTCAAGTCGGGTGTTCGGTAAAGTGGAGTTACATTTGCATTGACGACAAAGTGCAATCTAGTTAGCGAAGAATCAGATTTATCACTCAAGGATGAAGCATATCAATGTGAGGTTTCATAAGATTTGTGAGTTGATTGATAATGGAGATATTATGCTCGAGAAGATCCACACCACAGATAATGTTGCAAACATGTTGACGAAGCCTGTTGTAATTGACAAGTTTAAGCATTGCTTGGATTTGTTGCACATCGCTAGCTATTAGAGATGTGAGAGGTCCAGTTCTACAGGTGCTCAAGGTGGTTTCGGGTTCGTGTTCTTTGTCTTCTAAGGGATTGGGCGAATACTCGCCAAGGTGGAAATTGTTGAGAATGAGATGACTCGATTAACCAGGCAACAGGCCAGGTAGTAGGACTTGATTGGACCTCAAAGGGGGGTGCGGGGGCGTAATCCCCCGCGGTACGGACTATTCATGTTTCAGACAAGAGAATAACAAGTTTTGGGCTTAGGCAATCGCTCAGCGTTTTGGCTGGGTGATCGCTCAGTAAAGATTACATCGAGCCGTGCTACTGCATTTTGTGCGGTCGCCCATTGCCTTAGGCTGAGCGACTACTCAACCTTGTTTTTAAGGTTTTTGCAACTTGTCCGTTTTTATCCTTTTAAGGGTTTTAGGGTTTCTATTATACACATATAAATAGTTATATACCTAGAACGTTTGAAGGTGAGTCTCTAATAAAATTTCGACAGTCCGTTGGCCCCAATGTCTCTCTCTTCTTTGTGATTGATCCTATTATACTCTGTTAATTTGTTTGCTAGTCTTCCGCTATACACAACAGAGCCTTAATTGATAAAGCTAGATTAAAGTTGTTCTTAACATGTTGTGACCTGTCACATTACAAGTGTTCCTAATTTGTACTTACATTACTAGTGAAAATGAATTAAAGGCAAGTAAATGAGTCTAACACCCTTTGTACTCCTTGCAGCCACCCCTCCCCCAAAATGATCAAAAATATACCCCAATCAAAAACACTTTCATCAATAGTGTCACCAAAATGAGGTGACACTAATTAACTTGAGAATGATATGACTCGATTACCCAGATAACACTCTAAGTTCCCTTCGAGGGTTTTGGACAAAGCATTGTTAGGTTTTGGGAGAAGGTGATCGCTTAGTACTGAGGACTAGGCGACCGCTTAGTCGTGTTGCTTTGGACCAAGCTACTAGAAAATACACGGTCGCTTAGTGTCGTGGACTAGGCGATCACCTAGTCCCGTTTTGCTATTTTTGCAACTTGTCTGGTTTTACTCGTTTTAAGAGTTTTATGGTTTCTATTGTATCCATATAAATAGTTGTATCTCTAAAACGTTTTCAAGGCTGACTCTAATAAAATTTCGACAGTCCGTTGAGCCAAATCTTTCTCTCTTCTTTAATATTGATCTTTCTATACTCTGTTAATTTGTCTGCAAAGTCTTCTCCTGTACACAACACACTACTCAAACCTAACTTGGTTTTGTTCTTTTATTTTTGGCACAACGAAGACCACAAAGACTATCTTGGAAGATAGTTGTGCCACACTAGACATTTGTTTTTACGCAAATGATACTATGAGCTATAATAAGTCGTATTATTACGAACTTCTTGTTAGAATCATATGATGATTTAAATTAGTGATGATTTAAATGTTAATATCATTACTTAAAAAAAATACATTTAGTTAAACAGATGAGAAATTTAAATAAATTTGAATTAACGTCACTACCACTAAATTTTATAATAATAACGTAAGTTCCAACTCATAATACTGATGACAACATGTTTTTATATGCGATGTTATTGTGACCCTATTTCAGAAAGAATCGTATTAATATAATTGACCCTCTTGTCATGTTGCTAGTAAATGCATTAATTTAATAAAGATCAGCTTAAATTAAGTACCAAAGTTATTATTTTTCTTTTCTGAGGACAGTGGGATGTCATAATCAACGACTTGCCATCTGCCTTTTTGTCCCTATCCCAAGTTTATTTCTTTATTTTCATTACCAGCTGACAGGTAATTATAAATGTACATTGATGGGGATTCAAATATATTTATCATAGTAGGATAAGAGATACTTCCTTTGTTTCTAAATAATTGTCTCTAAATAATTATCTTAATTGATCCAATGTATACTTTAAAAAAAAAATAATTGATTTGATTATTTATATTGGTTTAATATATAATTTCTTTTAAAAACTTATGTGTATGTAACCCATAATTAAAGTAAGGTGAAAAAATAAGGATAAATTGATAAAAATCATGTTCTAAAAATATAAATTTTAAACTGAATAATTATTTTAGAACAAAAAAAAAACGATAATTTAAGAACAGTGAAAAAAAACAAACGTTGGGGATGCTCTTAGTACATTGGTGTTAGCTAGCTTTGGGGCATTGTGCTTTGTTTTTAATTTGTTTAGATTGTCGTCTAGCCGTAATGATTGTATTTTCTAATGCAGTAACCCATATCAATTTTTAAGTCATATATAGTCCATTTGAAAGTCAACATTTTAAAGAAAAATTAGATTTTCCGATTGCCAGTTTAAACAAACATACATTTGATGAACGGAAGTAGTAATATATAGTCTCTCCATTTTCAAATAATTTTCTTCCTTTTTTTTTTTCATCTGTTATAAAATACTTTTTTTATTTCAGGTAAAGAGTGACTGTTTGAAAGTCAAATATTTTTAAGAAAATGATATTTAAAGTAATATATTAATAATAAAATAACTTTTTAAGTACTTAAATTTAGAAAGTAGACTCTTTAAGTGAAACAACCTAAAATAAAATGGACTCTTCGCTCAGAACGGAGGGAGTAATTGTTTTCTCATAAAACTTTTGTTTTTAGAAAAATACTTTTAACAATTTAATCTTACTCTTTCTACGTATTTTAATTATGACTACAGGTTAAAAGGTATTAAAGAAAAACATTCATTACCCAAATATTTATAATACAATTAATTTTTTTAATAAATGTTTTACCATATAAAAGATGATGATTATTTGAAAATGGAGGGAATAGTATATAAATAGGTATTCTTCTTCCTTCTTTAAGATAATTAGAAGAATTGATGTGACAATATGGTTGTTTTTTCAAATTCAAGGTATGGTTAGACTTAATTCAAACTACATTTGAACTGATGTCTCATACACAGACAGAGGATGTTTACTCTAACGTGCATTTGAACAAATCTGAAGTCCTGTTCCACTGAAGTCCACAGGATGTTTATTTTTTATTGTGTATGCATAAAATTGAAAATTAAGAAGGGTATGTTAAAAAAATTCAAAAAATTCTATGTCTTAATTATAAAAAGTGGACTTGTTAAATAAAATGGAAGAAGCCCAAGCAATAAATCAAACAAGTAAATAGTAAAGAGAATTGGAATAAAAGAGAGATAATTTTGGGGTCAAGTACGGTCTAATGTATTATCCCACTTGAGTCTTAGAATTAAAGACAAGTTTAATGGTAGGGGTCAAAACCAAATTTTAATATCTATGTAAGAATATTATGTCCTTCAATGGTTAAAGTAAATGATATCAAAATTAGGTGTGGTACTAGGGAAGGTACTTCATTTTTCATACCTATGGTTGGAGATGATCATTTGATTCCCATGAATAATAACCAATAGGTATCAAATTTAGTTTTGATACTTATAACCAAGTATCACCATTAGACGTGCCCTAAGAATCTATCACTATTACAAGTCCTAATAAAGATTACACGTTACTGCCCGAAAACCCAACGTTGCACTCTCGCCTCGCAGCACAATTGCGCCAAACAACACTTGCGCATACGCGCCAATCTACAGAATCTCTGGACAAATGCACGCTCGTGCCACTCCAAGTTGCGCTCGCTCTACTTGGGGGATGTGACCCTTTGTCTGGAGTCAAGCCATCCTATTCAAATAGGACTTTTGTTCGGAACGAAAATAGTATTTGCGAAATAAATTATGATTAAAATTTTGAATAAAAAAATATTGGAAAATAATTAAATAAAAAAGGTGTAGTTTTTTACATTTATTAAAAAACTATAGAAAAAGTCAATATTAAATCAATGTTTCATGATGATTTAATTATTTTTAATATGAACTCTTTGCCCGAAACTAAGAACGAAAATAGTTTTTTTTGTTAGAAAAGTCAACTTCCTTTGTTTCTTTTAAATGCCAATTTTAAAACTAAAAGCACTTATCTTGGAACATACGAAGTACGTAAATATTAATGAATGTTATCACATTTATTAGACATCCATATTAGGATTTCATGGATAATAGAGTACATTTGGTCTTTAAAAAGTGTCACAATGTGTTCATAGGCGCAAAACCGATAATAGAGAATCTATTTCGCACAAGCTAGAGAATCAAACGACAAACAAACCAACAAATCGCCTGTAATTGAATTTGATTAAGAGACAGATTCCGATCTGTCCTTTAATGGTTTATTGCCTAATTAAATATTGTTATATATATATATATATATATATATACACACATACATAGACTAGAGAAGTGGGGTGTATAATCAAGTTGGCACATACGATGGTCAGGGAAGTCGAAAGTGAAAAAATGCCGGAGCAAAATCGCGAAGAAAACAATCTGGAATGGGGAAGTGCTAAATCTAAATCAGCACCAAGTGTCCAGGAAATGGTTAGTATTGACCCTCGAGGTGTTCCACAACGATACATAAGGAACGAAGAGGACAGACCCCGGGCATGTCCAGTCTCGGAAGACATCCCAGTCATAAACATCGGTTTGCTTGCAAGCGGGGATGATGACGAAAGAAAAAAGCTAGATTACGCTTGCAAAGATTGGGGCTTCTTTCAGGTAGATAAGTTCAATAATCATTCTTATCCAATGCAGCTAGCGTAAAACTTTGTTAGATCAATATGAACTAATTAATGTGTTGTTTTGCAGATAATAAATCACGGAATAGAAGATAGGGTATTACTTAACATCAAGGCTGCCGCAGATAATTTTTATGAATTACCATTAGCGGAGAAGAAAAAGTACGCAATGGGAGAAAATGATTTTCAAGGATATGGACAAGGCTATGTATTCGACGATGAGCAAAAGCTTGATTGGAACGACTCGATACTTATGATGACTGTACCAACTAAGTATAGGAACATGAAGTTCTGGCCAACCGAATTACCAAATTTCTTGTATGTACATGTTTTCTTTCTTCAATTCTGCTGTTACCCTTCAATGTCGTATTCGAAAATGGAAAAAACAAAGAAAATCTCATAAGAAGTACACACAAGATTGAGAGGGTTTTACCAAAATATGATTTTTCTCTAATATGATTGCCAGGAATTCTGTTGAAGAGTACTCGAGGGAAGTAGATAGGGTGTCGACCGAGATCTTTGCTAACTTATCATTGCTGATGGGCATGGAAAGAGATGCTCTAAAAGAGATGCATATGGTGATATCTCAAGGAATGCGACTGAATTATTACCCACCTTGTGCTAGACCCGATCTAGTTATCGGCGTTAGTCCACATTCTGATATTGGCTCCATAACCTTTCTATTGCAAGACGACGATGTCACTGGTCTCCAAATTAAACATAAAGAAGACTGGGTTCCTGTTACGCCAGTGCCAAATGCTATAGTCGTGAACGTGGGTGATGCCATGGAGGTACGACACTCGTAACCTTATTTCCAAAACTAAAGAATATTACTTTTGACTTTTTTTAGATAAATATTTATTCAAATTTACTCATTTATGCATAAATTTACTAATTTCATCCTTAACACCTATCATGTTTTGGCATGAACATGCAATGTTATATTTAAACACCAAGGACAGTAATGTAATATGCTACTAAAATCAAAAGTCAACTTCTTTAATATAGATTAAAAAAAAACTAAAAATCCTAACCTCCAAGCGAAAATAGAAAAGAAAAATCTAATTTAAAACGGTGCGGCGGGCAAATTTTGCTGCCGCAAACACCAAGATGCCCTTAGTGGAATTAAAACTTATTTGATGCTCATTTGGTGGGGAAGCGATGCGTGACGACAACCCGGAAACAACCGAGTCTTGATCCTTTATTTCAAAAGTGTATTCCATATTTTATTTTAATATCAGATCCACCGTTAACTTGTCAATCAGTAATTGATTTTGTTTAAATAATTAATTTTGTTAATTTACTAATTGACAAGTTAACGATGGATCTGACATTAGAATAGAAGATGAAATACATTTTGGAATAGAGGATCCAGACTCGAAACAACCGGTCTCGGTCCAGTCTGTTTTGTACAGCCCTTAGCGGAATTAAATTGAGCAAATTTCAAGTGAATATAATTTTAAAAACATGTTTTCATTTAGGTCTATTAATTTTTTTGAACATTTCATATAACTACAAATTTGTTGCCAAATGACAAAAATATCATTAATGAAGACAAAGCCAATAATGCTGATACTAATGATAGGCATTAGAACTGTAAACAGTTTTTTCAAGACAAAAAAAATCCAAAAATATTGATGTCAATGCTAGGCATCAGAACTGTTAACAATTTTTCCAAATAAAAAAAATCCAAAAATATTGATGACAATATTAGGCATCAGAACTGTTAACAGTTTTTTCAAGACAAAAAAAATCCAAAAATATTGATGTCAATGCTAGGCATCAGAACTGTTAACAATTTTTTCAAGACAAAAAAAATTAATCCAAAAGTGCTGATGTCAATGCTAGGCATCTGAACTGTTAACGTAGTTCAACAGATCACACACACATTACACGAAGATTCAGTGGATTGAGCACGAAGACTATCTGGAAATTACCAAACTTGAAAGGAAGAATTCAGTTTTCTTATAAATTGAATATATTACAAAAAAAAATTCCAGAAACAGGATCCATTATAACCATGAAGAATGTAAACCTGTCTAGGTGCGAAACATTTGGCGTAACAAATCACTCAATATGGCAGCTTGGTAGGGCCTTTGATCTCGCTTCCATACCTTGAAGCCTGGATGGAAGTAAGAAGCATCGTGCCATCGTTTTAACACTGTCATTAGGAAGGGACCTTGTGTACGTCCCTGATGATCCAAGTAGCACCACATCACGCTTTCATGGTGCTCAAGTATTCTAAATTGACAACCTACATCTTTGGTTGTTTCTTCGTCTTCATCATCACTCAGTTCAATCACCTGGGAGACCTGCTTTTCTGCCACTTTCTAAGAGCCTTAGGCCCCTCCACAATTAACACCCTGCATCTCGAAAATGTTATCATTCCTCCTCGAGAATGAGATTAGATCGGAGTCGGAGAGTTAGGAATTTTGTTTGGAAAAGGTCTTGGTATGAGTTTGTTGTGATATGTTGGTGTCCGTGTGTCCGTGTGTGCGTGTGTGTGTGAGAGAGAGAGAGAGAGACGAAAAGATGAATCGTTGAGGCCGTGAGTGAAGGCCGAAACCTCAAACTCTCGAGTCATTAGGCGTGAGTGTGAGAGGAGTTGGTTTGAATTGACATTGACGAAAAACATAAAGGGCATTGACGTACTTTTGCCCCAAAATTGTACCTAAAACATATGTCTCAAGAATAGCTAGATTTATTTGAAAACATGTTTTAAAAGATGTACCGACTTGTAATTTGTCCAATTAAATTTCACCAAAACAGCCCAAAAACCCGCCAATATTTCTCACAAACTTTACACGAAACTAAGTAAGTTCCTCTCACAAATTCTGCCCCAAAACTTAACCTTAAATCAACAATTCAAACAGCCTATAAACTGCCTAAAAACAATGGTTTAAAACCCCCTTGCCCGAATTCCTACTTAGGCCGAATTCTCCTAAGTAAAACAAAAAACAGCCACACGTTTCTTATAGAACACAAGCTGCCCCGACACCAACCAAAGCTGGTCGAACTCCCTTAAAACAACTCCTCTTCAACACGAACAATCTGCCCAAACTAGTACTTTGACCGAAAATTCAACAACTCATGAAACAACCCAAACACTGTTTTTTTTAGGGAATAAAAACGAAAATAACTTGAGATAAAGAATCCCGACAATTAAATCTCTCTAGGCTTCACTCACCTTAAAGAACAAGAAACCGATTTTTGAAGAAGTACAAGTCGTGTTCTTGGTTCTTTTATTAAACGGCAAAATCTACTTTATTTTGATTACAAGGATGTCTTATAAGGGCTACGAGATAAATCCTAATCTATTAATGAGTCCCTAACTAATTTGGAAATAAATAAAACTAATTAAATAAAAGAAACTAAAACTAAAAACCCAAACAAAACAGGATTTACATTTAAAACATTAACTAAGTGTGTCATTCTTCCTTTAGGAAATGTAGAAGCCGGCCTTTTTTAGCTTCCCTTACTCGGCTGCCCTTCTTTCTTGCCCAATCGTGCCATGCAAGCCCTTTAATTTCCATGCAAGGATCTTTTTTCAAACTAAACAACCCTCTTTGAACGCTTCCTACTAATCATGTCCAAGCCAATATCCTTTCTTGTATCCCCTCTCATTTGGACCAGCCCAACCCGTCACGCCACATGCGTTTAACTAATTTAGGATGGATCCATGCTACCTTCCAAACCTTTGCGTCATGCCCTATAACCACGAACCATACCCACGGTTCCAAGCCAGTATCCCTTCTCCATGATCGCTTCACAAAATAGAATTCGCGAAGGCCTTTGCTCTGATACCACTTGATGCTTGACGACAACCCCTGAAACAACGATCGTCTATCCATCTGTTTTTGGACAGCCCTTAGCCGAATTAAACTTCACCAAAACAGCCCAAAAACCCGCCAATATCTCTCACAAACTTTACTCGAAATTAAGTAAGTTCCTCTCACAAATTCAGCCCCGAAACATAACCTTAAATCAACAATTCAAACAGCCTATAAATTGCCCAAAAAAATGGTTTAAAACCCTTTTGCTCGAATTCCTACTTAGGCCGAGTTCTCCTAAGCAGTGTTCTAAAACTCCCCGCCTAACGCCGCCTAGGTGCTAGGTGCCTCTCCACCACTGCGAGTTTCTTAGTCGCCGCCTAATCGGTCAAGTCCGTGCCTACACCAAACCACGACGACCTTAATTTATTTTTGTAGTTTTGATTTTGTGGCGTGCGGTGAGCAGAGAAGGAAGGGGGCGAACTGGATATGGAAGGGGGAGTGGTAATGGTGAGGAAGCTAGAGAGGGAGGTAGAAAGAAAAGGGTTTGATTTTGTGGATATTCGATGGGCTGAGAGAGGAGATAGATTACAAGGTTAGATCTAAGAGGAAAGAGATTGGAGGGTGAAAAAATGAGGAAAGTCAGTTTGCCGAAGAGAGCGAGAGGAAAAAAAAAAAGAAAGGAAGAAAAAAGGGTTGCCGGTCTGCCAGATAGAGAGAAGAAAGAAAAAGAAAAAAAGAAGAAGAAGAAGGGGATTGTCTCGGGACTCGGAATTTAGAATGAGGAGGGATTAGGGAGGATAGGTTAGACTGTGGGTTATAGGGGCAGTAGGTAGGTGGAGTAATATATTTTTTTGTTTTTAGTTCTAAACTTTGCTGGTTATTGCTGTGGGGTTGTTGGGAATTGGGATTAGTGGTAGGTTTGTATATTTTTGTTCATTTTACAAATATAGACAAGTGTTTCATAAAATGACAAACATAAAAAAAATGTAGTCAACGAGTTTCATCTTTGATGTAAATTTAAAAAAGAGGTAATTATGTCTTAATTCTAGGCCCCGATTACGCCCGGACTAATCCCATATGCTCTAGGTGCTAGATTTTTAGAACCTTGATCCTAAGTAAAACACAAAACAGCCACACGTTTCTTGTAGAACACAAGCTACCCCGACACAAACCAAAGCTGGCCGAACTCCCTTGAAAATAGCTCCTCTTCAACACAAACAATCTGCCCAAACTAGTACTTTGGCCGAAAATTCAACAACTCATGAAATAGCCCAAACACTCTTTTTTTAAAGGAATAAAAACGAAAATAACTTGAAATAAAAAGGATATGAGACGGGTTCACCGGCTAGGCGTTACTCACCTAATGTAAAGAATCCCAACGATTCAATCTCTCTAGGCTTCACTCACCTTAAAAAAAAAGAAACCGATTTTTGAAGAAGAACAAGCCGTGTTTTTGGTTCATTTATTAAACGTCAAAATATGTCTTCTTTTGATTACAAGGATGCCTTATAAAGGCTACAAAATAAACCCTAATCTATTAATGAATCTCTAACTAATTAGGAAAGAAATAAAGCTAATTAAATAAAAGAAACTAAAACTAAAAACCCAAAAAAAAAAACAGGATTTACATTTAAAACATTAACTAAGTGTGCCATTCTTCCTTTTGGAAATGTAGAAGCCGACCTTCTTTAGCTTCCCTTACTCGTCTGCTCTTCTTTGTTGCCCAACCGTTCCATGAAAGCCCTTTATTTTCCATGCAAGGATCTTCTTTCCAATTAAATAGCCCAATTCGAATGCTTTCTACTCCAAGTCTGTCCAAGTCGTGTCCCTTGCTGTATCCCCTCCCCTTTGGACCAGCCCAATCCGTCACGCCACATGCGTTTAACTAATTTAGGATGGATCCATGCTACCTTCCAAACCCTTGAGTTGTGCCCTATAACCACGAACCATACCCATGGTCTGAACCTACTTGTTGTAACCTCGGTGCAATGGTCTTCTAACCCTTTTGCTTCAATCATTCCATATTTACCCCAACTAGGTTCTTTTGAACCACCAATTTCCACTCGTATACTCCCTTAAGGTTCTTCTACCATTTGCATCATGGCCTTGCTCCCGCATCAGGAAGGTTTCATGGTATTCTCATGTCACTACACTAGGGTGAGGTGATACCAACCATAGATTAACATGTCGGGTAAGAGCGTGAGTTAGCCCATAAACCCCTCTTAGTTCCAGTACATGTTTAATTTTATCGGCCAATCATTTCAAGTTCAAAATATTAGTTAGACTTTACACCAGCTTAACATAATGACGCGGTGTCGTGGTGAGACAGACTCACTAAATATTTTTTTACTATATGGTGGCTCTAACATTCCTCTTAACGACATCCATGGTACCTTCATTTGCGATTA
>CM028380.1:29402121-29454271 GCA_013146195.2 Codonopsis lanceolata
TTATCTTCCCCCTATATTCCTTGATTAGCACCACCTTTTGGTGGTTCTGGGAAGTCCATGGCCTTATGTCTCACCTACCAATTGAAACAAGCCCCTTTGTCCAGCATGCTTCAGCTTGTGGTTCTTCCCGCCACTTACCCAAGTCTGACATTGGTATTACCTCAGCCCGGATCCAGTTACGCGCCATTGGTTACTGGCGATGACCTTGGTTCTAATTCCACCACCGATTCTGGCGATGGCCATGATTATAATTCGACTTGGCGGGTTGGTTCCCCTTGTTATCATTGTTCTCTGTATTCCTTCTTTTATAGCCATTCCTCCGCTGATGCTTACCATGGTTTCGGTCGGCCTAACTCTCTTGAGACCCTCTTTCTCTCATCGCTTCTTTCTTTGGTACTCGGCGGACTCGGCTCCATCACGAGCTGCGTCCAAGACGCATCGGCATAGGTTGGCAATTTTAGAGGTCGACTATAGCTAATCCGGCTATTCGGGCCTCTCTCAAACTTCTTGCTTTCGACCTTCGTCGTAAAAAGCCGCGGGAGCAAATTTCGACAATTCGATGAATTTTGCATTGTACTCATCAACGTCATCTTCCCTTGCTCGAGGTTAAGAAATTCCACTAGCTTCGTCGCTTCATGCTTGGTGGAAAATACTTCTTGTTGAACACCTCCCACGAATATGTCCCAGTAATCACTTGACACCACGAGATTCTAGTGTGCTCTTCTCGAGAATCCACCAGCGACTAGCTTCCCCTTGCGGCATAAAGGTTGCTAGTTTCACTTGTTGTTATTTGGAGCATGTCATTGTCTCAAGGATCTTCTTCATGTGATGCAACCACTCATCGAGCTTCTCCGTGCCGGTGCTCAGAGCGTCCTTGGGTTTCGTTTCGGAAACTTTCTAGCGGATCATAGCGTAGGTTGAGCTACTGAGTTGGCGGAGCTGAGTTGAGCCGGTCTTGTGTTTCCTGGTCTCTATTCCCACAAGGGCACTGCTATAGTGCAAGGCAAGGTATATAAGGTAGGGTCTACTGGCACTGTAGGTACATGTCCATTAACATTTGCGTTCGGTTGGACTACTTCGGGTGTATTGCCAGAAGTGGAGTCTTCCATGACCCTACCAGCTCTAGTACCCCTACCACGTCCACGTCCACGTCCACGAGCTCCAGTGCGTCCTCCACGTGCCATTTGGTATTGAGATATAAATGGCATAGTGTCAAATAGCGTGTAAAATATTTATCACACTGAAATTGGTTTCTCGGTATTCATTATGATGTAAATGGGAACAACTTACATAATTGTTACATATCATCTTTTCATTCTAAACTCATCTCATAATCGTAAGCACTCAAACAAGCATCAATACAGATATAGTTGTAAGGAATATTGATGAACATTCAAATAAATCCTCAAATTTATTAATTAAAAAAAAAATCCAACACCTCAAAATTTGGGTACACAGGGTATCCCATGTCTCTTAACTAAAACAATTCTCTAAACATACTCAACGACTGTGCAACTATAAAACAAAAATAACTACTATGATGTTCTATCTAGTTTTCTGTCTCCTCTTCATCTTCCTCTATGTCCTCTGGATTTCCTTCTGCCAGTTGTCCATTATTCTTGGCCATTTGGACCGCGTCCAAAACGTTCTTAGCTAAGAAGTTAGTGTTGCTCATCCTAGCTCCAACCTCCGTGTGAGCCCTCCTAGCATCTTCTATTTCGTCAAAATGCCTAAACAAGACATCTTCCGCCTTCTCTAGTGCCTTCATCATTTCCTTGATTCGTTCTAATAGTGCCCCTTTTTCATCCACCAACGTCTGATTACCATTTCTTAGTACTTGATTTTCATTCCTGAGTAGTAGGTTCTCCTGTTCCAAGACATGATTAATTTCATCAAGTTCGGCTAGCCTAGCGTGCATCGTACTCAGTCTTGTTCCAGCAGCTGACACAGGTGGAACAACCCTTGCTCTACCAGTATTGTTACGCGCCATTTCCTACAAGTAACACGAGTATATTAGTTTAACGAATTGATAATTTCTTAATCATCAGTAAGATCATAACTTAGCTATAATCACAACTTAATGCTAATATCATAATCCTATCGTAGTATCACTTCTTATTCTTAATTGTTCCTAAATCTTAAGACCATCTGGATCTAAGGCCTAAGCTCTGATACCAACCTGTCACGCCCCAAATTCGGCACCGACACCACGGTCCCACAATTTGGCCACGTCACCAACAATCATAACTTAAATCATAAATGTTCTAATCTCGTAATAATTAAATCTTAATATCCTTGACTTAATTCAAAATAACCCAAATTAATTAAATACAAATTCTATCTAAAAACTTGACATAAATCCATAATTAATTTAAGTATTGTCAAATAATTCCATAAGTAAGACCAAATCTAATATTCTTGGAAGTCGCCATCTTGGTCTACCCGAGCCAAAAATCTTCTAATAATCTTACTCATTACCTGAGAAAGAAGAGTATGAAGGGGTGAGCGAACAATGCTCAGTAAGTTCATATACAACCCCTCCGGTTACTAAGGAGGAGTTGACCAGAAATAAATCCGAGATGAATATATATATAAATATATATTTTCGAATAGTCAAAATTCATAAATTAAACATCGATAAGCGGAAGCGAATATCAAATTCGAATTAAGTGAGCAAGAATCCAAACGAAAATAACGCTCAAAGGTGACTCGAGTAATCAACTATCACTAACCGTCCCATACCAATTAGTGACAATTGACTACTCACAGAATCCCATGATCACAAGTAAATTCATAAATCATAATTCATAGTTCATAGATCATAAATCATAGATCATTGGTATATCCGGATAACGCCCACGGGCCAAGTGGCGTTCATAAATATCATAAATCATAGTTCATAATTCATAGTGTCATAAATTCAACTTAGTGATCATGGTAGAATTTCAAGCAATCAAATAATTTTACAAAATTAGGCATCGCCAAAAATCACACTTTCATATAAATGGTATCTCACATGGAATTCAATAATTATGTGAGAATAACAGATGATCAAGTAATGAGTTCGAAAGAAGCGTAAACGACGGAGTTCAAATTCAAATGCCGATTTAAAATCGGCGTACATTCAAGAAATATCGAAGACAAGAAATTTAATGGAAATCTAACGAACGATACATAAAAATCAGAAACCTAAAAGAGGTATAATCCCTTACCTCGAAATGCTTAGCGAATGTAATATCCGCAACACGTACGTTCGTCCTAATCTTCCTTGCCCAAATCTAAGTTCAAAATATACAATAATCACTAAACCACAATTGTACCACTAATCCAATTGATTTTTATAATATTAATTAAAGTGATAGTTTACTAAATAATTTTTTTTTTATTATTATTATTATACACACGGTACATACGCACAATACACTCATACGCACAGTACTCACGCACTATCACTAGACTAGTCACTAGTTTAATTAAATTTTTTTATTTATTTATTGCCATCAGTCAGCCACTTTCAGTACACACACTGAGCACACCACTGACACACACACACGAATAGTACACTCACATTCATCTTTATCTATATATATATATATATATATATATATATATATATATATATACATTATCTATATGATCATACTATGTAGTCAAAACTGATCGGAAAAATAAAAAAAATTTACCTCAACCGCCGCCGCTGACTCTCGCTCTCTGCCTTTTTCTCTTCTTTTTTTTTTGTACTCCGTTAACGATAAAAGGGTTTTCCCCCTCCTTTAACCCTTTATTTATATAGGAACCCTATTAGGTTTTCTAACCCTATCATTAAATGGGCCAAACTTTTAATTGGTAATATTATTAGGGAACAGTAATTTATCCTAGTCACAAGTGGGCCATGCCCAAATCAATTTAATTAGTTACTTAATAGGTTTAAGGCATTGATTTAACTCAATAATTATAACATTAATTATGTAGGTACAAAACGGTCGTAATATTAAATAAATAAAATTAATATTTTTACTAGAATTATCGGGGTATTACATATTATATAAAGCCTTGGAGACTTCAAGAAAATGTGTGGAGTGGAAGAGAAAGAGAGGACTGACCGAGCATAATGTTACATAAAAAGAGAGACAGATTCCTTTGAAGAGCTAGAGCATCAACATCGATCTTACTCAATAACAAACAAGCTTACACTCTGTTGTATTCTTTGTTTTGAGATTGGTCACATTTACCGACAACTATTGTAAGTAATCGATGAGTGACTTTCCAAACTCTTATTATTTTGAAAGCCTCATTGATTGCACTCAAGAGAAGAAAATTGTTCTTATTTATAGTTTCTTCTTCTCTTATAAACAATTGGTTAAAATAGTTTTTGTACACGATCCATTAGTGGTCAAGGTTTCTATTGCACTCAAGTTTTCATCTATGAAAACTTGACAATAGTGTAGACTTTATACTTGTAACTGATGGAGAAAATAGTGCACAACTTTAAAATCCAAGGTTGACCACCTTGGTAGTTGACGTAGCACTATTTACGGTGTGAACCACTTCAAATACATGTCTTCCTACTTAACTGTTTTTTGTATTGCTCTTATTAAGTTATTGTGTTTTTATCAAAGTTGGTAAATTCATTTGAAAACCTTTTAGGGTTAACCTTTATTCAATAAATTAAGAAAAACTTACTGTTGCTTCTTTGTATTTCTTATCTTTTATAAAACAACTAAGTGTTTTACAATTTTTGTCAAGTAACTTGCTTGCCTAGATAATGTGTTAGTTATCAAGATCTACTGTTTGAGTAGTAGCCTTTTCTGAACTTAATATGTTTGCATCAGCTAACTCAAGCTTGTTCACTCCTTCACATGCTTATCTTTCGACAACCTTTTTTAAAATCACAAATTGCATCTACTTACAAAGTGTGTTGGTTCCACCTTGTTTATTTTTACAAGCAGCTTTGTAATATTTGAAAAACACTTTCTTACTTAAACCTTTGTCAGCAAGCTGACAAAGAGTAGTTTTGTTCATTAGCAGGAAGACTGTATTTCTACCTGCTTAAAAACTTACAATTTCCGTTGCCAGTTTTCAAAGTTTTCAAAATAACCCTTAAAGTTTTTAAAATGCTATTCACCCCCCCCTCTAGCCTATTTCTGAGCCTCTATGGAACTTACAGATAGTTCCGTCCTCAACTATGTTGACCAGTAGATCTATCTATTGAAAGGCTAAATCTTTAAAGGAACATCAAACCAGTAGACCTTCGATCTGTCTTGGGCTACACATGCAAACTTCAGTGGAATTATTGCAGACGTTCATAAACGATAAAATGCTCAAGCTTCTCCTACAAAGTCAACTTTCGAAAGTGGTTTGACAACTCTCATACCTGCAAGATCTAGTTGGATTTTATTCAACATATATTCCTCTCAACAGTTGGTTTTCAAGTTCAAATGTATTCACTTTATTGGAAACAAATGTCAGTGTACTATTCCGTCAAACCTGCTCAACAGTGACACATCCCTTCAGTCTCACTTTTGGACAACGTTTCTTAGTGAGATATCTTCCAGAATATCTTTATCCTACAGTCTATAAGATTTAATGTTATCCAATGAAACCTCTGTAATGGATACAAGATCATTCAAAGATAGTCTCAACGGATCTATTGATCTTCATCCTTCTTCACAAGAATGACGAGAGCTAGAAAATGTTAGAGAGATAATGTGATAGCGTGAGAACAAGAAATATTTCAACATCTTCGCTTAAGCTATCTAAGAACTCACTGTGGAAAACTCATACCTTTACAAAACACTTTCTGTGGATTGCAAGGTAGAAAAGTAAGAAGAGAAGAAGAGTGATCTGCTAAAACTACAAAGATGGAGAACAGTGTCTTGGTCAAGAAACCCTTTTCTTGATTTGAGCTCTTCGAATCCCTTCAAAGAACTCAGTCTCTACAACTCCTCACAAATCCAATCATTTGGTAGAGATCAAACACTCTAGATTCAGTTGAAGATAGATCTCCAAAGATGTCCAAGGAAGAGGAAGAATTGTCTGTCTGCATTGCATTCATATCATCAGACTTGTATTCCATTGCAAGGGCTGTTGATTGTGCAATTATATGTCATCATGAAGAGTCAAGTGCTCAGCACTCAGTTGCTCCAATATTGATTATTTGAGCAACCCATAAAATTGTCTTCTCATGTCTAATCTGATTGACTCCACCTATTCCTAACTTGTTTTAGAATCTCTGAAAGACGAGTTCTTGACTGGGGAAGGAATACAAGGGAAAAAATAGATTATTAGGTTAGAGAGTCTTAATTAGTTTATGTAATAAACTTGTTTGCCTTTGAGTAAACCTTTGTTGTATTTGCAATTATTACATATCTTTCAAACTCAACTCTGATCTCTCTTTCATGTTCTTAAAAGGTTTTGATTTTCCAAAGCTATCTATTCTGTAACTCATATACTATGCATCTGAAGAAGTGTTAAGTATGATGTTGTTCTGAACATCCATTTCGTGTACATCTGCTTAAACCTTCTAAAGATATATTTGTATTGCATGAACCTTTCCACTGCCAAACCTCTTCTTAGCATACAATTATCTACAATCTGCCAGCATAGTTCATTACTCAGCTTGGAACAACTCTGCTAGTACTACGAACATACATGTATCTCTGTTAGATTGCGTTATCAGAAAAGGAATTTCACCCAAATTCTTTAATGAATGGTGAGATAAATTTTAAAGTGGTAACATAGGCTATTCACCCCCTCTAGCCTATTTGAACATATTCATGGGACCAATAATATTACTGATTTTTTTTTTTCATTTTGCAGGGCGAAATAATTTAGGCTTCAATAAATAAATCTTTGATGAAGAAGTTCGAATCAACCTACCGTGAAAATTGGTTATACTATATTTCAAATGTAAGCGTGGTTGGCAATGGTGGTGAATACCACATAGCAAAAAATAATTATAAATTATAGTTTATGGCTACTAAACATGTAATAACACTTGGGGACAAAAACTTTCCAAATCACATATACGTGTTATAAAAATGAGGATATTCCTGGATTAAGAATTCCAAATTTTTGTCTTCAATGCGAAAGCGAATCTGTCACGCCTTAAATCTATCCCTATGTGGGACCCAATTCAGATGTGAGTAACCTGCTATTAATACAATCTAAACCCACAAGAGTAAAAGATTGAAAGAACTCCATAAACTAAACTATCATAAACATAAGGTCTCAAAAGACTACAAAGAGTTTTACAAAAGCAGAAGCATTACAAAGTAACATAAGAGAAGACTACAAGTCCCCCCAACACAACCCTACTACATAACAACTAGAGCTGTCAAAACGGGTATGCGGGGCGGTTTTGCCCACGGGCCCAGAAAGGCCGATGCAAGACGGGCCGGGGCGGGAAAGCCCGCGAACTTGGCGGTCCCTAAAACTCATGGCCCAACCCACCCCGCGTAGGGCTGCGGGCAAAACGGGCAAGCCCGCAAAAAATGATCTTTTCCTTTTTATTATGATTGCACCATTTTATATCATAAACTCATAATTTATACCATAAATTAAACCACTGAATATTACAAATTCAAAATCATTAAAATCAAAAACTAAATAAGTAAAATACAAACTTAAAAATACCAATTACAAGTTCAGGAACATGAATAGAGATTTACATGAATAGCTATTGAATCTGGGCATTAAGATCAAAAACTAAATTTTCATGTTACACGAATAAAGATTTCGACATCAATTTATGCTTTAGTGAAGGAGTAATTGATATGAGTCACACGGAGAAGAGAGGCGGGGAGGGAGGGGAAGAGGAAGGGGCAAATGCGTGTGTGTGCGTGTGTTATGTGTAGATGCGAAGGTGGGAGAGGCGGAGAGCAGTGAGGCTATGAGCCTGACGGCCGACGGTGAGGCTATAACTATGACAGCGAGGCGGAGCTGCCGTGTGGTGCCAGATCTGGAACTAGAGTTTGTGATGCACGATTGGAGAGAAAGAGCGCGAGCGAGACTAAGAGAGAGAGGCACAGAGCTGGAGGCACTACCATAGTTGCCGAAGAGTGAAGACGAAGATAGGAAGACGAAAGAAGGAACTACGCAGTTGCTGCCTTGTTGGAGAGAGAATAAGAGAGTGCGTGGTGATATTTGTTGGAGAGAGAATGAGAGTGTGGCGACCCCGACCACGAACCCGGGATGGGAACGCGGACCGGAGCGCCAAACAAGACAAGAGGAACAAGAAAGGAAGAACATGCAAGGACTCAAAATTTTAAAACTGACGTGACACAACATTTCAGTCGCAACAGAACTCGACATTAAAGGTCGGTATTTTCAAAATCATTTCACCTGATAAACAGTTAAGCAATTAATCCAAGTCTTCGGCGACACTACAGCCGGAACCCAAGCTAAGCAGTATATACGACAAGGAAATAAATAAGAGCTAATGGGATGCTCAGCGGAAGTCTATACGTAGTGAACAACACACGATATACAAGGCACGGCTAATACAATTGCCGGCATCAAGAGAAGTATAAGTACTACAAGAGTTGATACTACAAGTAGCTAACAGGAGAACACGAGTACAAGATCTAATACACATTCCCAAGCGTAGTCTAGATGACTAGCTTTAAACTCATCGTCCTTGCAAAATACAAAAGAATAGAAGAGGACTTCTAAAACCACCTCTTCAACCGCAAAAGTCTGATCAAAAGAGAACTAAGGTGTAAGAGCACCACGAGCCTCAACGAGAAGGTCCAGTCCTGCTAGGATCTAAAAAAAAGTACAGGGGAACGGGTAAGTCATAAAGACTCGTAAGCTATCAATCATGCATGACATGGCAATATGCAACACGTTAGGCAAGACAATATTACAAGCATGTAGATCAAATATTTAAGATGCACAATATTGCACATAGTTCACATAATGTGAGGATATAGAGCTGGGCCGCTACGTAGACCTGCAAAACAGACACCTTCGATAGCGTGCGATTATCGATGGGTGTGAGATACATCGATCTTTCGAGGATATGCTCGGGATAACAATAGTCAATCTCAATAGGCGCGTATTGGTTGGCCAGAGAGAGCTCTTCCCCACGGTGGCCGGCAGTGGAGGGTGTGTGCGGTAACAAGTATGCCAGCTGGACTTATGCAATGCCAAGTAGTATTTACTCAACAATCAATCAGTATGGAACGAGTCCGACAAGAGCGTCCTCGTTCAAGATTAGTATATAATCTCATCAATAAACAATCAAGATTGAGCTCGACAAGAGCGAACTCAATATATCATGTATGCATTTATTATGTCACAAAGATACAAGCATGACAGTCAATCCATTTCAATAGTCTAGAATTAGTTTTCTAGTTAGAACGCATGTAATAACGTCGTAAGGATTAATCATTGAGCCGGTATTGTTCAATAGCTCACTAATGTCGACTCCGTTGAGTCATTTCTATAAATCAAACCAAATAGAGTTAAAACACTATTTGCATTTCAAACTCATTTCTAAGTTATCGTATCGATTAATCTAGGTCATTAATCCACATAACAACCATAACCAATAATAATCTCAAGTTCCCAAATTCATGGAACCCTAGAATCACGTTTTTTCCCAAATAATGGTCGAAAGTCTATGACCCAAGAATAATAGTTATTTCTAATGTAGTATAGAACACTTTTACTTCTAGACTTAGTGTCCAAATCAAAACATTTACATTCATGGTCTATAATTCCCAGATTTCCATACTCTCTAAAACATCTCATTATCATGGTAGAAAGCAAGGAGAGCATGATTTAGACATGAGAGAAGGGAAGTAAAAGGAGGTAGCATGTTATCTCTAACATGGACCTAAGGGAAATCGATAGCTTACCTCAAGCCAAGCAAAGAAGAAAGCAAGAAACTATTCGGTGACAATCGTTCTTCTCGACGGCGGCTTCGTAACGGCGGCCTCGGATTCGCAAGCGGGTCTTGAGATCACTTGGAGTCAAACCCTCACGCACGTATCTCACCGAGACTCTCACGCACAAGCTCTCTCAGACCAAGGAAGAAGAAGAGAAGAAAAATGGATCGTAAAATGAAGTCTCTAGCTGATGTAGAGAAATCAGCTCAATTAATTGTGAGTGGAATACACATGTCACTAGATGAATGATGGAAATAGGTTTAGCAACCTCAATTAGGCTTAGATTAGGCTAATAAGACTCTAATACAAGTGGTTAAAGTCACTAATGATAGAGGTTTAGTAAGGGTACAATCGTAATCAACCAAATGTTGCAGAAAATCCCGTTTTGCTGTAAATCTTCTCAGTTCGGTTGTGGAGGCCGAACCTCCTTCATAATGTTCGGTTCTTGGGGCCGAACAATGCCCAAGATGTTCGGTTGGCATGGTGGAACAATTCCTCAGGCCATATGTTAGGTCAAACAGGTCCAGATTTGCACGTATAACGCATATAAGGCATATACAACTCAAAGAAGCATTAGAATGAGTATCAAGGTTCCTTATAACAATGATAAATGTCTCTCAAGGTCTTGGCTAAGTCCAAAAGATCAATGCCCGAGCAAGAACGAGTCAATCTAGAGCATGCAAGGCAATAGGCGTTCGTTAAGGCAATTACGGTTCGATCAAGGAATGCAATCAAGTCAAACATGTTAGGGATACTACTAGCATGTTAAAAACATATTCTAATCATGTTAAACAAGTATAGAAGACAAGTTATACAAGTAGGTTTCGGGTTCTCACAGAGAGAGTGAGTGATATTTTTAGTTTTGACTTTTGAATCTAACCTAACCTAATATTAATTGTGGACTTTGTAGTCTTGTTACTCTTGTAGGATATGAATGGGCTGGGCCGCTAACTTATGAAGGATTGAAGGGAATGTGTCTAAGAAAGTGCGGGCAGCCCGTCCCCGCCCCGCACCGCTCAAGCCCGCAGCCCGTACGGGAAAAACCCGTGAAGCCCACATCCAAACGGTCCTTTATTTTATCGGCCCAACCCGCCCCTCTTAGGTGGCGGGGCGAGCATGCCCGCGGGCTTTAGCACAATTTGACAGCTCTAATAACAACTATTAGAAGTACTACCCAAAAGAAGAATGCCTTCTACCACTCCGGAGAACTTCCCACTTCACACGAACTAACCCTCAGCTCGACTGCAGTCTAAGGAAAACAAATAATAAAGGGTGAGTTGAAACTGAGTAAGGTATACTATACTTATGCATGTTATGCATGCATGCAACATAAAGCGTGCCATGATGCCATTCAAAATAATTTAATAATTTATATCACATTTCTCAATTAAATATCAATTAACACATAAGAGCTGGAAATAAACACTTTTAAGTATACAGGATAGAGATACATCTCTGATCAAACCACTTTTGAGCTTGTCACCCCACTATTGTTGTTGAATCTTGTTTATCTTGATCAATCTCTTGTATTATTTATCACACTATCCAGTTCACACTTCCCGGGCACAAGTCATCACGAGGCTAGGTCCCTACAACCCTAGACAAATCGTGATAATTAGATGTTGTTAGTGAAATTCTCCCCACTTGGGCACAATGAAGGGTTCTAGGTTGAGTTAGGGTGTCGCTGCTAACTAGCTCTGCACTCCGCCCTGTGACTAAGTTGGAGGTCCCTCCATATAGTTTATTGTTCTCATGTACAAGTAATTTTTATTCACATATATATTGTTTATATGAACACCCCCTTCGTGTTCGATTAAGACACCGATGTTGTTCACATACGAGTCTTTCTTGAGTATTGGTTATTCCTACTCGTATTATTGTAAAATTATGAAATTAACACATATAAAGAGTCAATGAGTTACAAAGTAAACTCATTGCTTCTCCAAAACAATAAGTTCTAACTAGCAAGTATTGTTCACATAATCATATAATTCATGATACACTTTCACAAGCTAACAAGTATTCATAATTTACTTTAATAAGTTCACCAACTAAATATTCAACCAAGTGACATACAAGTAATGCTACACATAACATGAATACATGATCTTTACAATAGATTTCATATAATCAACTTCCAATAGATAGATATAACATGGTATTATGAACAAACATAAGCAAGTAATCCCTTAACAAAATAAAGAATTCACAAATGTCAATGCATGTAGGAGAAAATTGGCTCAAAGTGTAGCCCTTGATGAGAGGAACAAGTTTGATAAAGGTTGAAAGTACAAACAATGAGAGGAAGAGCTTAAAATCCAAGCTCCACGCAAGAACACTCAACTCTCTCTAATCTCACCTTCAATAGGTGTGTGTGTGTGTGTGTGTGTGTGTTGGTGTGTTAAAAAATCTGGACTCCTATGGTCCAACCTGGGTAGAAATAATTTATATACTTGTTGACTATTTTACAAAAAGACCAAAAAAGGTTTACTAACGTCGGGGCGATGCGATCACAAAACAACCACAATGCGAGCGCATTGATGGACAATGTGGTCGCTCTACTCAAGGTGATGCGAGTGCATCAGGGACTTCCATAGTACAAGCCTCCTAGGATGCAGTCGCTCTGCCAAGGAGGTTACGACCGCATTCCCCATGTTCTGCTAACACTTCTAAAATGACCAATTTTTTTTCCAAAATCCAACCAAGTCTCAATTCAATAAAATCATACAGTCCCAAAAACATCATAACTCAAGTTTTAAAACACATTAAGCATGTTGATTCAAATTTAAACACACAAAATTACTACCAACATATTTAGAATTTCTCGATTGTTATAGAATCGATCGAAAATAATAACACCAAGTATTTGGACAAATAATTGCAAGATAATATAAAATATAACGGAATAAAGCAAAAGGGAACAAAGGATTTTACGTGGTTTAATCCACCTCAAGGCAAGCAACAACTTTACTATAAACGATGAGAAATTACAATAGAGAGTTTTCAATGTACTCACCCTACTTAGGACAAAGGTTATAAAGATTGATATGATCCCACAGAGTACCACACCTCTCATAGTCCAAAATAGCCATGCATTATTTTGTCTAACAATGCCAAGATCTCGAGACCCTCAACCACCAATTGTATTGTTGTCGTCCGTCTCTACTTTGTATCACAAACTCGTCTTCGACCCACTAGTATGCGGCATATAAGATGGCCTTATATAGGTCATGTTCACATACATTAACCATCACTAATTATGATTAACAAACCCCTAATCCTTTACCAAATTATCAATCCTAATCCTAAAAGGATTTGAGACATTTTTTTTAACAATACTAGATTACAAGTTTTCCAGAAATTAAGTCAATCCCAAACATCGACGAGGCAGGATTACTAGGTAGGGATTCTACTATTCTATTACGAAAATTTACTTGATTTATTCATATTTTCTCTAATTAATTTTATTTTGCATTTCAAATAAAAATGTACATTATACCATTCTAGTTCTCCGACGAATACCTTTTGATAACCAAGTCAGGGTGCCTATTGTAGTGGCTTAAAAAGGTTTCGTCGTATAGGACGCGGGGTGTTTGTGAATCACATATAAGCATCTCATATATCGGTCTCATGAACACATATCATATGCACATATAGGCATGGAATTTTTTTTTTAAAGGTTGGAGGGGACATAGACCTTACCTCCAACCCTTATTATTTTTATTTTTTTAATGCCTTGAAAGGCTACAAATAGATATATGATGCCTTTGGTGTGGCTAGAACAAATGGTGTCTCTGGTGAGGCTATGAACACCCGACCTCTCAGATGAGAGTAGTGATGTACCAGGGTGCCTCTGGTAGGGCTTAAACACTCGACCTCTCTGTTAAGATAAGCGAGCAGCTAAATGGGGCCTTTGGGTAGGGCTTGAACAACAACGTTGCCTTTGAAGAGGCTTGAACACCCGACCTTTCTATTGAAAGTTGTAAAGTCCAGGGTGTCTCTAGTGGGACTTGAACACCCGACCTCTCCGTTAGGAGAAGTGAGCAGTACCAGTTGAGCTAGAGCTCGTTGGTTTTTTTTTATAATTATTTTTAATGCCTTGAAAGGCTACAATTATATATATATGATGCCTTTGGTATGGCTTGAACAATTGGTGCCTCTGGGGAGGCTTTGAACACCCGACCTCTCGGTTGAGAGTAGTTAAGTTCCAGGGTGCCTCTGGTAGGGCTTGAATACTCAACCTCTTCGTTAAGATAAGTGAGTAGCTAAATGGGGCCTTTGGATAAGGCTTTAACAACAACGATGCCTCTGAAGAGGCTTGAACACCCGACCTCTCTGCTGAGAGTTGTAAAGTCCAGGGTGTCTCTAGTGAGACTCGAACACCCAACCTCTCCGTTAGGAGAAGTGAGCAGTACCAGTTGAGATAGAGCTCGTTGGTGGCATGGCATCAATCTCATGTACCATAGTATATTGATCTACTACGCAAGTATACAAAGTATTGTATATTCATACTATTAACGATCTATCAATGATAGATAAAGCACATTACACAATGCTAATACCTTTACTACCGTATCAGTCTAATAATAAGGCGAAACAACATCTCATGAGTCACTAGGTAGCATATGCTTACTAACTAGTATACTATAAATCCTTCTATGCCAAACCTCTTACGGGTGGAGAACAAATCCAATCAATCTTCACCTGATCACCTACCGGCTAATCACAAAATCTCGTCATATAATAAGGGCAATTTCTCATTTATCAAGGTAGTCCCCTCAATACCAGAAAACAACCATCGGGAAAAAGTACTCCAATTCCTAACACCAAACAACACAAGAATGCATGGTTAAGTACTATAATAACTATTTATACTTATATAGTAATTATGGAATATTACTAGGTATTATGGGAGGCTTAGCCACTCTACTCTAGAAATGTATCACAACAAACATTGGCTCTAATGAATATCACGACGATCACTCTCGGGACCGACAGTCTAACTTATCCGATCACAAGTAACAGACTAAGAAATAATGGCTCTATCGAACCGCAACACACGCTCTTGGTATAACTGCGTCCTAGAAACGATATAGGAGAAATGTAATATTTCTAGACACAAACTTGCACTCACGGCAGTCTAGACCAAAATGAACTTAGTGCTCCAAGTTCTATATCTTTACAAAAGAAAATGCCAATAAGGCTTTACGAACCACACTCGATGGTAGATATTTGACGATAAACCCAACCCAACCTAGGTCATGGAACTTATCATGGCTTATAGCTAACTTAAGCTCTGATACCAATTGCAACGACCCGACCCGGATCTCGAAGAGAAATCCCGAGTCAGTTCGCTTGGAACTAAAACGAATGGCGGACAAGCATTTGCTAAACAATTGTGTAAATCGAACAGTCGACCTAACAACCTCTAGATAAGAATGTAAAGCCGTAACATAAATACGGATCAACAAAAATTAAATATACGAAAGCATTAATATAGTGAAGCCCCGAGCTAGTAGGCTCGAAACCAAAACCAAATGAAACCAAGAGAGACGATTGTCTCGCGAGGGAAAATCAAAACTCACGTGCCGCAATATTTCAGACACGGAACAAAACCCTGGAAAATTTGTGGAAATCTTGGGCTCATCATGGTCCACTGGAGGTTGAAAAACCTGAAGCCGAATGGACCGATGACGAAAGGAAGCTAGTGGAGCTGGACAGTAAAGCCAAAAATATAATTACAAGCTTTCTGGACACTAGGACTTAACAACAAGTCATCCAATTTACTTATGCAAAGGAGACGTGAGAAGCTCTTGTTGAGTATTTGGAAGGAGACCAAGACACAAGAGACAACCAAATGTATACATACATTCAACAATTTGACTCATTCAAGAAAGATCCGAAGGAGACCTTGAGACAGGCCTACGACCGCTTCAGCGAGGTAATTAATAATTATTTTTCAATCGCTGTCTCATATAGGACTCTTCCTAAAGAAGCCAGTTTTCAGCCATGGTCGGCTATATGTCACCATTTCTAGGGTAACAAACTGTTTTGGTATGAAGACATTAATACGTGATGAAGATGGAAAGCCAACAAATAAAACAACATATGTGTGTATAAGGAAACTTTTCAGAATTTATAATATTGATGATATAAATTTAAATTCTTATTTAAATAGTTATCTTTAACATTTACTCGTTTACCTTTGTTTTACTTTTTGTTTTGCTTAATTGTATATTTAATTGAAAAACATATATGTCCACGCGTTTAACGCACGTGTATAATACTAGTTGAATTTAAAGTTGATTACTTCTTGTATATAATAGATAAAACAAACATTTCATTTCAAAATAAATTTGGACAATTTAAAATGTATCAATATATTCTTTCTTTTCTATTTAACATTGAGAAATTAAGTTCATTGGATAATGAAAATTTAAAAGAAAATTGTCTTAACCTTAAACATTCATTTAACACAAAGACAACTCTGATATTTATGGATTACATTTATTTACAAAACTAAAAATGTTAAGAGAGATTATACAAGTACAAAATGATACACCAATTGACATACTTAATTATATAGAAGGCTTGATTTTTGTCCAAATGCGTACAACGCTTATAGAATAATATTAAAAATTCCCGTAACTGCTGCTTCAACATAAAATGTTTTTGATTGACAATGTCTTAACAAATATTAAGTGGACTGACATTATTATCGATTAAAAAGAATTATTAAATGGAATCTATTAAAATAATTTAATAAATAATTTTGCATTCTAAAAGCATGAAAGATAAACTTGAAACGAAAATGTAATAATTTAAAAAAAAATATTATTATTTGCTTTTAAAATGCCTCAATTTATAATTTACTTTAGGCATCCATAAGTGTTGGGCCGGCCAGTAATATGACATTTGGATTTTAAGCAATACATAATCATTGTTTAAATGGTTTTTTTTTTTTTTGTATTTTAGATGTTTATTTGATTTATATTCATTATTTCTTGGTGCGAAGTTTATTGATATTCTTACAGATAACCAACGAACGATGGAGATATGGATTTTGACGCATTTATTGTATGAGGGTTTATATCTGTAAGACCCCGAACCTTCGTGTAATTGACCTTATTGCCTTGCGTGTCATTCAACCGTAGCCTCGCTTACTCGACTTGAGGTAAGAACCTTGATTAATACAGGAAGGCTGTATAGGAGCCAATATATTAGTTCCCTATGTTCCATAGACCTTAACTAGTTAAGGTCACAAGTCGTGACTCGACGATAGTCGGAATGCGACGCGATTGAGGGTTTACTTCCGTTTTGTGTTCGTGACCTCGGTGTGGGTCCTAGACCTCTTTAAGATGGTTTGTTAACATGTTTAGATGTGCTAGACTTCAAGTTGGAGGTGTTCCTTAAGTCTATCGATGATTTCGGAAGCTTTGGAGATAGCGTTCGTCTCTATCGCGTAGTTCGGGAATCGAGTCGCGTAATCGCCTCTCCTTTGGGATTCTTATTTCCCTAGTTGTTATCCAACTTCCTACAAGTATTTAAGCTTCTTCATTAGCCCTTAGACTTGCCTTAAAAGTCTCCTTTCATTGCTCGTTTGATTTCGAGTTCATTCGTCGTTCCGGTTGCACGTTGTTGCACCCCTTCCTGCTTCGCTCCGAGTTGTTTCGGAGTTGTTCGGTGTGTTTTAGACTTGTTTTGAGTTGGGTTAGACCTTAGAATGGTTGCCCATAAGTTTGGGATCATTTAGATCAAGTTTAGACCAAGTTTTGGAGGTTCAGGAGCCGAGGCGCCCGCCTCGCATGGAGTGAGGCGCCCGCCTCAAGTACTGAGAGCAACCCTTGTGCAGAAGTAGGGCCAGGCGGCATGGAGGGAGTGAGGCGCCCGCCTCACTTCCGCAATTTGTGTTACGGGATTTCTTTCCCCTGTTTTGATTTTTGGTGTGAAAAACCTATACTACCCCCATTTTTAACCCCTCCTCTTTGCCTTGTTCACAGCTAGGAAGGGCAGGATGGTCTTTCCTAACCCTTTATAATCCAATCTCTCCCTCTTCCTCCCTCATTTTCACCATTCAACCGTGAGTTTTAGAGAGAGAGGGAGGAGGAGCTTCCATGGGAGACTTGCCGATTCCCGGAGTTCCGGCCATCGGATTGTCGAGCCGTGACAGCCATCGCGAAGCCCTCGCCGAGTAGAGTCGCTCCCTCGGTTTGTTTTCCACCTCCTAGACGCTTTGTGACTCGATTGAGGTACGTTACTTAAGCCCTAGTTTCTCTCTACATGTCTCTTGATGATATATTGTTAGAGATGTGTTTCTTGTGATTTATCGTTGTTATACATGTCAAATGATATGTTTCCATGGATATCAATAGATTTTGGTTAGGATTTGAAACCAAATGGGTTTATTGAGTATATTGGAATTATTATGATTTAAGATTGATTGTTGTTGGGTTAGAAACCCGGATAAATTGTGAATCCCGAATTTATGCCTCGAACTAGAAAATGGGGACTTTGTAGTAATCCAAACGAAGTCAATTAATGATGAAAATTGTTAATTGAACCTTAGGATAAATTCCTATATTTTCTTGTGTTCATTGAATATCAATTACGAAACTTTGAGAATCGGTGAGACCAAATTGGTAATAAGATTGATTCTGGCTTAGACTCTAATTGAGTCTCTTGAATGATGATTGGGTGCAAGACTATCGCTAATCCTTGGGCGGTTTATGGGTGAGTCGAGAATGCGTAACTCGAATGACAGACGTGTTGACAGGGGTTCAATTATGAACTAGAACCAATAATACTATTGGACTTTTAATGAAGTCCCAAGATTGGTGGGATTGTAGTATGTGACTTTACTTGGGAGCCTTGTTATCATCCTTGGAAAATCCGGGATTTCTTCGTGACCATTCTTCCTTAGGAAGGATATTCGAACCGTGTATGCCTTAGTAACCTCTATGATGAGCATCTTGAGTTGTCGTAACGAGGACTGAATAGTCATCTGTGTAGTAATGGACCTATGAAATACCATAACATGGTTAATTGATGAACCTTGAGTAATCTTCGCCTCTGCTCTTCCGTATGCATACTTGATCTTTCGTTCTTAAAGGGAACCTCGAGAGGATTTTATAATGTTATATATATATCTTATGATTCTATAGAACTGAGCTTGATGAGATTGGTTTGTGAATGATGCATGAACTTCTATGTCTACTTGAGATATTGACCTTTAAGCACATTGTGTGTCTTATCGTCACAATTATCTTCCTATTGAGTATCAACGTGCTGTGATTTATGATTCTAGTAACAAATGGAATTTCGAACTTGAATTTGATCTAAACTCAGTTGGACAATAATCAACTTAGGTTTCCGCCTTTTATACTTGACTTAGTAAATTTGAGCTAAGGTTCCTAAATGGAACGAGAACTTAACCCTGCCGTAAACAAGAACCTAGACAGGAGTCTTGGAACACATATAGTGTTCAAACTCTATTTGACTGGAATTATAGAAATGACTCGACGGAGTCGATGCTAGTGAGTCATTTAACAAGACTGACTCCACGATAAACCCTACAACGCTTGAAATCCGTTTAACTAGAATACTAGTTTCGAGATTCTTAATTTAATTCATGCTCATGCATGATTTCTAGCTGTAAAAGAATAACATGCCCACCTGACTTGAATGAGACCGCTATTACTGTGCTCGTCCTTGCTTGATTTCTTAAATAAGTAAATATTACTTGTTTTCCCCGATAAGTCCAGCTGTCTTACCTGTCTTGTCTTGCCTGTCTTACCTGTCTTGTCTTGCCTGTCTTACCTGTCTTGTCTTGCCTGTCTTGCTTGTCTTACCTGTCTTGCCTGGCTTGCCTGTCTTGTCTTGTCTTCCCTGGTTGACAATTCGTCTACCGTTACGAATCATGAGATTCGTGATAGTGATGGGTTGCCGAACCAGAAACGTGCAAACCCCTCCATTCTTGATCACTTTGGAGAAGAGTACCTTGTGTAACCATTAGGCGCTTGGACTAATACTATCCTCGGTCGATGTACCATCTCGCATATACGACAAAGACGCTCCTCAACAGCTTATCTTGCAGAGCTACATGGCAAAGACTGCATTTATATCCTATCCTCTTATATGTGGATTTCTTCTAGCATTTGTGAAGACAAAGTGCTATCATGAATATGTAAACTAAATGCCTATATATATACTTGTTCTTGATCGCTTGACTTCCGTGATAGGCCTGTGAATTGTATGATAAGTATATACGCAGATATACATACTCTTGCTTGATTTCCCCTCGACACCTGCATATGTATATATATGTAGATATACATACCCTTACTTGATTTACACTGATTGCCTTCGTATGTATATAATAGTAGATATGCATATCCTTACATGATAAACTGCCATGAATGAATTGTTTAGTACATCAATGAATTTACATACCACACTTGATAATCCTATGAGGGACTTGGTATATGTATATTTATAAATATGCATACTTCTATTTAATCATTCTATGAGAGGCTTGGGATGTCCTACTTAATAGATATACATCCATAATCATGATTATTCTTGTGCCTTGCTTCCTCGACTGTTTGATCAAGTTTGTGAACAGTGGAATTCACCCCGATTCATCTTGGTAGTCCGTAAAGGACCGGTTTTCATTCAAGACAACCCGACTTATCGGGTCTTCGTCAGAGAACGATATCAATTCCTTTTACGGCAATATTCAATTTATGTCTTATTGTTTAGTAGTAGCGCATCGGGTCATTATGACTCACCCCGCACTTTGTTTTCTAGTTGCGCTCGAAGTCGCTTGAGGACGCATAGTACGTGTCAGAAAGCATCACGCTTGATCGATAGCTCGAGCTTAGTACGCGTGTTCGTGATTGTAACAGTCTATTTCCGAGTAATAGCTTGAGGACTCCTATCTCTCTAGCATCCTTGACTTGTATTTCATAATATTATATTCTTGTGAGTTCGTTGTATTGTAAGGTTATTTAGACTTTACAGTCGGGTAGAATGTCTGGGTTTTGATTTGGTTCTCCTTTGGGCCGACGTGTTGTGTCGTTGCTCATAGCCTTGGTTTTTATATTCTGTTGTATCCCAGGCACGCAGTAGCTTTGGGCTTTTCTCTATCCTAGTTGTTATTATTATTGTTGGTTAACCCCGGTATGCTTTAGCCGTGGGTAAGTGTTTATCGTTGGTTCCTTTCAAACGCCACTGAGTGCCGATGGTTTGTCCAATACCGCAATGTTGCACGCGAGTTTCTTTTTCTTTCCTTCGTGAAATTTATGTCTCTCTTGGTATCTTTGACCTTGGCTTCGAGCTTCATAGCTCGGGACTACTTTTCATTGTCATTTCCGCATCTTCGAAATTTTAATATACGTATTTTAGTACGTATTCTTGTTCTTGTCTAGAGCTTGTTAGCTCGACTGTCCGCCTCGCACTATTATTTTATAAGTGCTTGTCCTCTTCTTGCCTAGTCCCAGCGACGTGACCTTGGGATTCCGTTCCGGAATCCGGGTCGGGTCGTCACAATATCGATAGTTACTTACTATTCCAAGTATGTTGATAAGCTAGCAACCATATAGAACGTCAAAACACATTGGTCATATGTTTGTCATGGAAGTACAACACGGACACTAGCGTCGATGTCAACAACAATTGTGAATGAAGAAGGAAGCTTTTTATATCATTTTGTAGTGAATTGAAGACCAAGTATAACTTAAAAGTTTATAGGTATGTTGTCGAGGAACATGTTTGCAGTATTTTTCTGAGAAGCAATTAGTAGGCATTTTTAGTTGTAATGTTTAGGAAGTAGAAATCGCGTTATCACTTTATCTAATCAAGACCAAGTATAACTTAAAAGTTTTTGGGGATGTTACGAATGTAAGAATGACAAATATTGGCCACATTTTAAGTTGAGAATAATACACATTACTATTGTACATACTATAATCAAATATATTTCTTACACTATTCATTTTCAATATTGCATTGGTGCAATTAATGGAACACATGTGAAAATAGTTTTCCCACTTAATGAGCAAGTTCCTTATATTGGGAGAAAATGACATCCAACCCAAAATGTAATGATCACTTGTGGATTTGACACGTGCATCACATTCCTATGGCCTAGGTGAGAAGGTAGTGCGCATAATACATACTTCTTTTCACTGAGAACTAAGAAATCCATACCTAAATTTTAACATTCTAAAGGAAGTTTGTATCACTACTATATAATATTTTTATTAGAAAATAACATTTAAACTATAGTAGATTTGATTGTAGCCATCTTCAAGTTCTTTTAGATTTGGCTAACTCGTATGCGCACTAGCTAGCGTGACAATAATCTGTATGACTTAGCTTTAGTTAGATTGTTCTTAGAATGCTTAGAAGAAGCAGTATTCGTTATAAGTCTGATGTGTGAAGTCTGCTAGTTGCAAGGCCAAATTGCATCAAGTTAGTTGATTTGACAAACACGTGGGCCTGTTTATCGTAGCTTCTATTTTGGGCTAATTCTCAAACTCTGTACTATGTCTGCAACCTTTTGCCTAGCCGTTTGTAGCAAAGTAATGGCGTCACTGGCACATCTGAAGTGGTTGTACAATCCAATCAAGTGTTGCTTCAACAACTAACTGCATTTAATGTATTTAAAATGTAATTAATGCTTGAAGTCCTTTCTGTTGCAATGGAACCCAAACACAAAGGCTACCCAGATCTCTCATGAGTATATATATACAACACTTGAATAATTAATGACTCTCTTCTCTAACAACTCTATTCTTCAACTGCCATATCTGAGAATTCTTAAGTGTTTTCAAAAGACCTAGCAATCATCAAACATTCAATACTTATAAAGCTTCACACCTTGTAACACCACAAATCTGGGTCCGATCATTCGGGTCCACATCTAGCCATGTCACCACGAATCTAAACTTAAATAAAGATGAAATTGAAACATCACCCAATCTCAAATTACAAAAGTCTCCAATTTTAAAGATACATCCATCCAAAATGAAATGTGAAATAAAAGTTTACTAGTCTAATCTACATCACAACTAAGTTCAAATGCTAAATGTTTTAAAATCTTGATGTCTTCACTTGCGCTCTCTACCACAAGCTCAATCATTAATTCCGAGCTGGAATAAGAGTGATGTGAAGGGTGAGCAAACAAAGCTCATTAAGATCATACGTCACCCCTCCAGTTACTAAGGAGGGATGACCGAAAGAATAATAACGTTGTATGCAAAACATAGTTAAAACAATTAAAAATATGATACCAAAACATTTGTTAACTTTTTTTTTCAAATCAAGGTAGATATAGCGAGTAAATTAAACTCATTTTTAAAAGGAAAGTTCAAAACCAACAAATATAAAATCGAATAAGTTTATCATTATCGGTTGTCTCGTACCAGCTGGTAACGACATATCAAATAAAAATATCAAGATCACATAAGTGGTCTATGATCGAGAACCAAATCCCCCGAAGGGTACACTAATCCCCCGAAGGTACACGAATCCCCCGAATGATACATTGTTATGGTAAATCCGGATCACTGCACTTACGGGCCAAGTCGTGCAATTTTGTCAATTCATTGGTTGTCACATAATCCCCCGTGACGGGTTGTTCATACTTAGAGATCATAAGTGTTTTTTAAAATAAAGGTATTACAATAAAGTTACTACTATCAAAACATAAAACGTATTGCAATTCATAATTTTCAATACAAAGGAGTATACCTGATAATGTTTACAAACAAAAGCAATTTTTTTAATAACGAAAAGTATTTCACATAAAATCAAGTTAATACATGAAATTTGCGAAAACGAAACCATATCAAAGATGTATAACAACGAAAAACGATAGAGTCAAAGGAAATACCGACATGAAGTCGGGCATGCCAATTGAAGGAACATAATTCAATAAATCAGCGGAAGCCTAATATTCAAAAAAGTATTTTTATACTTTTTGCAAAGAACCTAAAAGAAACGTAATCCCTTACCTTGTTAACGTGTGCAAAACGAACGATTATCTCCCAATCACAAACAAAGAGTTACCTCCTCTCGTTTCAATAAAAAATTACAATGTAGCGTAATTATTACTAATGTTAATCCAACAATTAACCCTTAAGAAAAATACTAATCATCTTTCTATTCCAATAATTAGATATGTAGTGTATATTGAATAAATGTTACAAGGCATACTTATAATTTTTTTTTTTTTGAGATTAAGTGCTTATGTGCAATTTTTCAGAAATTTAACTAACCAAAAAATCCTCACAGTAGTTACTGGTTAACTGAATAAGGGCTTATTGGCAATTTCTACAACCTGGGTACACTTTTGAAAATTAGAAACAATTAATATCAAAGGTCCCAAAGTCCAAGGGTGAACATGTAACTTCGGTTCATCTTTTACCCGAAGTCGTCCTCTGTTCTTGTTCTGTTGAGCTTTCTTCCGACTTTGTTATTATATATCAATATATATATATATATACACACACACATCCATATATTATTAATCTCTAACTAAGCTTGTTTACACTAATTTCTTTAAAAAAATTGAAACCTAGTTCACTTGATTTCAAAACAAAAGCACCTATCAGAGCATCCACAATGGTGGATAGCTTTGTTTGTGGCTCCCACATGCCACATCGTCTCTACCTCAAAAACCAAAAACCTCAAACCTCTATCTACTATCAAAAACCTCCCAACAAATTTTTTATGGGTCCCACTTCATCTATACCACTTTTACTTATATATATATATATATATATATATATATATATATATATATATATATATATATATATATATATATATATACTATTTTTATTTATTGAGTAATAACGATTTGACAATATTATTGAAATTTTATAAATTAAAAAAGGAGTACAACATTAAGCAATTAATTACTACAAACAAGAAGTAAATTACAAATAAAAAACAAAACCCCTAAATGTTACACCTAAAAACTCTAATTACCACACTACTTAGAATGTCTGATTACCAAAATACCCTCCGTCAAATATAAATAAAATAAAAACCCTTTTCAAGTTACCAAACTACCCAATTGAAAAGAAAATTTTTTTGGAAAAATCATTTGGAATGTGAAAAATAATTGCCAGTTTCTTAAAAAAATTAAAAAAATTCACCAGTTTTTTTTTTAAATGAAATAATCGCCTGTTTGTTATGCAAAAAAAAGAAAAAAAATCGCCACTTTTTTATTTAAAAATCCAAAAAAGTCGTCAGGTATTAAAAAAAACTGAAAAAGTCGCCGCTTTTTTTTTTATAAAAAATTGACAAAAAATCGCCATTTTCTTAATTTTTTTTGAAAAAAGTCGCCACTTTTTTAAAAAACAATTTACAAAAAGACGCCAAGTTTAAAAATTTTTATTTTAAAAAAGTCGCCAGTTTTTTTTTAAAGTTTCAAAAAAAATATTGCATGTTTAAAAAGACGCCAAGTTTAAATTTTTTTCTTACAAAAAGTCGCCACTTAAAAAAACTTTTTTGACAAAAAACCGCCAAGTTTACAAAATTTTGTTTTAAAAAGTCGCCAAGAAATGATGTTTTCTACTGTTAGAAGAAGTGATGGTGATGTTTTCTACTGTTAAAAGAAGTCTCCTGTATAAATTGTATTGATGACTAAAATATACTAAAACAATTTACATAGATAATGCCACAAAATATTTAGATCAGAAACGTACCTTAAAAGAAGAATCTGAAGAATTATCATAAACGTTGTTATTCGGATCGGAATTCATTAAATAAATTGTTGGAAGAAACAAGTCTAGGGTTTATAGTTAATTGTAAAGGATGGTTGGATATGAGTGGCCCTAAATGCAACACAAAAAACACTAAATGTCACACTCATTTAAAAGTTTAATTACTAATTAATCCTTTTATAAAAAGGACTAACAATTAACCCTAAACTATAATTGAAACTCCTTTATATAAAAGGATAAGGATTGATTAGTAGTTATAGTTTAGGGTTAATTGTTAGTCCTTTTTATAAAAGGATTAATTAGTAATTAAACTTTTAAATGAGTGTGACATTTAGTGTTTTTTGTGTTGCATTTAAATACTCATAAAAATGAAATCTATATATATATATATATATATATATATATATATATATATATATATATATATAAAGTTGGTGAGGAGCACTATGGTTGTGCCACCTCACACCTTTTGGATAAATCTTCATTCTAAAGCATCCATGTGGAAGCCTTAAAAACTTTTGGTTTTCTAGCCATTAGCTAATAATAATACATAATAATAATCAATATGATAAAGGGTATTAGTATTATTATATATAACTTCTTCTATTGTCAATAGTAGAAGACTTATATTTAAAAAAATTTACAACTAACATTACTTCTAACCAATGTGGGATAAAACTCTTCAAGGTGAGTTATTACTTCTAATGACTCATTTTTAACACCATATTTTAAGCTTTGATAATTTATTCATCCAAAACTTGATTTGGACAAATAAATATATAATTTCGATGTTCTTGCCGAGTAGAACACATTTGCATAATTACTTTTGTCAACAAACAAATGACACGTAAAGAAATTTGTGCCTCAAGTTGCACAATTTCTTTCACTAAAAACACTAATTTTTAATAAGTATTATACTTTAAATCTTGATATCTTATTCATCCAAAACTCGATTTGGACAAATAAATATATCATTTTGATGCTCTCACCGAGTAGAACACATTTGCGCAATTACCTTCGCCAACAAAAAAATGACACGTAAAGAAATTCGTGCCTCAAGTTGCACAATTTCTCTCACTAAAAACACTAATTTTTTTAACAAGTATTATACTTTAAGTCTTGATATCTTATTATCCAAAACTCGATTTGGACAAATAAATATATCATTTTGATGCTCTCACCGAGTAGAACACATTTGCGCAATTACCTTCGTCAATAAATAAATGACACGTAAAGAAATTTGCGCCTCAAGTTGCACAATTTCTTTCACTAAAAACACTAATTTTTCAACAATAAAATAGATGTATCTCACATTGGTTAGAAATTGATGTTGGTTTTAAAAATACTATTATTAAGTACCAATAGAAGAAATGCATCATACATTGGTTGGAAAGTGATGTTGATTTTCAAAGTCATTTGATAAAAGACTTTTATCATTATTACCAATAGAAGATGTATATCTCACATTGGTTAGAAAATGATGTTGAGTTTAAATTATTTTATATTATTACTAATAAAAGAGATGTATAACACATTGTTTAAAAAGAAAATGTTAGATTTTAAAGTCTTTAGACTAAAGACTTTCACTTTTACAAGAGATGTATCTCACATGGTTACAAAATATTCTACTATTATTACCAATAGAAGAGATGTATCACACATTGGTTAGAAATTGATGTTTGTATTAAAAATACTATTATTAATTACTAATTGAAAAGATGTATCATACATTGGTTAGAAAATGATGTTGGTTTTCAAAGTTTTTTGATAAAAGACTATTATTACCAATAGAAGATGTATATTTCACATTGGTTAAAAAAATGATGTTGATTTTAAATTATTTTAGATTATATAAAATACTTACTATTATTAGCAATAGAAGATATATATCACACATTTGTTATAAATTGATGTTGGTTTTAAATTACTATTATTACCAATAAAAGAGATAAATCTTACATTGATTAAAAAGCGATGTTGATTTTAAAAGTCTTTAAATAAAAAGACTTCTACTTTTATCATTAATAAAAGAGAAGATAAAAGATATATCTCATTATATAGAAAGAGATGTTGGTTTTAGATATTTTTTTAGATAAAAAACTTCTACTACTATTACCAATGAGATGTATTACACATTGGTTAGAGAGTGATGTAGGCATTAAAAGTTTTTTTATAAAAGACTTAATACCAATAGAAAAAATATGTATTTCACATTAGTTATGAAAGTGATATTGGTTTAAAATGTTTTAAGATAATGTGCATCGCATTGGTTACAAAGAGATCTACATTATTTAGAAACATGTATTGGTTATAAAATTCATAAATAAATGAATTTTTATGTTATTATCAATACAAGAGATGTATCACACATTATTTACAAAGAGATGTTGGTTTCAAAACTCTTTAGATAAAATACTACTACTATTATTATTTTTATGTTATAACTAATAGAAGAGATGTATCTCACGTTGTTTAGAAAGAGATGTTAATTTCAAAAGTTTTTATATAAAAAGACTATTATTATTACTATAGAAGAATGTATCTCACATTTGTTAGAAATTAATGTTGGTTTTAAAAATATTATTATTACCAATAGAAAAGATATATACCACTTGGTTAGAAAGAGATCTTTGTTTTAAAAGTCTTTAGATAAAAGTCTTAAACTTTTATTACCAATAGAAATAGAATATATATATATATATATATATATATATATATATATATATATATATATATCACATTTTTAGAATATGAAAAAAGTGTATCTTAAATTGTTTAGAAAAAGATGTTAGTTTTAAAAGTCTTATAGTAAAAACTTTTACTTTTATTACCAATAAAAGATATGTATCTCACATTGTTTAAAAATAAATGTTACTTTAAAAAGTCTTTAGATTAAAGACTTTTTGTTACAAATAAAATAGATGCATGTATTTCACATTGGTTCAAAGTATTCTACTATTATTATCAATAGAAAAGATGTATCACACATTGGTTATAAATTAATGTTGATTTTAAAAATACTATTATTACCAATAGAATAGATGTATCATACAATTGGTAGAGGGTAATGTTTGTTTTTAAAGTCTTTAGATATAAAACTTCTACCATTATATATTATCAATAGAATATGAATATCTCACATTGGTTAGAAAGTGATGTTGATTTTAATTTTAGATAAAAGACTTTTACTATCATTACTAATAGAAGAGATATCCTACATTTGTTAAAAAAATGATGTTGGTTTTAAAAGTCTTTAGATAAAAGACTTTTACTTTTATTATCAATATAATAGAAGAAATGTATCCTACATTATTTAGGAAGAGATGTTGGTTATAAAATTTTTAAAATAAAAGAATTCTACTATTATTACCAAATGAGGATATGTATTACACATTAGTTAGAGAGTGATACTGATTTTAAAAGTCTACAATTATTAGCAATAGAAGATAATTATTTCACATTGGTTATAAAACTGATATTGGTTTAAGAAGTTTTTATATGATGTATCTCACATTGGTTACAAAGAAATGTATCTCACATTATTTAGAAATGAGTATTGGTTATAAAAGTCATTAGATAAAGACATCTTTTGTTATTACCAATAGAAAATATGTATCCTTATTGTTTAGAAATGAATATTGGTTAAAAAGTCTTTTATCTACTACTATTATTACTAATAGAAAATATGTATACCACATGGTTAGAATGTGGTGTTGGTTTTAAAGTCTTTAGCTAAAAGACTTAAACTTTCATTATCAATAAAAATATAAAATAAGTATCTCACATTGTTTAAAAATGAATTATGATTTTAAAAGTTTTTAACAAAATGACTTCTAATATTATTATCAAATGAAATGTTAATTTTAAAAGTCTTTAGATAAAAAAAATTACTATTATTATTAACACGAAATATGTATATCACGTTAGCTAGAAACTTATATTAATTTAAAAAGTATTTAGGTAAAAAAATCGTTTAATATTAGTAACAATAGAAGAAAAAAAATTATAACCATGGAAGAGATTAACAATCTAATTATAATGTCCAAAAGTTATATTATTATTACAAAAAATATATATATCTTACATTGTACCCATGCGGAGCACGGGCTAAATAACTAGTGCTTTGAATAAATAAATAGTAATGTTTCACTTATCGTGATTTTAGTGCGCCTAAATATGCTAAACTAAATCAGCTCGAAGTTGATGATGCATTTTGTTATGACGTATCCCAGAGTTTCTTCGAACATATTCTTGGAACTCTTGGGTGGAACCTTGAAATACTTTTGTTGAATTATCTATTTCATCATCGGTCCAATCGACTACTACATCACCCTCTTCTTTGCGGCCTTTTGGCCCATTGGACGGGCATGAACTTCATAGTCATCAAGATCAATACTTGTTATGAGTTGGATGAAGATGTGTACATCCATGTTTCCGATGTCTTCATCTTTTTTTTTTTTGCTGCACGATGATTGAGTGGTTCTGAAACAAATTTCTTACCAACTTTAAAAATCTTCCATTCATGTTCATACTTGAAGACCTTGAGTTTTTTCTAATTATTTTTTCTCTGCGGTTCATGTGTCTTCTCAAGTATCATTTCATTACTCCAACCACTCGGACGGTTGATGTACAAGTTATTAAAGGTTGTTGAAAATTCATTAACTTGTGAATAAAATTTGTAAAAACGTGACTTACATTTGCTCGTGATTTTCTCCACCGATCCAGCGGGTCGATGCTTGTTGGAGTACTTCGTGATATGTTATCAAAAAGCTTGGGTTTTTTTTATCATTACCGATCACTGGATCGTTGCTAATATGAGTTCATGCTATAGTAAGCATCGTTTCTTCTTCCAGTAACCAACTTCTCCGATCAGCTTTCTCTTTCTTATTACTTGCATCAACTTCATTGTTGATATTCACAACTTTTATCAAGTGTAATATGCTCGAGCCCTATTTGCGTAAAATGGGGTGAAAATTGAGACTCTTGAATAGAAGACTGTGTTACAGGCTCTTTATCGTTGCTCGACACATCAATACTATTCTTTCTTGACTATATTGACATCCCAAATTGGTTTGTTGTGCTGGACCAATATTCAGGAGGGCAAGGAAAAAATGGAGCTCGAGGGACACTTTGAAATTTTGAATTTTTTTGAGGGAATTGTGAAACATAGGGAAAATTTTGAAAATTTAATTGTGTCAGAGGAAAAAATTGAAAATGCTAAGGATTTGAATAGGTATGAGAATTTCAAGAATTTGTATTTTTTTCAAAATTTTGAAGAGTAGAGATTTTTTTTTTTTGGGAGATTGGCACTTTCATCATCCATTTTTTTGTAGTTTGATAGACAAGAAAAATGAATAAAATGAAAAATTAAAGGTGCATTTATAATGGGAAAAAAACCCGTTGTCAAATGGAAGAAATAAACTGATAGAAAGAATGAGGAAGGAAGGATGGGGGAAACAAACCTGCACATGGCCCACCATGCTTGGAAAAAAGTGACTTTCAAGAGAGACATGCTCTTCCACAAAGGAGGTAGACTTTAACTGAAACAGAGGAGATTAAGAATAGGCATACTCATTCCCGAAATGGTAGACTTCTTCCAAAATTGACAAACCCATTAGAGCCTAATTCCCTTCCAATACTACCTCTAAATTATTATTATTATTATTATTTTAATATTTACTATTGTATTTTCATGGGTGAAATTTAATTGCTGGTTGAGCCCCAAATAAAACCATGACACTAAAATTTAGTGCAAATTACCCAAATTATACTTGTACTTTACCACTTTTTTTTTTTTTAACTTCGTCCTTGTAAAAAAATCGAACCTTATTGATCCTTGTACGAAAAGTTTTGATGCAATTGGTCCTTCCATCTAGTTTCGTTGATTTTTTTCCGTTAGGTTAATGCACATGTGTTTCATGTGCCATTGGCTCGGGGCAAAATAATCATTTTATCATCACTAAAAAAGTACAGGGACCAAACAAATTAATCTGAATTTTGGGCTTCGGCAGGGGGTGTAATTGTAAATTGCAATTCATCCCTTTATGGCATATTCCTGTATCCAAAAGGGGAAACTCTCCCCCCGAGAGCCCCCACACCCCAGCCCCATGAGAATGTGAGAGGGAAAATCACGGTAACTCAGCGATTAAGTAGCTAGGAGGACCCGTGCCTAGTACCTACAAGGAGCCACCCCCATAAGAGGATGAAACCCCCACACTGCGGTTGCTAGGACTCGATCATTGGTCCTGTATCCTAATCTACTAAATCTTAACCAACTGAGCTGAACCCGTAAGGGCTGTTTTATGACATATTCTGTTTGCAAATACAATTGTTCAAGATCTAAATTTGCTTGGATTATAGTTCACTTTTGGTAACAACTAGTGATGCACCCGTGCGTTGCACGATTTGTACTTAGGTGTAAAATCATATACTCAATCAAAGTTGAATAATATACAATCAAAAAGTTTAATATGAACAAAATAAATAAAAATTGATAAATAGTAAAATCAAATAAAATCACATAATTTTTTTAAAAAGTTATTATACATTTTAAAATATTTCTTTATATATAACATTTTTCGTTGAACATATACGATTATTACAACTATTACTATTACATAAAACATTCAAAAACCCTTAAGATGTACCATTAGTAACTCTAGACAAAACGACATACTGATCTTGACTAAAAGGAGTTTTTCAAAAGAAGTTTGACGTTAGACACTCCTATTTATAGACATTTTGTAAGACACCATAAGCGTAAACTGTCTTTTTGTGAAATTTGGATGAAATTCTATGATCAGATGGTCAGTGATATTTTTGAAATAAAACAGTACCACCATAATGACCATTTGAAAGAACTCGACATTTTAAAATTCTAAAACATGGTTTGTTAGCATTGTAATAATTAATCGCGTGCTAATACATAACCCACAGAAATTATCAATGTTACGAAGTAACATTAATGAAATTTCAACCTTCAAATTCAACTCATGATTTAGGATTCCAAAACATGAAATTCAATTTAAAACTTTAGAAATATCTATATCGTTCAAAATATCAACGTTTCTATCAAAATGATACGGAAAATCTGAGCTCAAAAACAATCTTCCTTTTAAATTGTTCTTCGATACCATGTATCATTTATTGAATTAATCACATCAAGAGTCGGATGTAGAATAACTCTCTTTTCTAAAAACGATGAATCATTGGGACTGCTTACAAATGAAGGATATGTGTTTTGTACAATTGGAGTGATTGGATCGTTGAATTCCTTAAGCAACAATTGATTGAGAAAATCAACATAAGCACAATTATCATTTGGTTCACCAATTTTATCAAAAATCTTCGCAATTCAATCGGAAAAAAAGTTTAAATTATTCGGAACTCTCATTGGACCTATGCTTTGTATGTCATATTCATTATCAACCTCAATACATGTGAATCTCCCCAGAAATACAATGAATAAATGGTGGGATGAACTATATCTTGTGTACTTCATTTTGGAATCACATACAATATCTGTCAAAAATCTCCACCAACCACAATTGTCTTACCTCCAAATGGAATATTAGAATATCATATAATTAAATAAAATTGAACATATCAATAGAATATCATATACTTAAATGAAACTTAATATATCAATAGAATATCATATATTTAAATAAAAATGAATATATCGATAGAATATCATAAATAAAATTAAATATAATATGCAATTAAGAACTTTAATATGAACAAAATAAAAAAAATTACACTGAAATTAAAGCTAGAAAATCACATATATTTGAAAAAAATTATTATAAATTTTAGAATACTTCTTTATATATAATATTTATCATTGAAAACGTACGATTATTACTTTTAATTCTAAAAGGGGTGGTTTTAAAGCATGAAGTTGTATTTATCCTTGCATACGATATAAACTGTACTTTGAATTGCTAATATTAAAATATCGAGTTAATCTTTCTTGCTACCAAATAAAAGCATCACAAAAAATTACATTTAAATGTTGGATTGGTAATTTTCAAATAACCTTAAAAAAGCAAAACTGTTTAGGTTATATATATAAATAAATATTAAATAGTCAAATATCTTGTTATATCTAATAAAAAAAGGAATTTAAGTCGAAATAACAGACTCTAAACAGAACCTCCAACACTAAAATGTTAGGAATAACATATTATGCAGAATAATTTTTATACAACTATTCAATAACAAAAGTTATTGAGTCTAGATTCTTAGTGTGTCTTGAGAGAAGTCCTATAACAGATAGTTAATATTTCGCTAGGTCTCCTTCCCTTTTTCGGAATATGTAGCCACATCATCCCCCAATAAACCCTAACATTTAATACCTTCAAACCATTTCACAGTTAGATTTCTTATATTTCCTTTTTATTTTTTTTAAATAAAAGTTTGAGAGAAATTTGTATGATACAAATTTGAATTTCGATTGTTATTAAAAAAAGTGAGAGTTTAATTTAACTAAGTATTGAAAATATACAGATCTTATAGTTAATTAAATATATCCAAGTACATATCAATTTGCATCTTTACTTTAAAAAACAATTTATAAAAATCGAAACTTAGATCTATCATATCTGAGAAAAAATTTAAGTATATGATTTTTTTTTTCCAATTTGTTTTTCAAAATGTATAAAAAAAATTATGATCCCAACTTTTTATGTTGGACATTTGTTTTATAAATTTAATTTTGACAAAAATGGAAAAATAAACATCAGTTATGCACTTTTTGACTTCGGATCTGATGAAAATGAAAAAAAAAACATCATAGATCTGTATATTTGTAAAATTAAAGTTCAAATTAACCTTGGCCTATTACCAATTAAGTTGAATAAATATATTTTTTTTTGTAAACTAACTTTAATAGGTTAAAGTTTTTTTGCAAATATTAGACCTGAATTTTTAAACATGTAGAACAAATCTCATATATATATATGTATATATTTATTTATTTATCTATTTTTTGATAGGTAAGTGTGACCCTAGTCTTGCCATCTCTCCCACCCCTTGGGTCAGATATATATTTATTTTCTTATAAATTTGTCAATTATTTGTTCAATCTAATCTTAGCATATGTCCTATCTATATATTTCATATATAAAATTGCTTGAATTTTTATAAGTATTCGACGATTAAACACAAAATATTTGAATGATAATAGGAGTAGTGCACATGCTGATACTTAATACAATAATTATTTTTCTGGACTATTACCATTATCGGTGGCAAGTAAATGTTAAAAGTAAATTCCATGTTAAACAATACATTATTTAGTAAGACTGTTAATGTAATTCATTTTTTACTAAATGAAAATTTTTTTATCATTATTTTGGACGTTTACCAAAAATATTTCTTTAGTAAACCATTAACTAATTTATTAGCGATGGGAAGTAACTATGTTACTTTGATTTATGGTTTTAAACTGATTTGAATAATATTGCATTGTAATTATTTGTCAAGACTATTATTAATAATTGTGGAAAATAATTTATATTGAATCGGCCGTTTCATCATTTAATCTTTTTTTGGGAGTTTATATCATAGTGGTGAATATTTAGAAGCCAAAATGTCAATTACAAATGCAAAAAAAAAATGAAATTAAAAAAATAATTGTGAAATCAGATATAAAATAAATTATTCAATATTTGATATTATTTTGATATTGTATTTCTTGTCATTTCGTAAATCATATTGAATTATATTAAATGTTATACAATTTGTTTACATTAAATGCACTAAAGATATTTGTAAAGTCATTTGAATGTGAAGAGTTGTTGTCAACATCATTAATTGATTTTCATTTTAATTTCCAAAAAAATATGACAAATATACAAATTATAAATGTTTCTAAATTTGGAAAGTCACTTTTGGCGGGATATTTCTATTATTTGCTCCTCTCCTTTTATATATGTATAGATTACTCATTCTTCAAAGCCTGCTGCTTTTCGATTTCATAATGTTTGGGGGCCTTTTTCCTTCTTTCAAAGATGTTGGCCATTCTAGGATACAATAGACAAAGCTTTGGCAATATTTTGCAGAAAGTAAAAATTGCAGAAGAAGAAGTGCATGAAAAGGTTCTTGCTTTGAGTGGAAAAAGTGCAGCTAGTCCTACTGGCTTCTTAGTCGCACGCCATCCTTTTCTTTTCTTTGCGAGCTCTTTTGGGTCTTGACCCCAGAAAAAAAAGGATTGATAAAATTTTATGGAGATACACACATAGAGAAGCACAAACCCAAATGTAGACTGATCCACTTTTCCATCTCTCTCACACACATACACAAGCACAAATCTAGATCACAAATTCGTTGCAGAAGTTGAAAATGTTTGAAGAACGTACAGTCGTACAGAGATGTTGCTTCCTAGCTAAAGTAGGAATTCGACGGCAAAGTCAGAAATCACTGCAAAAAAAAGAAAAAAGAAGAGAGATTTCGGAGGGAGTGATGGGCGGAACTCACAATTTATGGAAATATGTTGAAACGAAAAGAGGACGGGGTCGGGTTATTGTAATTTGTCATTTCGGAGGGGTTAGAGTGGTTGCGATTTGATTGGAGAGAGAGAGAGAGAGAGAATGAAGGCTACCAGGAAGAGCCGAAGTCGGCGAAGAGAGATGAACAGAGGTGTGATAAATTGGAATTTAAGGGGATGAAAGGGTTATACAAATTATAATTTAGGAAATTACTTTGGTACCCTTATTTTTAGTTTTAAAAAACAAAATTATTATGAGTATTTTTGTCTATTCAAAGGAAGAGACCGTATGAACAATTTTACCCCTAGCCAATATCATGTGAGACGCACGTGCATTGACCTAACAGAAAAAAAGTAACGAAATTAGATGGAATGACCAATTGTGTCAAATGTTTTAATAAAGGGATGCTTTTTAAGAATTTGGGACGAATTTGGAAAAAAAAAAGGTGTAAAGTACAGAGACGATTGGGGTAATTAGTCCTAAAAACGGCCCAATGCCGAAATAGACCCAAAATAATTAGATTAGCCAAAATATAATAAATATTAATATAAATTAATATTTTTTAACTAAAATTATCGGGGTATTACACACCTAGATCACATTCTATTAGCTCTCTTTTTGTATGTATTACAATCTAGCTTTCTAGCATGGTGTGATTAATTATCTTATACAGATTATTCCACTTACTAAAACATTTGGTCAAAAGGATTTTGTACACAATCCATTAGTGATCATCTTGTTGTAATCACTTTAGTGGATAAAATAATGCACATTTCAAAATTTAAGATTGACCATCTTAGTAGTAGACGTATCTTTTCCAGTGCGAACCACTCTAAATACTTGTGTTGATTTGATTCTGTTTCTCTTATTCCTATTTATATATTTTTATCTTGATCCTTAGCATCATATCTGAAGGAGCAGATATTATATTTAGATATTTACTGTGTTACCTATCTTTTAACTTAATATTTCCGCTGCCCAAAATAGCAGATTTATTCAAATCTGCTTCATTTCTTAAGAAATTTTTTAAACTTTAAATATGCTATTCAACCCCTCCCTCTTATAGCCTATTTTTGAGCCCTTTGCGACTAACAATTTACTGTTAGAAACATAGTTTGTTTTCAACATGTGTAGAGAAATATATTTGGTGGATGCAGATATCCAAATATTAATGGTTACCTTGCATCACGCAAAGGGAAGAGGTATCACTTACCTGATTTTTGTGGAGAGGTACCCCATGGAAACACATAAGAACAATACAACTAAGTTCATTCTTACTTGAGAAGCGTAGTTGTGCAAAGTTTTGGAGTGTGGAAAGCTCGATGGCGCATTCCGAATGACATACACTCGCTTGACTATTGATGTGTAAATTGTTATTGCTTGTGCATAAATGACGCCTCATAATTATATTAGAAAAAAACTGATAAAGTATTTCGACCTCATGAGGGACACCCTGAGCATGTATCGAGAGACGACCCATGCATATGTAGAGTAAATAACCTAACCATGAGTAACAATATCAACAGATGAAAAAAAAAAGTTGACTTTTATGATCATTTGGACATACAAATTGCGGCCTATAGTTCTGAATAAAAAAAATTGGAAATGATTTATTTTGCATGAACTTGTTGTCTTCAAATTCAACCCCCCCCCTTTGGATTTTTTTATACATTTTCATCCATTGCAAGTAATAAGTTTTTTAAACGTTAACGATTTTATACTTCCTTCTTTTCACCACAAAGTTTATATTCGAAAAGTCTAATTATTAAGAGATATATAAATATTGTTAGTATTAATCATAATTAAAAAAGTGTTTTATAATCAAGAAAGAGTAAAATTGAAAAGCTATGAAAATTGAATACATAATTTTTAAAAGTGGAGTGTTTGAGTGAAACACTCTAAAATAGTAGTATAACGAACTCTTTGCATGAAACAAGGAGAGTAATTACTTTTAGTACGTAGTAAGCGAACATATCTTAAAATCACCTTTGCGGTAAACACATTTTCAAATTTTGGTAGCAAAACACAGAACACCTAAACGTAACACCTGAATCCCTAAACGTAACACCATTTAATGTGTAAAAATAACTCACTACCCCTCACTCCCATTGTACACCATTTTCACTATATATACCACCCTTCAATTACAATTCCCTCAAAAACCCACCCCTCCATTACTCCCTAACAAACCTACCCAAATCACAGCCCGAAATCCTACTGTCCTCCATCACTTCGTTCTCTCTCTCTCTCACCCCCTTTCTCACTTCTCTCATCTCACTCAAACCCGTCACTCTCAACTTTCTCTTTCTTGAAATCTCTTAGTCTCCACTCACTCCAACCCACGAGCAACAAAGTACAGTTTCTCTCTCTATCATTCTATTTGTTGTTGTTTTTTCAATGAGTTCAATTACTTGGAATTTGTAGCTTCAATTTGTAGCTTTTCCCTTCAATTACTTGGAATTTGCTGAAGAATTCGAGTTTTCAAAGATGTCTATTTCAATTTGTTATTGAAGAAACTGGGAAATGATCTGCCAGTTTTTTTTTTCGTGTGAAAGAACCGCTAGGGCACATCAGATGTATTAGACAACTACCGTGACTCAGCAGCGGTAATGGCATAAAACATCCGCGAATTTGTAGCAGATGTTTTATGCCACTACCGCTGGTGAGTTGCGGTAGTTGTCTAATACATCCACTTGTTTGTAGCGATTGTTTATTATTAAAACCGCGTGTATATAGCGGTTGTTTTGTGCGAGAATCGCTCTTTTGTAGCGGATGTTTAAATTTTTTTTAATGTTTTTTTTTGAAAAAAAGTTATGTGATATGTGTAATATGTGCGCGCGCGCGTGTGTGTGTGTGTGTATATATATATATATAATGTTTTATAAATAACTTATCACTTTATAACTTAAGTTTTAATTACTTTTTTAAAATAGAACCAAAATATATGGATGTTTTGTGTTTTTTTTTTGAAAAAACATGTTTTTTTTAAAAAAAAACTTATGTAATATATGTGTGTGTGTGAGTGTTTGTGTATATATATATATATATACATAGAATGTTTTATAGATAACTTATCACTTCATAAATTAACTTGAAATTATTTTTTTGTAATAGTTGGAACCCAAACGTCGACGAGGGAAGCGTCCAACACATGCAGAAGATCTGGGTAGGGTACATAACATGGTTGTGACTGCTTCAAGATGCAGGAAAGCTGCTGATCAAGCACATACAGCCACTAATGAAGGGGATGAGGGTGCTTATGCGCGGACCCCTATTCACGGAGATGATACGAGGAGTCCAGACCCCACTGATATTCCATTTGAGCCTCCTTATAATGCTTCATTGAGGGGGAGATGGCATTCACCTATTACGAGAGAGAATGAAGAGATAGAAGCCTCATTAAACATGATGGGTGGCATGAGTGGCATGGGTAGCATGGGTGGTAAGAGTGGCATGAGTGGCATGGGTGGCATGAGTGGTATGGGTGGCATGGGTGGTAATGGTGAGGGTGGCACGAGTGGTAGTTCGAGCATGGTACGCGGGCGTGGGAAAGGTCCGATGAATGCTGGTGTATTTACTGCACTACGAGATAGACAACAGTTAGTTGATGAAGGGGAGGAGGGAGAAAAGGGTTTGGGTTTTGGTCGACGACAGAGAGCGGGCCGAGCATATAGTAGAGGCAGAGGCAGAGGCAGAGTTAGAGACAGAGTAGGAGGTCGTGGTGATGGTGATGGTGATGGTGGTGATGATAATGATGATGATTCAGACGATGAAGTGGATGGGTATGGTCGGATGTTGATGGAGCCACATGGAGGTGGACCCGAGAACACAAAGTTACTTACTGGATTTTATGGTCATATTGCATCTGCAATATGGAATGGCGAGGTAATTTATTATATTGATGATGATAATATTGACTCAAATTTATTAAATTGACTACGTAGTATTGTTTTAATATTGATGAGGGATTATTTTATTATGTTAAACAGGAGAGGTCAGTATTGAGTTGTCATAGTTCCGTGGACCGCCGAACAATATTGCCTTGGACTATAGATGATATGGAAACTATTCAGTGGATCACTCGGAGTAACCTGGGACACTTGAGGGAGTATATGTTACAACACTTGAACATGTCGTTGATATCATCCTTTGTGGAAAGATGGCAACCTGAAACCAATAATTTCCATTTATCGTTCGGGGAGATGACGCTGACGTTGCACGATGTGCATTACATTTTATAGATCCCAGTGGTCGGGAAACCCATTTTGGCAAGTACCAAGTTAGCTTAGATCAAGTCACCTCTAGCCATTCTCCTACGCATGGGTACTACCAAGGTGGACAGTGAGGTGAGTGGAAGTGGTATTAGATTTTTGACATCGAAAGAATATTTGGGTGGCAAGACTGTTTCAGCTCAACCGAGGATGATCGGTTATTTGTTGTGGTTGATGGGGACGACATTGTTCATGGACAAGTCGTCAAACCGGGTAAATGTTCACTTTCTACCGTATGTAATGGATATCCATGATATGCCCAATCACGCTTGGGGTGTAGTGACTTTATCCTTTTCTATACCGTCAGCTCGGTATAGCATCGAGGATTGGTTGTAGACAGATGGCTTGGTGCTTGTCTCTACTACATGTATAAAAATGAATACTTTGGATACTGTAAAATTTAAATTATTTTATTTGACGTTATTTTATTTGATGCTATTTTATTATAGGTTTGGATCTATGAATACTTTCCTCAATTCAGACCAAGTTGTTCAGTGACATGGACCCCTCAAGAGCCATACGCTAAGAGATGGACCTCTTCTTTCGGTGGAAGAAGAAATGATCCCAAGACTCTATTGGAGTATCGTAGAGTCCTCGATCAGATGTTGATGCCGTAAGTATTTATTATATATAAATAATGTATCAAACAAAAGTTTGGATATTTATATTAATATTTGTTTTTCCATATTATTTGGACTCCTTTTACACGTAGGCCATCACATGAGGTACCGATCAGTTTATTATCGGGCATAATTCATTGCCGTAAAATTACTGAGCCATACATGCCCGATAGTTGCTTAAGACAGTTTATATCCAAATGATTCCCAGTCATGTATTCCAGCTGACGAAGGTTTATAGAGGTCCAAAGCTGTTGAAGTACATTTGTTTCCACGATGAGATGCTTTACAATTTCCAACAATGGGAGCATCATTCTATAAACCCCAAGAGGGCTGGATCGAGGATAGCCAACATTCCATCCGCCACCGTAGATGGTTACGAGCTTTGGTTTCGGGAGCAAACACATTATCGTGTGACGCCGCCGGTTGATGATGATAATGATGATGAAACTGAGGTGATGGAGGATCATCAACCATCGTGGATCACCCACGATCGCGTGTAACCATCACAGAGGGCATCCCAATGGCCTTCTCATCCATCGTGAGTTGCCGCATATGGGCGTAGATCGGCTGAGGATCAAGTCGAAGTTGTACTTCCTCAGCTTAGGGCACTCCATCGTTCCAAGCGAGACGCACTTGTGGTCCAGGGTACTTATATGACTAATGTTGACGAAATTGTTCAACAGTTTGAGGATGTATTGTGATATACTTTATGTTTGTGTGATATACTTTATGGCACTTATATTCTTCAGCCGTTGATGTATTTTATTTGAACTTGGAGTGTGATGTATTTGTTTGAACACCATTGTTAGAGAAGTTTATTTCAACTTGTTGTGATGCATTTACTGTTAACCCCCTAAACTTTTGCAAAAAATAACTGTTAAGCCCCTAAACTATTGCAAAAATAATTGTTAAGCCCCTAAACTATAAACAATTAACCCCATAAACTATTAACAATTATTGTGACAGATGAACTTTGCAAAAATAACAATTAATCCCCTAAAATTTTGCAAAATAACAATTAACCCCCTAAACTATTGCAAAAATAATAATTAACCCCCTAAACTTTTGTAAGAATAACAATTAACCCCCTAAACTTTTGCAAAAATAAATGTTAAGCCCCTAAACTATAAACAATTAACAATTAACCCCCATAAACTATTAACAATTATTGTGACAGATGGACTTTACAAAAATAACAATTAACCCTCGTAATTAATTAATGTTTTATATCATATAAAGTGAACAATTAACTGTTAACGCTCTACACTAAGGTAATTAGTAAATCGATCATGCCAAATTGGCAGCCAATGTCGTTCGTTGGGTGACAAGAATCTTCCCACCTCGGAATAATATGTAGACGAGGCAGAGGACTTGAAGGCTTCATCCCAAGTGCTACGAAGTGGATTGAATTCACCCACCCAAAGTCAATACTTGTGGTCCAGGGTTGTGGCGGTTGTCCATCAACGGCAACCATGTATTGCAAGCAATCGATATATTAGACAAACAAGTCATAATCCTCTGATATCGTGTAGCAATCACCCAACCGAGCATGCCCAGATTCAACCAATGCTCAGTTGGAGCCAGAGAGGTATGCCAATTCAGACCTACCAACGATCCTTCAATGTCACCTTCCAAGAAGTTGATGGCTGAGTAGAAGTCCCAGTAGTCAGTAAGTTCCTGCATCAAGTCATTACAGATCTAATCTCATTTTTCTTCTTCGTGATAAATAAAGTGGACAATAACTCGAAAACCACAATTTCCATCTTCTTTGACATCTATAACACTTGATATGAAAGTGATCATCAATGGTGGAAGGTGAGAGGCGTATGGAATGGAATTACACGTCGATGCTAATGAACTACGCCCTTTTCCTTTTCCTCTACCTTTACCTCTACCTCCTGATTCTCTTTCTGGTCTCCGGTTAACATGTTCGTAACTTATTTAGGTGAAAATAATTATAAACATTAAAGTATAAATCATTTACTATAAAGAAATGTAAAAAGTAACATGACATAAACATTTAACATTTTTAAATCTGAGAGGTCTCTCTTTGTCGTGTTCTTCTTTGGACGCCCTTTGTGTCGCACTATTTATGGTTCAGAAATGTTAGTTGGGGGATGTACATCATCGAAAAACTATTTAGCATAGTGATATTGTTGCGATTCAGGAGTCCCGTCCATATCTGATAAAAGTTTTTTTATCAAATCAGTCGCAGATTCCCTTAATGTATTCATATCTTGAACTCCGCCCATAGACAATATCCTCCAAAACACATGGATATCATGGGGTTCAATCGGGGCATTTGTTTGTTGCATGGGCTACATTTCATAACTACACAGTAAACCGTAACTTGTCCTCAACAAACACCCACACTTCTTAGAATCACCTTCAACTGGCTCGTCTATATACTGTGTTGAATTCCAATCGTATTGTAACAACTTAAGGGCATGAGAAGATACCTTAAATCTCAATCGACGGAGAAGAAAATTAGAGGATGTCAAAGGATGGGCTACATTCAAAGACCTTTCAAATAGAGCCAAGATCTCATTGAACTGCAACTCAATGCCATCGTGGATTTGATTGAATATACGATCGAAATCCCAGTTGACGTGCATAACCATCTTTTCATCTGGGAATGTGCATTCTCAACTCTGTAACATATTGCACAATGTAATTACATGATGTTCATAAACAATAAATATATTGCATTCATAAATGTATAAGTTTTACATGTTCGTCGTTTGATTGCCGAAATGCATGTATTGTTTGGTCCAAGCACAAACAAATATATCCTTATATGGCTCCAACCAAGTCGAATTAACATATCAAACAACTGCCTGAATATTTACCCACGACACCTCCATATCTCGACAATGTTCTAAGTATTATTCCTCAGTTTTGGACTCAACTATATCCATCCATCTCTTCATAAATATTGCAGCATAACTTCTCCTCCCCAACAGGTTCCTTACATACTTCTCGATATCCTTCGCTATGTGTCTCTTATACAACATATGCTGAGACGTTGGAAAGTAATCTCGTATTGCATTCATGAGAGCCAGCTCCCTATCCGTGACAATGACATCCGTTGGGCAAACATGAACTAATAAAGCATGCAACTGATGTAATGTCCAAGCAAATGTTTCACTTTTCTCATTCTTTAAGAATGCAAATGCAACATGAATATTCTTCCCCACATATGTAACTCCAATGATTTCCAATAACGACAAATAATATTTATTAGTCTTGTATGTTGAATCCATATGGAGAACATACAGAAATAAGGCCAACATCTCTTCAGCCTTCGGATGAGCAAACATAACATTAGTCAATACAACTTTGTTTTTTTGGGCAAGTCTCTTTTGACCTGAACCAAAAAATATATTTATGTCGACTCATCTCATCTAAAAAAATACTCCATTTTTGATTTATTTCCAATTTTCTTCTTTCTTATACCTACCAAAGCATTCTCTATATGCTTTCTCAAACTTCTGTTATCAGGATTTTCCTTTTTCAATAGATTTAATATCGGTTTCGGCTTCACATTAGCAATATAAAGTTGATCAACCCTTTCAATCTCAGCCTTTATCAACTTCGATGTAGAAGTGTGCCATTTTTCTCCAATTGAAAGTGAATGGTTGTGAACATTGTTAAACTCGCTAACTTTAACTCTCCAACCATCATCTTTTACTTCCTACAAATACACTTTAAATTTACACAAAAGCTTATTCGAACCATTTTTCTTTGTATCTTTTAAATCTTTTTTACCATCGTACCGAAGCTTTTCCACCATTCTCACAATTCAACCAAACTTTACGAGTGTTATCAAATTTAGTTTTACTTCTAGACACGTAAAAGTACATATCCTCGGCACGTTGGTATCTCTAACCCATTTTTCTACCGCTTCTCGATCAATGAATTTTTCATCCGTCACAAAAAAAATGAGATACATCCGAAAATAAATTATTCTCGTTTTCAAACTAGTAGTCCTATAAACAAATAACAATAAAACCATATTAATAATTAATAATATAAAAAAACCAAATTTCTAGCAAAATCAACCAAAGAGCCGTTACAAAGTAGCGGTTTTTTTGATATATAACCGCTACTGACAAGCGGTTTTAATTATATACATCCGTTACCAAAAAGCGGACCTATTTAATAACATCCGCTTTTAAAAAACAAGTGTACACCAAAACATCCGCTAATTGGTTGCGATTGCTTAATGAAACAACCGATGGTGGCTCGCGATACTTAGGCTATACATTCGTTGTGACTTAATGGATGTTTTGCCCAGTTACGATTTTTAAAAAAAAAAATCAGTGAAAATACATTCAAAAATCAATATTTATCTGAAAATAATCATCTTTGTTAGCATTTTTATCTTCATTAGGATTACAATCATAACTCATTATGAGTTGGGTGGAGGGTTTAGAGTGTTTATTTTTTTAAAATGAAGATGATTGTTAGGGAGAGAAATAGATTGAGAGTAATAAGAGTGTTTGGAGTAGTATTGGCTTGGAGGATGGTGGTTGGTTGGTGAAGTAAATGAAGGGGTTTAATAGTTAGTATAATTTAAAATGTGTCGAGGGGTAGTTAGGTATTTTCACCATTTAAATAGTTTTACATTTGATATTTTAGATATTACGTTCATGTCACTCAAAACTAAATGATAAAAATGACTTTTATCCGCATAACCTAATCCATCCTCATTGAAAAATCAGAAGCAATTAAGTCAGCCTCGCGTCTATGCCACGTGTTCAACAAAATTAATATACACGTCCTTTTTGTAGAACACAATTCCGAAAACGAAACACTCAATGATGAGAGTTAGAAAGCCTTTGCGCGCAAAAGAACAGGACGGATGGCTGTACTCTATACTATTTCCCCCCTCTCTTAGGCAATTCCCTCTATCTTTTTCAAATAAACCCTAGATTTTCCCCCCTTTCTTAGTTTTTAATTGTAGTTCAATTTTATATACATTATTCGCATGATTTTTTTTTTACTTTCATGTAATGTCAGAGTAAGTAATTATATGTTGATTTTGGTTTTGATAATTTGAAAATATACGATTGGTTTGTTCGGCGTAATGATATAATGGTTGATTCAATGTTTCTCGTAGTAAGTAGATTTAGCTAGTATGTATATGGAGTTTGGTTTCTTTGTATTCTTGTGAAATTTGTAATGATGAGTTGATGCAAGTGAAGAGTTGCTTATTTTGGCGATTTATATTATACTAATGAATTTATGATAATTTTAGTTTTGGTACCCATTTACTTCATGAGGGTGAATGTGTTTCATCCTACCAAGAAAAAGAGATTTAATTGTTGTTTTCAAAGTTAACTTCACTTAATTTCTTTTGATTGAGGATTTGAATTTACTCTCTTTGTTCCATAAGGAGTCCATGTTCCATAAGAAGTCCACGCTTGAAAAACTTATTAATTAAGGGATACATCTTAGAGTTGATCATAATTACAAAAACAGTTTGAGCATGTTCAATATAGTTGTATCACGTGCTGATGGTATAGGGATGGTAGACATTTTGAAAGTGGATTTTAAAGTGGAATGTTTCAAAATAGAATAGTTGACTCTTTGATCGGTTGGATAACACATTACTTAACATGTGATGCACCCTTTAACCCATTACATGTTTGACACCCGAATCAGAACGAAACAACTGTACAAAAAAGTTTATGGTTTAATATATAATGTTGATCCCTGAACTTAACACCATTCCTGTAATGGTTCAAGATCTTCAACACTAATTAAAATGGTCCTTGAACTCGACTTTTGGCCTTTACAGTTAGTCCCTCAATTGACGGCCGTGAAGAGAAGCGTTAAATTTTCAATTTAATGATTTGGAGTTAAAGCTTGCCTTTCCTTCTTTGTTTAATTTGGCGATTGACAAAGATGAGACGGTTAACTCAGTTTTATCATTCGTTGGTGATAATGTTACGGGATCCCGTCGTTTAGAAGGAATTTGCAAGACTGGGAAGCTATGATGGCATGATGCACGGATACTATCCCCAACTAGCGTTTCATGTATCCCATACATTCCGGATACGCATGCAGATATGTCCAGGGGCAAATTGGTAATTTTTTGAAGTTTGGATATGCGACCCGATACATGTACCCGGATCCGGATACGCTTTGGCACAAAACACTATCATTTTGGTTAAAAAGGGAGGATTAATTGAAGTCGAACTGTTCGCATATCACTTCGCCTATGCGACTGACGAGAGACATACGATATACTTGCTGGCTGCTGTCATGACTCATGAGTCCTCGACTCCTCGTCCTCGCCGCTCACTCCGTTGGCCGCCGCTACTTGGCCTTCGTCTTTGATGCGAGGTAAGCCAATTTCATCTTTTCGAACCCTAGTTTACAAACTAGGGTTCGTCACTTTCTTTCGTACTCTCCTAGTCTCCTCTGCCCTGCGTGTCTGGCATCTGGGATAGTGGGTTTGGCCATTTGGGTTGTGGGCATGAATCAGTGAATGTGATTAATATGCTATAGTATGTCTTAAAAGATTCTGGCACATATAATACATGTATATTATATTTGCTATTTATTTGTATCCCGATAATATATGTATATTAATATTAGTATATGTATATTTACATTTTAGTCCTCATAGTTTGAATATTTAAAATTTTGTCCCTATAGTTTGAATATTTACGCTTACCCCCATGTATCCGTATCTGGGATTTTTCAAAAATCTCATATCCCCGTATCTCGTATCTGCGAATCCGTATCCGCATATCTGTATCCGTGCAGCCTAGCTGGGAAGTAGATATCTTGTGAGAACCCAAACCCTACTTGTGTAACATGCCTTCTGTACTTGATTAATATGTTCATTATGTGCCTTAACATGTTTTAGAGTCCATATTGTTCATACCATGCTCGCATTAGGTCAACCATGATCGTAGGCGCTTGTATGCTTCTATACATTGCATGCTTTGTTATAACGCTTGTATCATCTTAGTACTTAACTAAGTCCTACTAGAGCCTTAGTACCTTTAAAACATGCTTAACGATGCTTTAACATGTTAGAGACTTCATTTTGTTCACGTCATGCTTGCATTAGAGTTGTTACGTTCATAGTCGCTTGAATGTCTTCTATGTGTTGCATACCTTGCCGTTTGTGCTTTGAGTGTTCACCTTAGCATGTTAGCACTTAACCAAGTCTTGTTGGAGTGCTATTACCTTGCATAAATGACTTATAACACTCATCTTGATCATAGTGAGCTTGTTTGGAAGTTTATAAACTTTCTTGCTTTGTTTTGGCCTTAGCGATTTCCCTTGTTGCTCGTATTGTTTGTGTTTTAAACTTGTGAGAAGTTCATTTGAGTTCTAGACCAAGTGTACTAGTATTTATCATTCTTGCAATCATTGTTCATAGACTTGTTGCATTTGGTTATGAGATGACCAATTTATTCCTTCACAGACCAGTCATGTTTTTGGGCAAACTTCGGGAAAATTCTGGTACTAATCCACTGAATAGAATTTTCTAAAAATTTAGTATGTTTTACCTACATATGTTAGGATACTCTCTGTAAAATTTGGTAATTTTCCAAGGTGTCTAAGTACCTCAATTAGGTCTTGACTTACGGCTGTGCCAGAATTCAGTTTTCAGGAAAACAACTTCTGTACTTGAACTTGTAGTAACCATATCTTGATCAATATAAGTCCAAATGGAGTAATTTAAAATTCTAAAATATACTTTAATGAGTCTAGTTTCAGAAAAATCAAAAATCACCTCATTTGGAGTTGTGAGCGATTTATGGTCGATTTTACAAGATTGACTGTCCAGTAACTTTTCAAAAAATGGTCATGAACTTAGCTGCAGCATTCCAGGCGCCCGCCTCGACTTTAGTGAGGCGCCCGCCTCAACTTCTGGGAGCATTTCAATTTCAGCTTCCAGCCTCAGCTTCCCAGGCGCCCGCCTGGCTTCTTGTGAGGCGCCCGCCTCATCTTCTGAGAGCTGTTTACGGGATTTTTCCCCTGTTTTGATGTTGTTCGACTTTTACACTCAAACCTCCTATCCAAACCTTTTCTAAACCTCTCTTAAACCTCCCTATTAGACCCTAATCAAGTTAGATTAACACTAACCCCAATCTCCCTCCACTTGACAAGTGGATTGGCAATCCCTCTCCTTGTGACATGTGGAATTCCACCCACTTCATGCATAAATATAAAAGCCTCCCATTGTTTTGATCAAACTTAAACCTCCATTTTCAGATCATTTCTTCTCTCTCTTCCCCAAGCCTTGTGTGTGTAGAGAAAGGTGAGACTAGTGTGTGTTTCTACCATAGATTGAGCTCCCGACCTTCGATTGCCAAACCGAGACCACCGAAGTGAAGCTATCGTCGAGGAGCACGTTTCCATCCGAATAGTTTGTGCTCATTCCATCTTTTCTTGGGTGTAAGGTAAGCTATTGATTCCCCTTAGGTTGTATGCTAGAAATGCCATGTCCCCTTTTCTTATGATTCCCATGCTCCTACCATGCCCATGCCATGATTGATGATGATTTGGTCTTTTGAGATTTTGAATAATATGTTCACCTTGTTAATTTAGTCCTATGCCTAGAATTAAATGTGTTCTATGCCTCCTTAGGAACAACTATTGTTCTTGGACTAATGGATTTTGACAACTCTTAGAGATTATGATTTCTAGGGTTTCATATGCTATGAATTGTTCATCCTATTGAATTGGGTCCTATGCTTAGAATTAAATGTGTTCTATGTCCTCCTAGGAATAACTAATGTTCTTGGACCATTGCATTGTAATAACCTTTGAAATAATGATTCTAAGGTCCCCTTGAATTTGAATTATTGATAATTCTTGACTATGGTTGTTAAGAGGATTAATGACCTAGTCTATCATATACGAGAACTTAGAAAAGGGTTTAGGATGCATTTAGCATTTAAACTCTGTTGGATGAATTGTTAGAGACGACTCAACGGAGTCAAGTTTAGCGAGCCATTGAACAATACCGGCTCACCGATCAATCCCTACGACGTTTTAAACACGTTTCACTAAGAATAATAATTCTAGACTCTTGAACTTGGATTGATTACCATGCTTGATTTTGAATGTCATATAATAGAATGCCTATTTGACATGTTGAGTTCGCTCTTGTCGAACTCAATCCTACTTGATTATTGATGAGAATAATTTATTTGTCATGAACGAGATCGCTCTTGTCGACCTCGTTCACTACTTGATAATTTGTTAAGTAAACACTACTTGGCATTTGCATGAGTCCAGCTGGCATACCTGTCTTTGTTCACACACGCCTCCACTGTGGCCACAGTGGGGAAGTAGCCCCTTTGCTGTAATCATTAGAGCATCATTGGTGTGTCTATCCCGGGCATCTCCTCGGAAGATCGATGTACTTACACACATTCGATACCCGCACATTCCAGATAACGCTTGTATGCAGGAACTACGTAGCGGCCCGGCTCTCCATATATCCTTATCCTATGTGATCTAATTATGCGCACCTATGTGAAACAATGTGCATCTTGGATATATGACCTCTATGCTTATGTGACGATATCTTGCCTTGTATGTTGCATATTGCCATGACATGCATGATTGATAGCTTACAAGTCTTTATGACTTACCCTTTCCCCTTTATCGCTTTTAGATCCTAGCAAGACAGTCCTTCCCGTTGAGGCTTGCTTGTGTTCGTGCCTTGATCCCCTTTTGGTCCGCCGTGATATTTGAAGAGGTGGTTTAGATGTCCTCTTCTTTTGTTTTATATTTTGTAAGGACGATGGGTTAAAGCAAGTCAATTAGACTATGCTTGGGAATATGTGTAGAACTTGAACTTGTTACTTTTATTAGCTACTTGTAGTTTAACACTTGTAGTAATTGTATTCCTTTTGATGCCGGCATTGTGTAAGCCGTGCTTGGTTATCTTGTTAATAGTTCACTACGTATAAGTCTTCCGCTGAGCATCCTATTAGCTCTTATCTAATTCCTGTCCATAAACTGTTAGCTTGGGTTCCGGCATGTAGTGTCGCCGATGACTTGGTTTAATTGCTTAACTGTGTTATTAGGTTTGAAAAGTTTTACAAATACCGGCCTTTTGGTGCCGAGGCGTGCTACGTCTCTAATGTTGCGTCACGTCAATTTTCTTAAATTAAGTCCTTGCATGTTATATGTTTACTTGTTTCCTCCTATTTGGGTCGGTCGACCAGCGGTTCCACCTCGGCCCTGGCTGGGTCGCCACAGTTGGTATCAGAGCTTGTTTATAGGTTAGCTATCGGCCAGGATAGGTTCCATGGCCTAGTTGGGTTAGTTCTTGTGTGAATCATGACGTTGAGTGTTCTCTTTCGTGCCTTATTGGCAGATTCTTCGTTAATGAATAGGACTTAGAATCCTAAGTTCATTGTAATCTAGATTCTCGTGAGTAGAGTGTTCGTGTCAAGGAATACTACCTTTCTCCCGTTTTACTTTCAAGGCGCAGTTATACCAAGAGTAGGTGTTACGCTAATATAGATCCATTGTTTCCTTGCTTCGCTACTTGAAATCATAGAAATCAGTTTGTCGGTCCCAAGAGTGATCGCTGTGGAATTCACCTGACACCCAAGATTCGTTGTAATGCGTTTTGAGAGCGGAATGAAAGCTTAGCCTCCGTAGTACTTATTGATATTTCATAATTGATATATGAATACTTGTACCCATTGTAGTTCTTGATCATGTGTTCATGTCTTGCTTGCTTGGAGGAAACTTGAGTACTTGCTTCCCGATATTAATTTAGTTATGGAGATTATCCCAAATAATGAAATATTTTCATTCATGGTCTGTTAAAATTTGTGATAAGCCAAGAGTTAATCACGTGCCACATGCTCGAAATTGTTATCAACCTATACGTGTTTTCATGTGAAAGGATTAGTAGTGTATTCGTGGGTAAAACATATTCTACCCAATGATTTTGAATTGCTTCTGCCTTATTTCAGGCGACCCCGCCTCGGCCCGAGATGGGACCGCTGGCCTACCGCCCAAATAAGGAAGAAAACAAGTAGACAGTAAAGATGTAAGGACTTATTTTATAAAAAACGACGTGTGATCTAACATTGAGACGTAGCACGCCTAAGCACCAAAGGCCGGTATTTTTAAAACTTTTCAAAC
>CM028380.1:29454371-29515112 GCA_013146195.2 Codonopsis lanceolata
GGCTTCCTTTGATACTCCCAAACAATACCGGTGTAGCACCTAACACTAGCAAAGAGAACACCTGCTCACTCACAACAGACTCCATTCACTGATATCCTCGAGCATCTTCCAAAGAAGCGCCACAAACCACGGTTTCACCATCACTAGGCAGCTAAAACCGGAGCCAGTAGTCAACCTCCTCTTCAACCCCAAGCTAGCTCACACTTGTCACTCCAAACAAAAGCGCATTCTTCGAGTAAGATTGGTCATGTGAGGCAATCTTAGAAAATCCTCAATGAACCTACGGTAATAACCCGCCAAGCCCAAGAAACTACTTGAATTCGTCACCGCACTAGAGTCTTCCACTTGGTAATACCAACCTTAGATGGATCCATCGTGATACCATCACTAGACACAACATGCCCAAGAAAAGCAACTTGTTCTAGCCAAAATGCACACTTGCTAAATTTAGCAAAAAGTCGATTCTACGCAACACATTAAGAATCTCTCTCAAATGATGCTCATGCTCCTCTCGTGACTTGTACACAAGGATATCATCAATGAACACCACTACAAAGCAATCAAGGTACTCATGAAACACCCTATTCATCAAGTCCATGAAAACGGCAAAGGCTTGTCAAACCAAACGGCATCACAACAAACTCATAATGGCCATAACGCTGCACGAAAGGTCGTCTCGGGACATCCTCCGCGAACCTCAACCGGTGGTAAACTCCTCAAGTCTAACTGGAATACACAATGACTCTCGGCCGATCAAAGAGATCATCAATGAGGTAAAGGGTACTTATTCTTTATAGTAACCTCGTTCAACTGACGATAGTCAATGCATAACGCAAACTACCATCCTTCTTTCACAAACAAAACCGGTGCACCCTACCTGAGACACACTCGGTTTAATAAACTTCTATCCTCGCAACTGCTCCTTCTTCAACTCTCTCAACTCACTGGAGCCATCCTATAAGGTGCTCTAGAGATAGGTGAAGTAACGTGCACAACTCAATGCAAAACTCTAACTCTCTCGAGGTAATGCATAATCAAATAAAAGACATCCGAAATTCACACAACTACCTACATCCTCTATACTAACGTAAGACATGCTAGTATCAAGCACACAAGCAATACACTCAAGCACACCCTCGAGATAGAAGTTTTCTAGCCCGCAGCGAAATAACATGTATACCTCTCATAGCATGATCGCCAATAAACACAAACCTATTCCTGCATGGTAACCCTCTTGCACGGCAATCTACTAAAGCATGGTAAACACATAGCCAATCCATTCCCAATATCACATCAAAATCCTGATAGGCAATACTACCAAACCCGCATGCAAACCCGATCACAAACAAGTACATCACAACCCCTATAAACCTCAGATGCAAGCATACAATCACCCAATCCGGTAGACACCTCAAGCACATAAGGCAACCGAAAGAGGCAAGACACGTAATTTCAATAAAATACGGCATCATATTTGCACCTTTAAAGCAATACACCATTTGTTGTTCCATACCTTTGGTAATTGGTTCTGGTCAATTTCAAATCTAATTTATACCATTCTAGTTCTCCGACGAAGACCTCTTGATAATCAAGTCGTGGGCCCTCTCAAGTGACTTCAAAAGCTCGTAAAGGATGTGGGGTGTTCGTGAATCACATAAAAGCATCCTTTATATCGGCCGCAAGAATACAAATCATAAGCACATATAGGCATGGCATCAACATCATGCAACATAGTATATCAATTTACTATGTATGTAAACAAGATTTTGAAATATTCATACTATTAACTACCTATCAATGGTAGATAAAACACATTATACAAGGCTAATACACTATCATTGTATTAGACTAATAAAGAGACAATACAACATTTCACGAGTCACTAGGTAGCATATTCTTACTAACTAGTATACGGCCAATCCTTATAAGTCAAACCGCATACTGTCGACAACCAATCATCATGTGATCACTCCATCGAATCCCTTCCAACATATCATGGGGAAATTTCACCTTAATCAAGGTAGTCCCCCAAATACCCAAACACAACCATCGGGAAAGAGTTCTCAAATTCCCAACACTAGTAATACAAGGACTGGTGGTTAATTACTACCATAACTATCTACACCTGTATAGTAATCCATGAAATACTAATAGGTACCACGGGAGGTTTAACCACTCCGCTCTTGAAACGTATTACAACGATTTTTCTCTATAATGATTAACACGACGATCACCCTTGGGACCGACAATCTAGCTTCTCAGATTCCTAAAAATGGAACAAGGAACAACAACTCTACTAAAACGCAGCACCCACTCTTGGTATAACTGCAACTCATAAGCAATATAGGAGAAATATAATACTCCTAGACACAAACCTTCACTCACGGCAATCTAGACCAAACGAACTTAGTACTCCAAGTCGTATTCATTCACGAAGAATTTGCCAATAAGGCACGAAACAGAACACTCAACGTCAAGATTCACACAAAGAACCAACCCACCTAGGCCATGGAACCTATCCGCCGGAGATAGCTAACCTATAAAGCTCGATACCAACCTGGATCTACCCGGGACCCTAATTCCCGAGATGGAATCACAAGTCAAGTCGTCCAAATAGGACAACAATGCATGCAAATACTCAATTAAAGAAAACGGCGTGACACAACATTTTAGTTGAAGCGCGACTCGGCACCAAAAGGCCGGAAATTTTTAAAACTTTTTACACCTGATATAATAATTAATACAATTATACCAAATCATCGGCGACTTTACCACCGGAACCCAATACTACACAGTTCATGCAGATATACCTCGCGGCTACAACATGCCGGAGAACAACATAAATAAATAAGAGCTAAAGTAATGCCCAATGAAGATAAATCACGTGAACTATACTACATCTATACAAGGCTCGGCAGCATGTGCCGGCACTCAAAATAGAATACAAGTATAGACATAAATACAACGAAACCAAATTCCCAAGCGAAGTCTAAATGACTTGCTATACCCAACGCCCTTACAAAAACGTAACAAAATAAGGACATCTAAAACCCACAACCTCGTCGCGGCGATCACGACAAGCGCAAATCCTCGCAACACCTCAACGAGCGGTACTGAACGGCTCGGATCTAAAGCAAGAAAAGGGAGGGGTAAGTCATAAAGACTTTGTGAGTTAACAATTATGCATGTCATGGCATCATGCAAAGCATACATATCAAGATATCATTTTTAATATCAAGTCAATCAAAGCGTTCATTTAATAAACACTTAAAACACATATCCATGGTAGCACATTGTTTCACATAAGTGCTATAAAGGTAAACCACATATACGGAGGATATGATATGAAACCGATGCCGCTACGTAGCTCCTGCAATACACAACGTTAACATTCGTGCCAATGATACCCGTGATGAGTGTATCAAAGTACCGAGCTCTCTACTCGGGTACCAAGCTCTCTCCTTGGTACTTAGACTTTCCAATGTGCTCTCTTGGTTACAAAGAAAGGTGCTACTTCCCCACCGTGGCCAACGGGAGGCGTGTGTGATAAAAACCCGGTATAACAACCCATCACTATCACGAGCCCCATAACTCGTGACGGCGATGCATTGTCACACCAACGACTCAATCAAATATGCCATTTGGACTCATGCAATGCCAAGTAGATGTTTATCGGTCATGAAATCTCAAATAAGGAATAAGTTCAACAAGAGTGAACTTATTCAACAAGTAGTTGTTTACTCACTTAAGGAATCACACAAGAATTCGACAAGAGCGAATTCAACATGTCAAATAGATTCATTATTCTACAACATGCTCTCAATCATGCATTTATTTCACACGATCACACAAACCACATAAGAACTCGATTGAGTCTTATAAGCACACATATCAAATATGCCCTTCAATCCATCCCAAAGTCACGTAAGCTAATTCATTAGTCTAACGCACTAAATTCATCATGTCAAATAGATATATCATTCTATAACATGCTCTCGATCATGCATTTATTTCACACGATCACACAACCGCGTAAGAACTCGATTGAGTCTTATAAGCACACATACATCAAGGCATAAACATCAATCCATCTCAAAGTATCGTAAGCTAATTCATTAGTCTAACGAACTATATTCGTCGTAGGGATTGATTGTGGAGTCGTTATTGTTCATAACTCCCTAATTTCAACTCCGGTGAGTTTTACTAAAATTCAACCAAGTAGAGTATTGATACTATATGTATCACATTTCCCTTCCCTATGTTCTCCGCTCATTTAGAAATTGATAACTAAGCTGTTCATGTTCTCGAACTAGCCTTAAACACAATCTCGAGTTTCAAACCCTAGTTTCGGTGATTTTGTTAAACCTTGAATTGAACCGAATTCTTTCACAAGAGTTATTCCCAAGCTTAATACAAACAACATTCATGCTTTAATAAATGTCAAAATCATAACTTCATAGAGATTTCATAAAATCATACTCACATTTTATATGTTGAATTGAGGGTTGTGTCTTCACAAAAGATGTTCACAATCAACATTAAAACAACTATAATGAAGGGGTCATGCTATTTTGTTTAACATGAAAATCTCAGGGAATTGTCACTCACCTTAGTCCTATGATTAATGGAGGAAAGGTTGATTAAAGAGAGGATTCTTGTAGAGATGATCAAGAGCTTCGATTTGGCGGTCTCGGTTCGACAATCGGACCACCGGATCTCCGGGAAATGGTCCCCTAAGTTTGTGTGACCACCATGGACGAAAATTGGAGCTCAAGCTTCTGATTCTCGGGTTATGTTAAACAAAAATGGCTGAAAGGGCTGAATTTGTGTTTATATACTTCCCCTCAAACTCCCCAATCCAAGTGAAGGGCTTTAAGAGGCTTCTCATTGGCTATGGCATGTGAGCCATTGATAAGCAAATGATCAAAGGCTCAAAATGGTTTTAAACAAGTCAACAAAGAGGGCTTTGAGTGACCAAGGACGTCCAAGGGCCAAGGGGTTAAGAGTCATTAGCCAAATCCACTCAAAACTCACAAATGCAGAAAACTGGACAACAGACAGTCAATCTTGTAAAATCGACCATAAATAACTCACACCTCCAAATTAGGTGATTATTGATTTTTATGAAACTAGACTCTTTAAAATATAGTTTAGCCTTTTAAATTACTCAATTTGGACTTATATTCATCAAAATATGGCTACTACAAGTTCAAGTACAGAAGCTGATTTCCTGAAAACAGAATTCTGGCACAGCCGTAAGTCAAGACCTAAATGAGGTACTTATAAACCTTGGAAAAATACCATATTTTACAGGGAGTATCCTAACATATGTAGGTAGAACATACTAAATGTTTAGAAAATTCTCTTTAGTAGATTGGTACCAGAATGTTCCCGAAGTTCGCCCAAAAACCGGACTGAATCTGTGAAGTAATAAGTTGATTATCTTATTTCCAAATGCAACCAATCTATGAACATGTATAAGGCTTGTTTAAACATGGTTATGGCTTGTATTCAAGGCCTAGAACTCAACCAAACATCTCTCGAGACGAAAAGAAGGCAATACAAGCAATGATGTACAACCTCAAAACACAAACGAAGCAACGAAGCTTCTAAACTTCCAACCAAGCATGAAACAACTAAGATGAACATTGTAAATCTTGTATGCAAGGTATTAAGACTCTCATGAGACTTATTAAGGTGCTAACACGTTAATACGAACACCCAAAACAACAACAACAAGGCATGCAACGCATGGAAGACCATTACTCTATTATGATCTTAACCAATTCAATGCCAACACGATAAGAATGAAATGAAGTCTCAAATATGTAAAGACATATTACAAACATGTCATAATGATGACAAATACGAAATGGGGTTTGGGTTCTCACATCCTCCCCCACTTAAAGGAATTTAGTCCCTAAATTCATACCAGAAATCTCGAACAGGTAAGGGTATTTCTCCCTCATCTCAAGCTCAGTCTCCCATGTGGCTTCCTCAATATCATGATTCTTCCACAAGACCTTCACTAAAGGAATCCGCTTGGTCCTCAAGACTCGCTCCTTGGAATCAAGGATCCTCACCGGTTTCTCAACGTAAGAAAGATCGGGCTCAAAGGTATTCTCCTCATAAGTAAGGACATGTGACTCGTCCTTCAAGTACTTACGAAGCATCGAAACATGAAACACATCATGAACACCCGGTATAGACGGTGGTAACACAAGTCTATAAGCCAAAGAACCAATCCGCTCTTAATATCTCGAACGGACCAATAAACCTGGGAGAAAGCTTCCCTTTCTTCCCAAACCGCTTAGTACCGTGCCGGGGCGATACCTTCAGGAACACAAAGTCACCAACCTGAAACTCAAGATCACGTCTTCGGTTGTCTGCGTAGCTTTTCTGTCTACTCTGAGCGGTAAGCAATCTATCTCTAATCAGCTTCACACTCTCAGCTGACTGTTGCACCATCTCCGAACCCCAAAACTTAGCCTCACCAACCTCATCCCAGCAAATCGGTGATTGACACTTACGCCCATACAATGCCTCGTACGACGCCATCTCAATGCTCGACTGATAGCTGTTATTATACGCAAACTCAGCCAACGGTAGATGTGAATCCCAACTACCCTTAAAACCCATAGTTGTTAAAGGGTTCCCTATAGGACACCCTGGGAATCCAAATCATCCAACACACAAGACCAATACCAACAAAGATTTTTTTGAGAATGCAGGGAAGAATCAAGGGAATTACAACTACCAGTCTCAATCAACCAACTCCAGAGTCATGCAAGTTCAACCTGCTCAAGGAAACATTCTGGATGAAAACAAGACAGCCATGGGGCAAACTAGCCTTGAAGAACTTCAGATGCAGCTAAATCAAGTAATGACCATGCTCAAAACAATGGATAGCCCAGAGGACCACAACACAAACTAGACTTCTCAGAAATCTTGTGGTATGACACATATGGCAGGTACAACTAAGACTAATCTTGCACCAATATAGGAAAATTTTTGCATGCCTGGATTATAGACTCTGAAGCTACAGACGACATATATCTCTCCTTGGCTATCATGCATGATGTTGATGAAATTAATCTTCTTGTATTGTTGTCCTTATCTAATGGTTAAAGTAAAAGTCTCTCACATAGGAAAAGCCTATATTAACCCTCCTTTGAACATGGATAGGGTTTTTTCATATACTTTTTTTTTTTTTTTTTGGAGAAGCAGGGGCGGCACCCTGCAATATTTTATTAATATAAAAAAATAATACAAACTAGAGGGGGACAACCAGCCTTGCCCTTATAAGAGGGAGGACGGAGGAGCCTGACCTCGAAAAGGAAATACAATCAATTAAGCTTTCCCACTGAAAGTACAAAGACCTAGAGCATCATGCTGGAGAGCACGTCGAACCTCCCCTGGAAGCTGAGTAACCATAGAAAAATTCTTATCACTCCTTGTCCCATGGGCAAAAGCAGCTAGACGATCAGCAACAGAATTCCCTTCACGAAACACATGATGAATCACAGTAGTACCCATAAGCTTCAAACAACGCCGCAACTCATATGTAAAGGTCCATGGACAATTACTTTGACCTTTAATGGCTGAAGCTACAACCATAGAGTCCACTTCTACCACAACTCTATCAAAATGCAAATCATCACACACCATCAAGCCATCACGAAGCGCTTGAAATTCTGCACTAGTATTAGTTCCATTACCATAGAACCTAGAAAAACCAAAGTGGAAAAAGCCATTAGAATCCCGAATGACACCACCACCAGTAGCAATGCCCGCTATGGAAGAACCATCAGTGTTCAATTTAACGTAATTAGGAGCAGGAGGCTGCCAACAGATCCAAGACCCTCTGAGCAAATTAACCTTTTTAATCGGCAAAGCCAAACATTGTAAGCTTCGAAGACCAACTGCATTACTAACAGACTTCGGGCTAAACATCCATAAAATGTCTTTCAAACCATTCAAAACCTGACTGTAAAGATTATCAACTGAAATTTGCACATCTTCAAAAATCGCAAGACATCTAGCTTTCCAAATAGTCCAGCATCCATAGAGAAGAATTTCGACTTGAACCGCACCAAATTGGGTACGAACCGAAACCCCTTCAAGCCATATACGAAATAAGTGAGGGATCGAAACATAGCAATTAATCTTGTTGAAGGGACGAGCCAACTTACACCATAACTCACGAGCAACTTCAGATTGCAAAAACAAATGTTCAACAGATTCTTGGGCTGGATTTGTGCGGCAGCAAATGCATCTGGAAACCACAGGAACATGTTTAGAATGTAACCTTAGATCAACCGGAATTACAGCATAGAAAACTTTCCAAGCAAAAGCACTTAGGTGCCGTTTGGTAGTCAGGATTAAGGCCAGATAGGATTAATAAGCCGAGTTGTCTGATGTTTGGTACGCAATAGGTGGTCGGGACTAATAACACGAGTTATACGGATAAAGTCATTATCCCCCTCACTATTAATACCAATGGGAAGGGTGGTATTATTAGCGCCCTCACTAAAAAAAATTGGGATTAATATTAGTAATCTCAAAACTACCCCCGATATACAAGTGAGGACTAATAGCGAGGGCACTAATAGTACTGGGATTAATAATATTGCTTATCCTTATCCGATTACCAAACAAGCCCTTATTGTCTTAGGTATCCAAGGTTGCCAAATTCTTTTGGCCCAATATAAAGTAGGCTCATGTCTTCGATACAGATTCCAGTAAGTTTTAGTGTCAAAATCTCCATTGGGTGTTTCACAAAACATATGACTATCAGTGTCATTATCCGCCAGTTGTATAGACGAGATGGCTGCATGGGACGAAGCTGGAATGAGAGGCAGCAGTTGATCAATGATAGACATAGCATGCTTTACTGTGAGATTGATATCTATTGGCCGAGGACCCTCCAACCTGTCACCTGTCCAATTATCATTCCAAAATGAAATATTACCTTGACCAATTAACCACCTACTATGCTGTAGAAGAAAGTCCATATGTGCATGGACTGCCCGCCACACATGGGAAGCATTAACTGGAGCCACAAATCCATCTGCCTGCTTGTATTTGATATCCACGAAACGAGCCCACAAGCTATTACCCTTCAGCACGTTCCATGCTAATTTAGCATGCATCGAATCCCGGACATGAACCAAAGATCGAATCCCCAAACCACCTTCAGCCACCGGTCTACAAATCTTAGTCCAAGAAACCCAATGAATTCTATGACCATTCGTACTGCCCCATAAAAAATTTGCCATAGCCCGTTCGATACGCCGAAGAACACCCATGGGAACCTTAATGACGGCTAAAGCATACACAGGGATACTACTAAGAACTGATTTGAGCAAAGTTATTTTACCACCAAAAGAGAGGAGATGCGACTTCCAACCTTCAATTTTTTTTTGAATACGTGCTTCCAAATTTTTGAAATATTACCGTTTGACTCTTCCATAGAATAAAGGGAGGCCCAGATAAGTCATTGGAAAGTTACGGCGAGTACAACCAGACCAAGAAGAGATGCGCTGAGCCTTATGTCTAGAGCAATGATTTGAAGTATAAAAACCACTTTTTTGTAAGTTAATAAGCTGGCCTGAAGATTGCTCATACTGCTGTAAAATAGCCCGGAGAGATAAAATCGTTTTCTTGCCCGCATTACTGAAAATGATCATATCGTCTGCATACAGAAGATGAGAAATAACCATGTTCCCCCGCCCATGTCTATATGGCACCATGAGACCAGTATCAAAGCCTTTTTTAATAGCAGTCGAGAGAATTTCTTGGGCAATGATAAACAATAGAGGAGAAAGCGGATCCCCTTGTCGCACACCCCTCGACGATTTAAAGAAGCCATAATTACCACCATTAATCCGAACAGAATACCAGATATTATTTATGAGATTTCCAATTAAGCTGCAGACTTGAGAATTAAAACCAAAACCTTCTAAAGCCTTTAAAAGAAAAGGCCACTCCAGACGATCATATGCCTTCGACATGTCCAGCTTAAAAGCAACATTCCCACCATAAACCTTACTATTAATTTTACTGATAATCTCATGAGCCAATGCAATGTTATCCTGAATAGCTCGACCCTTGACGAATCCTGATTGTTCCACCGATATGATCTTAGGTAAAATATCAGCCATTCTATTAGCCATTATTTTGGAAACAATCTTACAAGTAAAATTACATAGGCTAATGGGGCGCAGATCACCAAAGTTGCTGGGATTAGCAGGGGTTTTTTCATATACCTAATTTTTCAGTACAACTTTCTCTCCATATCTTACTGTAGAGACCCCAATTTCGTACCTCTGATATGTAATCTTGACATGAGATATCAAGACCTGTTAAACACTAACAAATGTCAAGTTACAGGGTTTAGATTGCAAAAAATGCAAAAGAAATGAAAGGATGCATGAATAGTGAATTGCAGGGGGCCAAAGTGCTAGAAATCGAAACAAAAAAGGAGCTGGCGCCACCCACGATGAATCAGGCACCACCCATGCTCAAAATGGGAGCCACTCCTGCTTCCTATGGGGGTGGCGCCCAAATAGTCCCGTGCACTGTTGCGTTTTGCTTTCGGTACAATTTCTCAAGCACGCGGTACAAGCCAATGAAGCACAGAAAGAAAAATCTTAATAACGAAGGAGTCCTTGCTCTCACCTATAAATAAAGGTGCCCAGCTTTAGAAATGAACACAGAGAAAATTTCACACACTTCACACACCGCGTTCACTTTACGCAGAGAGATCGTCCTAAGAGTACCCCTCTTCCAAAAAGCCTCAAAGCTCCGTCAAATCTCCCCAAACACAAAACCAACCGGTCAAAGTGAACCTTAGCCTTCCCGCTATGTTTCCACCCTATTTCCCTGGTCCAAAAATCCAAAAAAGAGCACTTGCTCTGCCCGAATCTAGAGGCCAAATCCGCCAGAAGCAAGTAGTTGCTCTTTCCGATTTCCGCCAACAGCAAATGAACAACAGCAAAAACACAAGCAGTTGCTCCGCCCATTTCACGGTGCCAGAAAGCAGCTTTTGGAAGCAGCTACTCTGCCCAAATCTCCACAACAACAAAAGGCTCCCTCTCCCGGAAGAACAAAGCGAGCACAACCTACGCACTTAAAGGTAAGCCTTTAAGAGGTTATATAAAAAAATGTTATTTTCAAGCCGGCCCGATGTAAAAATATAAGCAGTAATGCTGCCCGGATTTCTATAAAAAATAGAACTAAAAAAAGCCATTATTATGGCCAAATATTTATAAATATATTTGTAATTCCTGGAAGGAAGCGACTGCATGTCAGTAGTAATGTAGATACAGATATATCAGTTTAAATGCTTTATTTTGTTTGCTGAATAAATATAGTAAAAACATATTTTAGCCAAAAAAAAACTATATTTGAGACCGAAAGTGCGAGTTGGGTGCCTAACACCTTCCCACCTCGTAACTTAGCCTCCGAACCCCTTTTTACAAACTCTGGTTATTTTTGGTTTTTCTTTATTTCTACTTAAAATAAAGATGGAGACTCTGTTACAACATTTTGGATTACAGTGAGGCTCGCAACATTTTTTTTTTTTGCACTTTCGGTATCTTGTTTTCCCCTAAACAAGGGAGAATGAGTTACGGAGAACCCAAAGCACTCATAATGGACTAAAGCACATTCAGTGACCGAGGCGTATTCAACGCGCATTTCGACAACTCTTTTTGCATTTTTTATTTCGTCTTCCCCTAGGCAAGGGAGGATGGAATGAAAAGATTGATGTCCTTTCGCAACTCGTGTTCCCCTAAAAAAGGGAGCGCGGGATCCGGGAGATTCCGGGGCACTCACAGTGGCGACTCTACTTGGGACATTGTTTTTATTTTAAAGAAAATAAAAATGGAGGGTTAGACTCAATTTTCACAAAAAAAAAAAATTCAGTTTTCTTTAGTTTCTGGCTAAAATATGCTTATTATATTTCTTTAGCATTTTAAATATTACATTTTTATATATCTGTGTATATATTTGTGGATATGATCCTCCTCTTGCAGCAGTTTCGTTCCAATTACCATTACAGTTATATTTAGGAAAAAAACAAAACAAAAAAAAATGGATTTCCGGGCAGCATAACAAAAGGGCTGGGGCTTTATTTTATTATTGTTTTATTCTGCTTTATATTTTTATTCTGCGTGCTTTATTTTTATCGCACAAAATATGTACATATTCTTTCATTCTGTCATTTTATTTTGGGGACTAGGACCAATATGTAATTAATTGGAATAAATAGATTTCTCACTTTTCTTTCTATTTTCTTGATTTGAATGGTTGCTTGCTCACGCTCAAACTAAAAAAAGTCCAAAAAATCCACAAAGAACATCAAGACAGGCCATATCTGTTTTATTTATTGCTTTATATCTGAAAAAAGATTTTACTGTTTTCTAGATACCGCACACACGCACATGCTTGTAGAAATATTCCGAATTGCTACCCTACACCATGGCCAGCTTACCCCCTGCATCAGCCAACGTTAAATTGCATATAGATTCTCAAGACACTTCATGGACCGATCGGTTTTTACATCTCTGAATCATTGGCCAGTCCCTGTAAAACAAAAATAGAAAAAAAGAGATATGAATAAAAGTATACACGGGGGTTGACTAATAATTTTCTGATGTTCGACCTAGACCATTTTGAATAGTGGATCCTGGAAAGAGTATAAGCCCTTCGCCTGAGATCAGTCCGATCTTGGGGAGTCGAAAGGTAGGTGGAATATGAGGATCCTATACTCTGGAGAAAGAATCCACTATTCCAGGAATAGTTCTGAAACCGTCAAAACAAAGCAGGTGCTTGTCCGATCAATTGTAGGGAAAATGAATAATAATAAAAAATACTAATAAAGGCACGATGTACTCCAAACCCAGAAAGCTTTTAGCCAACCCTTTCTGATACTTTCAAACCCTTTTCCTCAGAAACCTGGCCAAAGTTTGAAAAGGTAGAGATAGTACCGGTCATTTGATACAAGAAACAGACACAGAGTTCAGATCAGAAAATATCAGAATCAATTCAGAAAATATAGATTTGGACAGAATTGCCGCCGAAAATGAAACGATATCGAGGGGCTCCGGGTTCGCTCCTACACCGGCCATGCAGCAATGGTTAGATCAAAAGCTGGATGCACAGAATGATCGCATAATGAGTCAGATGGCAAAACTCGTGCAAGGTACAAAACTTAGTGGTGAGGGAACCTCTTCCCCTGCAGCCCCTCAAGAAGCATCTACTTCTCATGCTCCTCTAAACCCAAACCCTCAGCCAAACACTAACCTTCCACCAACCGCCAGCACCCCAATCACCAATTTCTAACCAAATACTTATTACCAAACTTTCAACCCTTTCTTACCAAACCCACCATATCCTTTCCCAAACACCTATATATCCCAAAATCCAAATGGCCTCCCATTTCCCATCACTAACCCACTCCAAAACAACTCATATATGGACCCTAGAAATTATACTCAGCCAGGACAAATGACGACTTATCCACCAATCAATGATTTTGGTCGTTAGGCAGTAGCTGCAAATATTCCACCTCTTCAAAATCCTTACCAAATACCGCAGTCAGGAATGAACCCAGCCGCTTCCAATCCTTCCAACATATACCAAAACCCAACACCCCCTCCCACAAAATTAGAGGCATATATGGAGAACCTGAAAAGTATGATGCACAAAATCTTGAACAAAGGGGAATTTTCTACACGGGCATTAACCCTGCAACCTTCAGCCATACTACCTTCAAAATTCAAAATGCCTGATATAGAAAAATTCGATGGGACTGGATGCCCTAGCTCTCATCTAAAATCTTATGCTACTGGCATGCAGTCAAGAGGGGCTAGCTTCGAAGCCATGGCCTCCAACTTCCATCTAACCTTAGTAGGGGCTGCTAAGCAATGGTTAATGCTAGCAGATGATAGCACCATGGGTACTTGGGACCAAATAGTTGAGGGATTTCTAGAGAGGTACAAAGACAATACTACCTCCGAAAATAAAAGAGAACTTGAGGCATGCACCGAAAAAGAAAATGAAACATTTGTAGAATTTCCAGCCAGTTGGAAGAGAAAAGTGGCCCAGACTTTGGACAGACCTGATCCATCTGAATCAGCCCAGTTGTTTATAAGAAACCTCCAGCCAATTTATCTTGAACACATAAGGTATCTTACCTACGGTGATTTCAATACCATTGTTGAAATAGGAAATCGTATGTATGAAGATATATGTAGAGGGTCCCTAGAAATTTATACGCCTCCAAATTCATTCTGTTATTCTGAATCAGAGGAAGAATCTACGGAAGAAGTCAACTTTGTAGAAATAATCCCAGCTGAAAAATACAGTAGTGTGCCATGGTCATATGGGACAGATAAATCTGCCAATTCCATTGAGGGAAACAATGATACTAACAGAAGCCTCATAGGACCTTACAAGGGAAACATAAGGCATTACGATGAATTGTATGCCCCAATGTCCCTAATATTACAAGGTTTAATGGCACGAGGGATCCTGAAACCAATGGAGAATTAGAAACCTCCAAAATAGCTACCAAGCACATGGAATCACTCTCAGTATTGCGAGTACCATTATAGCGATGGCCACCTCATTGATATGTGTTATATGCTCAAAAGTGCCATCCAGGATATTATTGATGTCCAGGTCATTGTGAAGCCACATCCCTGAATCAGCATGATCAAGTCAGCCAACCAGGACTAGTTTAAGAAAAATGATGCTACTCTACCCTATATGATCACCCCTCCATCTATAGAAAATAAAGTTTTATGCCACAAGTAGCATGCTGAGCAGTGGTTGAGCATCTCCTGAGAAAGAACTTGGATAGGGCGAAACGTCAGTACAAGAAGTTGTTGGCCACTCAGGGAAGGACAAGGAAAGACTTTGAGACTCATAGAACTCGGCTTGAAATGCCCTTTTGTATACACCTCTTCAAACCCTTTTTCCTTAAAACCTCCTTTCACTAAATAAAATCTTCAGGAGACAACTTCTTTCAAACCCAGCATCAGTTTTTGTAGATTTCTATATATCTTTTCTTTTTCTAGTTACCTATTTCCGAGTATCCCTGGAAAAGTTTTCTTCTAAGGATGATAAGTTGACTCCCTTAAAAACACTTAATACGAGTTGATGATGAGTCATCCTTGAAGGAACCCGCAAATTATTAAAAATACATGAAATCTAAAGCAGGCAAGTCGTCTTGACCAGAATCACCTTCAACCCATTGCGGTCGAGATGTTAGTAGCATACTGGGGCTTTCCACCGTGCACAAAAATCCCTCTGAAAACTTGAAACCTTTTTATCCACCTTATGACAAAATCCCTATTGAAAATAAAACCTTCCGACATCCCCAGCCAAACTATCCCTATGATCCAATTTCCCAAAACCAGGGGCTATATCGCCTTTTATATCCACCAAGAATGATTATCCTTTGTCCCAAAAAAGAAAGAAAGATAACATTCTCAACTACTATGATGATGCTCCGAAAAGAAGAAAAGAAAGAAGAAAAGAAAGAAAGAAAGAAAGAAAAAAGAGAAAAAAAGAGGAGGAAGAAGAAGAAAAAAAACTCTCTCTGGAGCAAGTCCATCATTTATCCATCTCCTTCTTACCCGAACTAGTTTCGGGCTTCTTGGGAAAAATCAACACATATAATTTTTTTTAATGTGGATCGAAAAAGGAGAGGCTCACCATACCCAAAACCTAAGACATACCCAAAGTCAAAGCCAAAAGGCCTATCATATTCAAGACCAAAAGCCAATTATCCATCCAGAACCCACAGTCTGAAAAGCCAACCAACGATCTAATTATTGATCGCTTTTTAAACAAGAAACCAAATCCATAAGGGGATCTTCTAACCTCAAAACCAATCCATCTCCAAGAGTTTAAACAGAACACCTTGAACCAGTCGCAATCAACAACTCTGCTTCAATCGATTATAACGTGATCTGAGTCAAAGATAGAACTCCTTGCTAAAACACATGAAGCCATCAAAAGATAATAACCAAGTAAGGTCCATAAACCCACCAAACCTGGTGATACTCAGCAACAAGGTAAACTCTGAATACTGACTCTCTTTCTTGTTCATTAGAGTCATCCTCAAAAAATATATATATATAGAAAAAAATAGAAAAAGAATAAAAAAAAGAAAAGAAAAGTCCACCTAGGGGCTTTCCCTCCATCCACTTTTGAAGTCATTCGTATTCATAAAAATGCATCGATTAAGTATACTAAGGGCTTTCTATCCCATGTTGAAAAATTATTGATTAAGTCACCCTGGGGCTTTTCCCACCGAACTCATGAGTCTTGTCTATGCAGTCTCCTATCCCATATTCTCTGGATCATAGAGGCATTTTGGAAACACATATTAACTGAGAAAGTTCTGTCTCAGCCTTACTAAGCATGGACTTCTTAGGAGGGTCTCTCATAATTTCTACGAGCCGGGTAGATAATTTCCGGTACACTTTGCCCTTACCTTCCTGTTAATGCTAGACTAGTTGTCCACCAATTTCTATCCAAAATACCAAAGGTTCGAAACTCCACTTACAAGATTAGACTATCTGCTTCATCATGCCAGTGTCCCTAAGTTATATCATATCTTGCTGCTTGACCGCCGTGTTATCTCCTTATATGGGCCCGGTTTTTGAAACCCCTCCTTACTTTCTTTGCCAAAACCATGATATCTTGTTACCAAGTCAAAATAAAAAAAATGGGGACCTCCATTAAGAAACCCCACCAGGTGCTAGACACCAAAACATATACATCATACCTCATATGTTTGTGACCGAAGCTTCGAGTAAACCACAATAAAGCAACAACCTCAGCCTTCTCACCTACCAGCCAAAAGAGTACGGTGTGTTCATAAAAGATGAATTAATTCTCGCTTAATTTGCAATGAATATCGCAGTCTAAATCAATGTTTTTCTCAAAATAATGCAAAGAAAATTGCATCAGATCCCTGCATTTACCCTTTATGCTTGCATATCACATGAAATTTTGCATCTAGCCTTTGTGATGAGTCTTTTGCGGATGCAATGGATATTGCATTTGATCTTTCGTCAGCCTATAATGATGCGATTAATATTGCACCAATTATTTGCATGCACTTTCTCTATTAGTGATGCAATGGATATTGCGTCGAATATTAGCTTGAGTTGCTCTCATAGTGATGTAATACATATTGCATCGGATCTCGCTTCAAGTTCGTAAAGGTGCAATGAATATTGCATCCGTCTTTCTGATAATGCGATGGATATCGCATCTAACGTTGTAATGTGATGGATATCGCATCTAGTGTTATGGTGCAATGGATATTGCATCTGATTTTTCGGTAATGCAATGGATATTGCATTTAGTGTCTTGGCGATGCAATGGATATTGCATATGATCCTGCAATGCAATGAATATTGCATCTGGTTAGCGGTGATGCAATGAATATTGCATCCAGTCTTTGCAATGCAATGAATATTGCATCTGCGTTTGCGGCGATGCAATGAATATTGCATCCGGTCTTTGCAATGCAATGAATATTGCATCTGCGTTTGCGGCGATGCAACGAATATTGCATCCAGTCTTTGCGATGCAATGAATATTGCATCTAAGTTTGTGGTAATGCAATGAATATTGCATTGACTCGCGGTGATGTAATGAATATTGCATATGGGTTTGTGGTGGTGCAATGAATATTGCAGCTGGGTTTGTGGTAATGCAATGAATATTGCATTTTAATGTGTGTTATTTTCACTAGGTTGTAATGAATATTGCAACAATCTTTCCGCATTGCAGCTTGTTTGTTTGCATGAGGCCGAACTACGTTTGGTTTGATTCCTTTTATTAAGGGATACGTAGGTAGCCTATTTTGATAGGTCCGACCATCAGAGCATTTAATTTGCATATATGCTTAAAAACTACGATAACCTGCTACAACCGACTAAATATGTCTAGGGTATGTGAGATTTGAGCTACTGCATTATAAACTATTGCATCATAAACTGCCGCATTTGCATCTCTCCCCATTATAATTTCCACGATATTGAGAGTCTATTTCTTATCAACGATGTTCGTTTACTTAGTAAGCTTCGGGTTACCCGTAAACTCCATCGTTGAAGGGCTCTGTAGACACCTCAATTTCATACCTCTGGTATGTAATCTTGACATGAGATATCAAGACCTCATGTTACAGGGTTTAGATTGTAAAAAATGCAAAAGAAATGAAAGGATGCATGAATAGTAAATTGCAGGGGGCCAAAGTGCCAGAAATCGAAACAAAAAAGGAGCTGGCGCAACCCATGATGAATCCAGGCGCCACCCATGCTCAAAATGGGAGCCACTCCAACTTCCTATGGGGGTGGCGCCCAAATAGTCCCCTGCACTGTTGCGTTTTGCTTTCGGTACAATCTCTCAAGCACGCGGTACAAGTCGATGAGCACAGAAAGAAAAATCTTAATGACGAAGGAGTCCCTCCTCTAACCTATAAATAAAGGTGCCCGGCTTTAGAAATGAACACAAAGAAAATTTCACACACTTCACACAATGAGTTCACTTTACGCAAAGAAATCGTCCTGAGAGTACCCCTCTTCCACCCTAGGTTTCCACCCTATTTCACCGGTCCAAAAATCCAAAAAAGAGCACTTTCTCTACTTGAATCTAGAGGCCAAATCCTCTAGAAGCAAGCAATTGCTTTGCCCGATTTCCGCCAACAGCAAGCAAACAACAGAAAAAACACAAGCAGTTGCTCCGCCCGTTTCATGGTGCCAGAAAGCAGCTTTCAGAAGCAGTTACTCTGCCCAAATCTCCACAACAACAAAAGACTCCCTCTCCTGAAAGGGCAGAGCGGGCACAACCTACACTCTTAAAGGTAAGCCTTTAAGATGTTATATAAAAAGTGTTATTTTCAAGCCGGCCCGATGTAAAAATATAAGCAGTTATGCTGTCCGGATATCTATAGAAAATAACACTTAGAAGAGCCATTATTATGGCCAAATATTTATAAATATATTTATAATTCCTGGAAGGAAGCGGCTACAAGTATGTAATAATGTTGATACAGATATATCTGTTTAAATGCTTTATTTTATTTGCTGAATAAATATAGTAAAAGCATATTTTAGCCAAAAACTATTTTTGAGATCGAAAGGACGAGTTGGGTGTCTAACACCTTCCCACCTCGTAACTTAGCCCCCGAACCCCTTTTTACAAACTCTGGTTATTTTTTATTTTTCTTTATTTCTCCTTAAAATAAAGATGGCGACTATGTTACAACATTTTGGATTACAGTGAGGCCCGCAACATCATTTTTTTTTGCATTTTTCCGTTTTCCCCTAAACAAGGGACGATGGGAATGAAAAGGGTGATGCACTTTCTGTATCCTGTTTTCCCCTAAACAAGGGAGAATGAGCTACGGAGAACCCAAAGCACTCATAGTAATCTAGAATGTACATCAATCCACAGTGAGGCAGGCGTGTTCCCACGTGCCTTCGCAACATCATTTTTTCGCACTTTTCTGTTTTCCCTTAAACAAGGGACGATGGGAATGAAAAGGATGATGCGTTTTCTCTATCTTGTTTTCCCCTAAACAAGGGAGGATGAGTTACGAAAAAATATAAAGCACTCATAATGGACTAAAGCACATTCAGTGACCGAGGCGTATTCAATGCGCTTTTCGACAACACTCCTTTTGCATTTTTAATTTATTCTTCCCCTAAACAAGAAAGGATGGAATGAAAAGAGTGATGTCCTTCTGCAACTCGCGTTCCCCTAAAAAAGGGAGCGCGGGATCCGCGAGATTCCGGGGCACTCACACTTACTTCTTCAGCATGTATTTTGAAAGCATTCTTCTTCTTTAGCCAGAAAATTCAAAAAGTTGATAGGTTTTTCCTCGGTCCAACAAGTTAAAGAGTATGTTCAAGCTTCCAAGTTTTATTTATACCAACTTCCTGCAGCCTTCTGCTGAACATCTAGTACCCTTATCCCTTCCAGCTAACCTTCCCAGACACTGTCTCTCCCAAGGGTATACTCATATCCACTTTGGTGCTGTACGACTAGCTCTTACTTTCCATGGTCATAAAGGTCTCCCAACTTTCTCAATAATTGCGTTGGTAGATACTAGGTTTGTTGATTATCAACACACATGTATTGATACAATTCAAACAATTTTGAATGCTTGAACAGTTTTTGTCACATTCTATCCAAACTTCAACATGTGGAATGATCCTTCTCTACTCATGGCTCTCAAGGCCCAGATACAAATTGATGGCACTACCCAGATAAATATGTTTCAAGCAACGTTTCATTACCAAATGGCATATCGGGTACAGAATCATTCCCTCGATATCATAGTCCCTGGTCAATATGCCATTTGGTAATGAAATATTGCTTTAAGCGCACTATGCAGATTAACTGTCATACTCTTATTCTTAGAAAACAATGCATATTCCAATGCCCTTAGCTGAACATAATCCTAGCTATTGGTGATCTTTGTAAAGGACTTTACATTCTCAAGGCTGAGAGTTTTTCAAAATCCATACATGTTTGCACATACACCACCAGACACAAAGACATTACCTATTGGCATCATAGGTTGGGACATACTTCCTTGAGTACTTTAAAGAAAATTTCATCTTTGTCCTCTTTTTGTAATTACAACAATTCAGATACTAAAATTGTTTCTATGTGTGATATATGTCCTTTAGCAAACCAACACAAACTATCTTTCGATTTGAGTAGCATAAAAGTAAATCATGTTTTGATCTCATACATTGTGACTTATAGGGCCCTACATGAAAACCACTATGAATGGTTGTAGGTATTTTTTGACTATTGTTGATGACTTCTCCAGGGAAGTGTGGAATTTCATGATGTCCACTAAGACTCATGTTTTCTCTCTTTTAAAATAGTTTAAAGTTTATGTTCAGAACCATTTCAAAACTACCATAAAAGTTTGCAGAACTTATCATGTCACTGAGCTTTACAACTCAGAAGTCATACCTTACCTGTTAGATCTATGTAACATGCACCAAAGCTCCTGTGTTGACACACCCCAACAGAATGGAGTTGTGGAAAGGAAGCATCAACATCTCTTAGACATGTCCAGGGCCATTAGGTTTCAGTCTGGCCTACCTATACATTTTAGGGGTTTCTGCCTTTTGGCTCTACTTACATCATAAATAGGATTCCTACTGCTGCCACAAATTTCAAGACTCTCTATGAATTGCTATATAAATCTCAACCTAGTTATAAACATTTAAAAATCATAGGTTGCCTATGTTTTGTTTATGTGCATCCTGCTGATAAATTTGCTCCTAGACCAATCAAAGGTGTTCACCTTGGTTATCCCACAGGGCAGAAATGTTATATTATGTATAACCTTGAAACCAAGAAAACTTTCATAAGTAGGCATGTTGTGTTCCACGAGTCCATATTTATTTTCAACACTATGAGTCACTCTATGAATGTACCTGCTATTACTATTCCTAGTGTTGATATTAATCTCTCACATGATGACTCATCTAATTTGTATGATCACGACACTACCAATCACATTGAACCCATTGTTATTGCTAATGAACCTGCACCTATTAATTTTAATGAACCTGCTCCTGTTAATGATGACATGGATAAGTAGAATCCCAAAAGAGTATCCACTAGGGTTAAACATCCTCCTGTAAAACTGAAAGACTATGTTGTCTCCTCTATATTTTCTCAACCTAGTCACACACACCAGTCTTAGGACAACTCTATGATACATGTACAAGAACCCTAGACTTATGATCAGGCAGGACAAAATCCTGAATGGAGCTATGAACAAAGAAATAACTACCCTTGAAAGCAACAAGACTTGGGACATTGTTGATCTTCCTCAAGAGAAGAAAGCTATTGGATACATGTGGATATATAAAGTCAGGTATAACTCAAATGGTAGTGTAGAAAGGTTCAAGGCTAGACTGGTTGCAAAGGGTTACAATCAAACTGAAGGAATTGATTATACGGAGACCTTTGCAACAATAGCTAAGATGGTCACTATGAGAGCAATCCTTGCTATAACTGTCATCCATAAGTGGGAGGTGCAACAACTTGATGTCAGCAATGCATTCTTACATTGAGACTTAGAAGAAGAAGTTTATATGAACTTGCCACTTGGGTACAAATCACAGAGGAACTGCAGTAGTGTGTGCATGTTAAGAAATATATGGGCTGATACATGCTTCAAGGCAGTGGTTCTCTAAAATGATAGAAGTGTTGCTTGCTCTTGGGTACACTCAATCTCTAGCAGACTACTCATTGTTCACTCTTAAAGAAGGATCAAAGTTCACTAGTTTACTAGTTTATGTAGATGTTTTTCTATTTGTTGGTAATGACATGAATACTATTAATGACTTGAAGAGGCTTCTACATGATAAATTCAGGATAAAGGATTTCGGACCTATCAAATACTACCTTGGCATTAAGGTGATAAGATCCGTTGATGGTTTTAATATGAGCCAAAAGAGATATGCATTTGATTTGGTTGAAGATGCAGGTTTACTAAACTCTAAGCCTCTCACTATACCTTATGACCCCCATGGGAAACTCATGCTCAAAGAAGGCACACCTTTGGAAAATCCATTTGAATACATGCCGTTAGTGGGAAAATTAATATACTTAACTGTTACTAGACCTAATTTGGCTTTTGCAGCACAATGCCTTAGTCAGTTTGTTAAAGACACTAGGCATACTCATCTCAAGGCTTTGCATAGGGTTCTAAGATACATAAAGGCTTTACTTGAACTAGGAATTTACTTACCATCTTCTAACCATCTCAATCTTGAGGCCTTTTGTGACAGTGATTGGGCTAGGAATCCAAATGATAGGTAATCCATAACTGGTTTTTATATGATGATAGGGAGTTCTATAATTTCTTTGTCATTCCAAAAACCAATTTGTGGTTTCCAGGTCTTCCACTGAAGCAGAGTATAGGTCCTTAACTACATCAAGTTGTGAAGTGATATGGCTGAGTAATCTTCTCAAAGACCTTCAAGTACAATTGCCAATCCCATTAATATGTTTTGTGATAGCTCATCTGTCATTGTTGTTGTTGGTCCCAAATAGGCTCAATCTAGGCTAGATTTAAAATTGCTTTAAAGTATTTTCTAAGTGTTTTCTCCTTTTGAAGATTAACTAACTCTAAGTGAGACTTAGGGCAACGGAATTAGGAAGATAAATTAAAGCAGTTCAGAAAAGATGGTTCAAACATAACAATGCGCGAGGTTGTAGAAGTGGTTCGTACTTTAAAGAGTACTACGTCCAGAATAGTTTTACAACTAGTGTTTAATGATGAGAGAAACAATCAATGAATGAGTGTTCTCTCAAGTGCTAAAGTAAAGAACATTTAATAGCAAACTAGAAGAAGCGGATAATGAATCGTGACGGTAAATCTGCATCTTTAGGAAGTTTGTTGAAGTGTTAGTTCTTGTCCTTTGATCTCTTGAATGCTTAAGTATTGAAGATGAAGCTTGAGTATTGAATCCATAAGAGATGTATGTTGTTCAGATCTTCAAGTCTTGAATATATACTTCGGGAGATCTTCAGGAACATTGGATTTCAAAATGGAGAGGATGTGTCCAACGTTATAATGCATTAAATGCAATTCGGCGCTTTGCGGAATGAATATAGCGAGCCTGCCATTAGAGATGCAGTGTTGCAGGGCCTCATACTAAACAGAATAATTTTGCAGCTTGTAGGCGTTACAACTTGAAAGTCTTCTTAGCCAAAAGAGGTAATGTTTTCAGACTTCATGATTTAGACAACAGGGTGGACATAAATCTTTACAGTTGTCTTTAGTTAGATAAGGACATGGTTGACATTTTAAAAGGGAAATCTGATAAATGAAATTCAAATATTATTTGACTAGGTATAAAAATATCTAGATCAAAAAATATAATCTAAATCCACGTGTTTGGATGAGCATCGTTGTGGAGCTAAACAAACTTGGAAGTCTGTTGGTGAGACGTGTTTTCAAGGTTGTTGTTGAAGCCTACTGGTTTACGCCTTTGGAGAAACTAACACTAAACTATTCTATTACACCCTTGATTCTAAAGACAATTGCCACACTAATCGGTACGCAGACCTTTTAGCCACTGTGCAATAGAATTAGAGGATGACTCAACCAAATCTAGAGACTATGAGGGTCAACAATCTCTTCCTATTTGGTTGATGTCATCATCTTAGCTACTATCTGACTTTGAATCATGCACTAAGATAATAGCATGTCTCAAAGGAGAGTTTTATAAATGATAGCATATATGCCTCTTAGAACAGGAGTCTTAGTTGAGAGATTGCTAATCTAAGTACTTACAAGATAAGAAGTGAATAACAATTACAAAGACAAGCAGAGTTCAAACTTCATAGAATAGCAAATGGTTAGTAGTTTAAGGATTTAATAGTGAAGTTTAAATGGATATGATAACTAAATAAACAAATAATAACGAATCATGATCCAATAAGTTATATAGCTTCTGTAAATTAAACAAGTTGTTTAACAATAGAGTTTTTCAAAAACAGAGTTGAACCATAAAGTAGATCTAAAGAATTTGAAGAGTTATACCAAGTCAAAACAGGTTGGGTTGTGTTCGGCGTTGTTCCATGTAGTCACCAACCTATATCTTGATGCGATCTTTCAGTCTCTCTCTGTCTGTTTTGTTCTTCAATCAGTGCTTGGTTCAAAAAGTGCGTAGCTTTCTCCTCCTTGATGGCATCAACCATTCTTTGATCTGCATCAACATCTCTCTGGTTGGCTCGCTCACCATGTCGAACAGCAGTGAAGTCAGTTTTGACACGATTGGTAATGACGGCTCGGGCAAAAGAAGTCATTAACTCATCGAAGAGTTGGTGAATACTGATCTACTGTGAATGGAACATGCCGATCAAAGACTGCTGTTGATCTTGGACAAGGAACCGATGAGTCGTGAAGGCTTGAGCAGTGTTGTTTATAGGTTGCTCAACAATCTTGCCAAGATCGAAAATGGTGGCATGGGTGGCATTCAACCCATAGTTCATGACCTCAATTTCCTGGGCCATGGTAGAGACCGTGCCGTTGAGATGCTCGAGTTGGGCTTGATTGGCTTGGAGGATGTCAAGGAGAGTAGGGTCAGTAGAGTGGGATGGGATGAGACTGGCGTCGAGGTTGATGTAGATGAAGTCCTCAGCAGGATTAGAAGGAGGTGGGTGAGAAGAGGTTGAAGCGGAATGGCCACCAGGGTTGAAAAAAAAGGGGCCAGAAAAATGTGGGTGTGGAGGAGAAGTCGAAAGCTGAGGATCAAGTTCCATGTTAGTGTCGGAGTCACTGACAGAGGGAGAAGGTGGAAGGGAAGAATGTTCAAGAAATGATTGATGAAAGGGAGATTCGGGGAGAAGGATGAAGTTTGGGGGAGAAGAATCAATAAGATCAGAGATGGAGTTAAGGTCAAAGAGAAATTGATGAGTTCCAGAAGAGATAGATGGGAATAGAGTTTGGCAAAAGTCGAGGGAAATAGAGACAGGTCTGAGGTAGTGAGAGATAGGTGGGTAAAGTTCAGGAAGAAAGATGGTTTGGAAGAGTAGAGAAGGGATGTGAGGATCTAGAGAAGGGATGAAGAAGACATCGAGAATATGGGAGGAAGAGGTAGAGGAAGATGAAACTATGGAAAAAGGGTGATTGGGTGAGGAAGGTGAAGACAATGGAGAAAAGATAGGTTCAGTAGAGTATGTAGGAGGAGAAGGAGGTTTAGCAGCCACATATTTCATGCAAAGTCTGCGTTTTTTCTTCTTACGATGGGGTGAACAAGGCTCCTCCTCAACAACAACAGGGGTTGTTGAGGGAGCGAGAGAAAAGCATTCTGGTAACTCCTCCCCAACAATAGTAGGGTCTGTTGGGGAATGAGTTGGAGAAGAATCAAGGGGTGGAGAAGTTGAAGAAACATGAGAAATAGAAAGGGCATCAAAGGGAATGAAGGGTTCAGAAGGTTGAGCAAGATTGGACTTATGTTTGCGAGGACAAAGGGGAGTAGGTTCAGGGTTAGTTTGAGATTCTTCCGACACGGAAGTAGGATCAGGAACATGAGTTGCAACAGTCGAAGTAGAGCAAGTCTGCTTCGTTGGAGCAGCAGCAACAACAACAGTAGCAAAGCTGGAAGAAGATTTTTTCTTTTTCATAGCAGTAGGCTCCTTCGCAACAACAGACTGCTGCCATTTGGATTACCTCGAGGGACTAGGACGAGGAACAAAAGAGGTTTCCCCAGTAGACTTATGTGTAGAGTCTGCTTTAGCAGCAACCTTTTTTAGCGTTCGACCAAGCTACTTTGCAAGGAAGGCGTTCACGACTATCTCTGGGTTGATCTTAAGCACCACTAAAGGAGGAGGATTAATAGCAGTAACCAAGGGTAGAGGCGGGAGACCTTCCTTCTTCAGCTTGTCGTTCCTCAACTTGTTAGTAAAGAGATGAAGGTGTTGGTGAACTGAATAGCTTACGTCATTTTCTTGATTTCGAAGGGGAATTTGTAGGTGAGAAAGAACCAATTGTTGTGTAACAACACGTTGTTAAGCCTCACGAAAGGCCTTTTCTGAGACAAGGTCTCCTTGACGCCAACTATGGCATCACATAGAAGATTGAAGAGAATGGTGGCCCAGTTGAAGCAAATATTGAGTATGATTGCTGCTTTATACTCTAGTTGATCAGCAGTCAATATGTCATGGGTGCTATTCTTGAAGAGCATACTTTTTTCGATGAGGTGGCTGATGTAGTAGACATTATCATTGAACAAAGTCCTCTACATTTTTCCTTGAGGCTCTTTGGGAGTGCCTTCACCATGCATATATGACCAAGTAGTGGACTTCTCTTCAATGGTGAGCTTAGTTGGACCATCAAACTCTACTCCTAAAATTTTCGTTATACGATCGGCTATGAAAGAAATGTTGACATTTCGCATAGAGCCAAAGATGGCAATTTTGGAGTCGTTGACAGTCACTCTCTAGTAGAATTCTTCTGCTAACAGGTTGCTGAAGTTGGAGTCATCCAATATGAAGAGCAGAAGAAGCCCTGACTGGTTCAGGTCATCGACTATTTTAATGCCAGCAGCATATGAGCAAACAGTGGGTGCATCGATGTACATGCCATGATGATACATTGAATCTAGCAATTTTGGAATCTCAACTGCAGGAGTCGAGCTTGAGCAGTTGCATATTTTGTGATAGCGGAAGAAGATGAAGTACTAGCCTAAAAATTTGAAAGACAAATTAGGGAAAAGTTTTTGGAAGGCATATGAAATTCTCAATCCAGAAAAATATATGTAATTTGATCCCAGAAATTGAAGAATTTCAATAGTCTACTGAAAGAAGGATTATTCATAGATGAAATATGCGTAGTAAATAGTAAAATTTAGAAATATCTCTTCAACCGTGAATCAAAGAAGATTTACCAAACACGGAAACCCCAAATCAGGAAAATCAAAATACCAGAACAATAAATATGAGATTTTTACCAAATAAGCGATTATGGGTTAGATTCGACTTACCATTCGAGAGAATGCAGATAAGTGAGAAAAGAATTGAAGAGTTCTTCACGAAATTGCAGATGTGAAGCGAGGAAAGTGAGAGGGTTTTTTTGTGAGAGAAAAGAGGAAGAGAAATTTTGAGAGGTTAAGACCTTTTTGAAAAGTGATTTTGAAATTGGCGGTTGAGTGATTTATTAATAAAAAGGCGTGATATGTCAAACGGCTGAAAGGTGAGGTGACTTGAAGTCTGGCGTCTGACATTTGAAATAGCTAACGGTTGATGGCAATCAAAAAGTAACTTTTTGAAAAGTGTCTCAACCAATTTTTAAAATCAGTCTCTTACTAATTTTCACAAATAACCCTTCTAAAATGTTAAAAGACTTACCTCTGTCTTCAACTTATTAGCAATTCTATTGTGCTTTTTTACTAATCATCAATCTTGCTTAAGCATAATGTTAAGTCTACTAAATTATTTAAAGATATAAATGAAATGAATTTAAATTAAATATTAATCAGTAGGGTCGAGCATACCAAGCTCGCCCCTTAGATAAGCAAACATGTCGGCCTCAAGGTCCTTAGTGAAGATATTTGCAAGTTGATGTTTGGTGGAAATGTATTCCTCTTTTGTACATCATCCCTTAGAAAGTGATATCGAACATCAATATGCTTCGTCTTGGAGTGCATCACAGAGTTGTAGGTGATAGAGATTACTGAAGTATTATCACACATGATTGGGCAATCTGCAACCTTGGTGTCATAGTCCACCAGCTGTTGTTTGATCCAGAGCAGTTGACAGCAGTCGCTTCAAGCAGCGATGTACTTTGCTTCCATGGTGGAGTTTGACACTGATGCGTGTTTCTTACTAGCCCACGAGATAAGTCTGTCTCCTAGAAATGGACAAGTCTCACTTGTGCTTTTCCTGTCCACTTGGCAGCCAGCATAATTTGCGTCTGAGTAGCGAACCAAGTTGAAAGAGGATTCTCTTGGATACCAGATACCTAATTTGGTGGTATCTAATACAAACTTGATGATTCTCTTGGCTGCTCGAAGATGTGATTCATGAGGGTCTGCTTGAAATCCAACACCTACCCCAACAGCATACACAATATCAGGCCTGCTGGTGGTAAGATAGAGTAGAGATCCAATAATATCTCGATAAAGAGTGATATCAACTTTCTTCCCTTGTAGATCTTTCGTTAATTTGCATTTTGCAGCCATGGGTGTATCAAAGGTGTTAGCCAATTCCAAAGCAAACTTCTTGACCAGTTCCTTGGCATACTTGTACTGACTTATGGAGATTCCTTTGTTTGATTGTTGAATTTAAAGTCCTAGGAAGAAGGTGAGCTCTCCCATCATGCTCATGTGAAACTTCCTTGTCGTAAGAATCTTAAATCTTTTGCACAATTTCTCATTTATGGAGTCGAAAATGATATCATCGACATATATTTATACCAGTAGATAGTGTCCTTTGTGCTTGAGAATGAAGAGAGTGGTGTCAATCTTCCCTCATGCAAATCCTTGTTCTATTAAGAATTTGGATAACGTCTCATACCAAGCACGCGGTGTTTGTTTAAAACCATACAGAGCTTTCCTAAGCTTGTAAACATGTGTCTTTTTGCCCTTTTCGGTTGAGTGACATAGACTGTTTCTTAAAGGTCACCGTTAAGGAAATCGCTCTTGACGTACATTTGGTATACTACAAAATCCTTGTATGTAGCATAGGCCAGGAAGATTCTAATAGCTTATAACCTTGCTACTGGAGGAAAGGTTTCATCGTAGTCGATTCTTTCTTTTTGGCGATATCCTTGTGCAACAAGTCTAGCTTTGTTACTTATGGTATTCCCGTCTTCATCTTTCTTGTTTCTGAACACCCATATTGTGTCAATGATAGTATGGTCACCAGGTCTCCGAACTAGCTTCCATACTTGACATCTTTCAAATTACTGAAGTTCCTCTTGCATGGCTTCTAACCAACTGGGATCTTGTAAAGCTTCATCAACCTTTTTAGGTTCATCTTCTGAGACAAATGCAACACAAAACATGCATTCATTTCTAGAAGATCTTCTAGTCCTTACACCTACATGTATATCATCGATCATATGAGAGATTTGATGATCTCTACATACTCTTGTAACAGCAGGGATGTGATTCACTGCTGGTTCTTCATGATGAGGTTCATGGGGAGGACTAGGAGGAAAATCAACAATCTCTTGTTGAGGGTGATGTTCAGGAATAGGTTCATAGGTATGTTGAAGAATGAGATTTTGAGGTTCAGAAGATATATGCTCTATATTGATATTTTCACGAGCTGAGTTAAGGTCTTCTGGTGGTTCATTTGGGAAGTGATGGTCAGGGATATTTGAGTGAGTTGCCGGTGTGGGATTTGGTGTATGAGAAGTAGATGCATGAGATGTTCCTGACTCATCATTAACAAAGTCATCAGTAACATTTGGAGCCACATGTGGCTCTAATAAATCAAATTCATCAAATGAAACATGCATAGATTCAACAATTTTTAAGGAACGTTTATTGAAAACCCTATAAGCTTTGGAATGTCAGGCATATAGCCCAGAAAAACACCTTCATCAACTTTAGTGTCAAATTTGCTTCTATAATACTACAAAACATTTGCAGGCGAATATTTTGGAAACATATAATGTTTGGGGCTTTACCTCTCCAAAGTTCATATGGTGTCTTACCGTGAAACTCATTGATCAAGGACCTATTCTGAGTGAAGCAGGCTGTATTGACGGCTTCTGCCTAGAAGTGTTTGGGAAACTTTGCTTCGGCAAGCATTGTCTTAGCAGCTTCGATGAGAGTTTTGTTTTTTTCTTTTTGCTACACCGTTCTGCTGTGGAGTTCTAACAGCAGAGAAGTTGTTGCCAATGCCATGTTCATCACAATACTTAGTTATTCCATTGTTGGTGAATTCAGTTCCATTGTCTGATCATACATCACTAATGTCGTCGAGCTTTTGTATCTGTAGTCTTCTAACCAGAGCTGTTAAGATGCCGTATGTGTGATCTTTAGAAAACAACATCTCTGTCCAAGTATATCTTGTATAGTCATCTACTACGACTAGAGTGTATCTGTGTCCACCATAGCTGATAGTAGTCACAGGCCTGGAAAGATCAATGTGAAGAAGTTGCAAAGGTCTTGTTGTTGCAAGTCCTGGTTTGCTCTTAAATGAGGCTTTTGAAAGCTTCCCTAGCTGACAAGCTTTGCATACATGGTCGTGATCAGCAGAAAATTTTGGCATCCCTCTCACCAAGCCTTCTTTGGATAGCTTTGATAAGTATTTGAAGTTCAGATGACTAAGACGCTTATGCCAAAGCCAACTTTTATCTTGAGCAGAGCTAGCCACAAGACATAGATTAGTAGCCTTCTCATAGGCATTCAAATCTATCACATAAGCATTTCCTTGTCTACGTCCAGTCACCAAAGTGGAGCACGACTCTGGATTCTTTATGTCACATTTGTTTGATGAGAATTGACATATGCGACCATTGTCAGAGAATTGAGAAATACTCAACAGATTATGCTTCAAACCTTCTGCTAGAGATACTTTTCCAATAGAAAAGTTTCCACGAATGATTGATCCGTAGCTGATGGTACTTCCTTTCGCGTTGTCGCCAAGAATAACATGAGGACCTTCTGCTTAAGATATATTTGAAAGAAGACTTGAGTTCCCAGTCATGTTTCTATAACATCCATTGTCTAGGTACCATACGTCTTTCTTTGCTGAAGTTGTAATAGCCATGAAGCAGACCTGTAATTAAGAAATAAAAGAATCATGGTCCCCTTTATTTTCTTTTTGGGTCTAGAGGATTAGAAATTTTTCGAAACCCATACTTGCCTTACTTTTGGGATAGAAAACCCAGTATGCTTTATGATGGATTTCAGTAGGCATTCATGAAACAAATGACCTAAACATTTCCAAAAATTACAGCGATGGAAATTATAAATGTCATTTTGAGATAGCTAGATTATGGTAGACATTTGAACATTTTTCCTTTCGACATCAGCCTTTGATTCAACAGACTTATTGGCAGCAGGCTTAGAAGGCTCTGTATTTTTTTCTTGAGTCTGTATTCTGTAGTCTTTGCTTTAGCATGTTTGCCGTTAGTAGACTTAGACACTTAATACATTTTGCCTTTAAGCTTGGATTCAACAGTCTTGTGAGTAGCAACACTATTAGTTGTGCTCTTGATAAATCTGATAGGTTTGGGCAGATTCTTTGTGGGCCTGAAAGTAGCAACCTTTGCTTTAGCAGGAGTGCTGGTGAAAGGCCTTCAAGAGTCTGCATAGCCTTTAACAGACTTTTCGCCAGCATATGATTGCTTTGCTTTAGACACGTTACTGGTCTTAATAACCAGAATCTTAGGGTATTTGTAATGAATCGCAGAATAACCAATCCCTTGTCTACCCATAATAGGTTGTTGATAATATACATGAATATTATCAGTTTACATAGAAAAGTCTTCTGTTTTCTGTTCAGAGGTTGTGCCAGAAGTGTTTTCATTGAAAGCTAGCCTAGTTTTGTCTGTAGTGGGCTTGTGGTCTCCAATAATTTGGTCAAAAATAGCCTTTGAGTTATTCCATGAGTCAACGGTCTTCTACAACTCATCTTTCTCAGCAGATAGCTCTTTGGCATGACCAATGAGGCACGCAACCTTTTCATTGAGAAACTTGTTCTCTTCTTTTAACTTGATATTCTCATGCTGGACTCCATTGAGATTTTTTAACTCGGTTTCCAACATGGATTTATCAATTCCCAGCTTCTCATGGCTTTTCCCCCTATGTTTTGAAATTGTTTTAGAGGATTGTCTTTTGTAAGCTTCATGTTTTGGCTTAGGACATTTAGAAGCAAAAATGACCTGGCTTCCTGCAATTGAAACAAACTAGCTCATCATCTTAAGAGCTTTTAGCAGTCTTTTTGAAAGACTGCTAGTTTGCATTCTTCTTCTTATTAAACTTTGAGAACCTTTGAAATTTTATAACGAACATAACAAATTGTTCGTCAGAAAGAATTTTATTTTCATTTGAAGAAGAGGAAGTAGATGGTTTGTTTTCTGGAACAGAAGGTTCTTGAGAAATTGCATAAAAAGAAGAAAATTTAAGATGTTTGTCCTGTTCTTGAGCTTGAAGAAGTTCTTGCTCATAGATAGTTAAACTCACATACAAACTTCGAAAATGCATGGAGTTTAAGTCTTTGAACTCTTTAATAGTCGTGGTTTTAACATGCCACAGGCTTCCCAAGGAAGCTAAAAATCTCATATTAACCTCCTTAACACTATATTCTTTTCCTAAGGAATAACAACTATTTACTACCTCACAGAATCTGTCGTACGCTTGATGGAGTGTCTCCTTTGGATCTTTTATGAAGAAATTAAATTGTTGAATATAGTTGTATTTTCGGTTGTCTCTTGTGGGCAGGTCTCCTTCCAGATATTCCACTAGAGCTTCCCACATTTCTTTTACAGTTCTACATCTGATTATTTGCTGGTGTGTGCTTGTGTCGACAGAGCTGAATATTATGTGTATGGCTTTGCCGTCGAGTTCAACGAGCTTCCTTTCTTCATCAGTCCATTCATTTATGGACGTGGGCACTTTAGGTGGTCCACCTCCTACTTCAGCAAGTAGATTTGGCTTCATTGGAATATGGGGACTGTTTGAACACATTTCCATAAGCGACTGTCAATAGAATTCATGTATCTCATAGCTTTGTCTTTCCATACTTCGAAGTGGCCTTCATCCAATATTGGGACGTGGCTAGTATTCGAGGTAGGTAGCATATAGTGAGCTATAGGATCTATTCTCAAGAGGTTAGTCTCGGAAAAACTAGTTTTCAAAGAATTAAGCTCTGATACTAATTGTTGGTCCCAAATAGGTTCAATCTAGGCTAGAAGAGGAGTTAAATAGCCTAGATGTAGATTTAAAATTTCTTTAAAATCTTTTTTAAGTGTTTTCTCCTTTTGAAGATTAACAAACTCTTAGTGAGAGTTAGGATAGCGGAATTAGGAAGATTAATTAAAGTAGTTCAGAATAAGTTAAGAAAAGATGGTTCAAACAGAACAATGCGTGAGGATGTAGAAGTGGTTCGTACTTTAAAGAGTATTGCGTCCACTACCAAAGTGGTTAGCTTTGGATTTTGAAAGGTGAACTTGTTTATCCACTAGATGAGTAAGATAGATCTCTAACGGATCGTGTGCAAAATAGTTTTTCAACCAATGTTTAATGATGAGAGAAATAATCAATGAATAAGTGTTCCCTCAAGTGCTAAAGTAAAGAACAGTTAATAGCAAACTAGAGGAAGTTGATAATGAATCGTGACAAGTAGATATGCAGCTTTAGGAAGTTTGTTGAAGTGTTAGTTCTTTTCCTTTGATCTCTTGAATATTTAAGTATTGAAGATGAAGCTTGAGTATTGAATGCGTAAGAGATGTATGTTGTTCAGATCTTTAAGTCTTGAATATATATATATTTTGGGAGATCTCAGGATCATTGGATTTCAAAATGGAGAGGATGTGTACAACGTTATAATCCATTAAATTCAATTCGGCGCTTTGTGGAATGAGTGCGGCGAGACGGTCATCAGAGAAGCAGTGTTGCAGGGCCTCATGCTAAACAGAGTAATTTTGCAGCTTGCAAGCGTTACAGCTTGAAAGTCTTCTTAGCCAAAAGTTGTAATGTTTTCAGACTTCATGATTCAAACAACAAGGTGGACATAAAGACTATACAATTGTCTTTAGTCAAATAAGGACATGGTTGACCTTTTTAAAGAAAAATCTAATGAATGAAATTTGAATATTATTTGACTAGAGATAAAAATATCTAGATCAAATAATATAATCTAAATCCGCGTGTTTGGCTAAGCATCGTTCTGGAGCTAAGCAGACTTGGAAGTCTGCTAGTGAGACGTGCTTTCAAGGCTGTTGTTGAAGCCTGCTGGTCTGCGCCTTGGAGAAACTAACACTAAACTATTCTATTACACCCTTGATTCTAAAGACAGTTGCCACACTAATCGTTACTTAGACCTTTTAGCCACTGTACAATAGAATTAGAGAACGACTCAACCAAATTTAGAACATGTGAGGGTCAACAGTTGTTGCTAGTAATCCTATATATCAAGCCAGAACAAAGCATATAAAGTTGGACTGTCACTTTATACATGAGAAAATTAGTTGGGTGGTTCACCTTATTTGTTTGCAACACATAGCCACCAAGAACCAAGTTGGCTGATTCTCCAAGTTTTTGGGGAAAATTTTACATTGGAATCTCTTTTCCAAGTTGGGAGTTGTAAGCATCTACACACCCTCAACTTATTGGGACGGTATTAACATAAATGAGTGAGTTCAGGCAAGGAAGCACGTACAATGAGGTCCAATGCTAAGTTTGGGGAGATGCAGTCTAAGATGAAGAACTTACTAAGTTATATTGTTATTTAAAGTTTTAGTACCTGGTTGTCGTCTTATAGATCGTTAGGGGTCTTGATTTATTTTATTAGTTTCTATTAGTTTTGTTGGTTAAGGGTGTGTGTTCCCATTGTATGTGTTTATATATATTTCTTGAGAACTAAGGTTTGGTCAACACAATAATGATCCATTATCAATAATATCGATTGCCTTGAGTTTAGGCTGTATTTTCTTTCTTTGTTAACAGCAAGTTTGTAAGGTTTGATTGAATTCAATAAACATGTATTTATCCATTGACTTGTACAGTCCTTCATTACTTCTGTTGACTCAAAATATTTTGTTTGCAATATTACATCTATTTCTATCAGTGTTCTAAAACTCCCCGCCTAGCTCCGCCTACACCCCGCCTAGGCGCTAGGCCCCTCTCTACCGCCGCGACTTTCTTAGTCGCCGCCTAATCGACCAGTCGCCGACCTTAATTTATTTTTGTAGCTTTGATTTTGTAGTATGTAGTGACCGGAAAAGGAAGAGGGGGTGAACTAGAGAAGGAAGGGGGAGTGGTAATGGTGAGGCAGAGAGGGAGGTAATGGGGGGGGCGAACTAGAGTAATATCTTTTTTGTTTTTAGTTATAAACTTGGCTTGTTTATTACTTTGGGGTTGTTGATAATTGAGATTAATGATAGGTTTGTATATTTTTGTTAATTTTACAAATATAGACAAATGTTTGATAAAATGACAGACATAAAAAATATTAAATTTGTTTTCAATGTGTTTGATCTTTGATGTAAATTATGAAAAAAAAAATAGTAATGATGCCTTAAGTTTAGGCCCCGCCTAGGCCCCGATTACGCCCTGACTAGTCCCTTAGGCGCTAGGCGCTAGTGTGCCGCCTAGCGGCCGCCTAACGATTTTTAAAACCTTGATTTTCATAGCTGGTCATATTTATCAACACTTGGAAGCTATTCAACCCTACCCACCTCTAGCCTATTTGTAACGCCCCAAACTCAGCTCCGACCATTTGGATCTGTAATTTGGCCACGTCACCAACAATCAATACTTAAAAGCATAATAAATCCCAACACTAATAATTAATCAACATTAATATCCCTCAATTGTAATTAAAATACAACCACCAAATGTTTGAAACGAAATCCAATATAAGGCTAATTAAAATTAATAAAATTTTCAAAGTACGAATTAATTATAAATGTCTAAAACTTCTTTGACCATCTTCATTCATCTACTCGAAACAATTCATCTAGCCAAACTAAATGTCACCTAGAAGAGAAAGAATAAGAAAGGGTGAGCGAACAATATTCAGTAAGTTCATATACAACCCCTCCGGTTACTAAGGAGGAGTTGACCGAAATGAATCAAGGAATCAAAATCGAAAGTTCAAATATCCATAATGTAAAAGTCAAATAGTCAAAGTTTAAATATTCAAATTTTCAAATATATTTTTAGGATTCCAGGTGAAGGATAAAGATACAACAAACGACTCGAGTAATCCAATTGTCACCAACTGTCCCATACCAGCTGGCGGCAACGACGACTCACAGATAAATATTTAGGATTCCAACCGAAAGATAATAATGCAAAAGACGACTCGAGTACGTAGTCCAATTGTCATCAACCGTCCCATACCAGCTGGAGACAACGGACGACTCACAGATACCAAGATCACATAAGCGGTCAAAGATCTGTTCGAACAATGTTCCGAAAAAATTCTAAAGACCCATAAGGGTAAGTGTTTCTAAAGGGTATATCCGGATAACTAACCATTTGTCTAGTGGTTAAAGGGTTTCGAAAGTTCACATTAACCCGTGACTAAGTAAATCTAAAGGTCACATTAACCCGTGACTAGGTTGTTTGACTGAGTGATCAAGGTAGAACTTTTAAAATAATCAAATACACTTTACAAAACCAGTATGAATGACAAAAAAATTTTATGTATCAAATAGATATCTCACATAAAACATGAGAGGAATGTGCGATTTAATGAAGGAGTATAATCATAAGTAATCAAATGAACGAAATCGACGGAGTTCAAAATCAAATACCGATACAAAATCGGCACACGATTTCTAAGAAAGATATTTATCAAAGAAATAACGGAAGCCTAACAGTATGGAACGAATAATTCAAAAGACCTAAATGAAGTATAATCCCTTACCTCGATATGCTTAACAAAATTAATCTGTAACATGTACGGTCGTCCTTGGCTCGCTTGCTCAATTCTAAAATTTTCAAACGAAACAAAATTACTAACTAATATTAATTTGATCATAATTAACTCCTAACGTTAATTCTAATTCATAACCACTACTTAAAATAGTTATATGCTAAATATATACCTAACATCTTTTATGAAGTCTAAACAAAATAAATTAGAAGTAGCAATTAAAGAAATCTATTGTTTAAAATATATATACTTACTGCTACAACTTTAGTATGATTATTATTATTATTATTATTTTTTAAAAAAGTAAAACACACACACATACACGCACACACACAAAATTAATACTCCCACCATGCATGGTTTTATCACTTATACATATAATGTATATAATATATAATTAAACCCTCACTACCCTCACTGACACAAACACACCACACCCACAGAACACACACGCAATAGTTTCAATGTCAAACTAATAGACTTATATATATATATATATATAAGTAATAACAATTACTAGGTAGGTTTTATTACCTACACTCAGCACACACACTAAAACACACGCACACACAAACCTATATTTTTCATCTATTTTTATTTTTATTTTTTGTTTTCTTTCAACCAATCAATCAACACTATTAACCCCAATCACCAAGGAAGACAAAGATGAAGACTTACCAATGGTTTTCTCCAAAAGAAAAAAACTGCTCTCGTTTTGCTTTCTTCCTTGCATGGCCGCTCTAAGATTTTTTTTTTAATTGTGTGGCAAATGTTTTCTCTTCTCTCAGTATCCTATTTATATAAAACCCTACTAGGTTTTCAACCTTAAGCAAAACCTAACGTGATTTGACTGAAATAAATTAAGTAACTTTAATAGGGAATTATTATTAAAGTCCTAGTCAAAAGTGAACCAAGCCCAACCCAATTCAATTGGTTATTAAATACGTCCAAAACAATCAGATTAACCCAAAACAATTATAGTATTAATTAAATATGTCCAAAATAATTATAATTTTAATTAACACGAATAATATTATTATTATTTTTAATTTAAAATTATCAGGGTATTACACTCTCACCCCCTTAAAAGAAGTTTAGTCCCTAAACTTAACACACCAAGTCATACAAAGAGCTCAAGATATTCCTCTTCGAATTTAGAATAAACCAAGTTACTCCCAATAGACATTATGACAAAGAAGAATAAACTTTAGTAGATCTTAGGCAATCAATCCTTAAATGTAACTGAGGCAATCCATTAGTTCAAACGTCACATGTAAAATTCATAATGCTCATACTTTATCCAACAAGCAGATGACCAAACCATACGTCAAAATTATCAATGCCTAAATGAACTCAAAAGACAAGATAGAAATATTTAGGTAACGGAAATGCATCTCTTGGTCGTTATGTTAATTAATCGCGTCTAAGTTCTCATGTGACAATTTGATAGGTCGTGTAAGTGTGGCAATGTGATCGATTAAGAAACACTAGGCTAAATAAAAATTTAAACGTCGCGAAGGTGAGGATGCACTATACCTGTTTCCATATCATTCGTCTCGAGCGGCCATTGTGTAAATTCTTCCCTGCGCATTTGGTTTCGGTTTATCGCCACTGCCCGTTCCTCGCGCAAAGTTCTCCTTCAGTGGTTCCGGGCAATCCTTGATCCTATGCCCTATCTTTCCGCAATTAAAGCAGCTCGTAGTCCAAGAACAAGTATCCCTATGTTTTCCACCACACTTGTTACACTCAGGGTCATTATTCTGATTCTGCTGCTGACCTTGATTCTGATTCCGCCACTGATTTGATCCCTTGGACCGATTGTCCTCTATGGTTCTCTTCTTATTTCCACTATAACTTCCTCCTTGATAGCCGGCCTGATCTCGAGAACTACTTCCAAGACTCTCAAAACCTCTCTTTTTCTCTTCCTTCTTCTTCTGGTAGTTTGCTGACACTCGTTCAAGTATTCTGGCTCGGTCTACAACTTCAGCATAAGTCTTCAACTGTAAGGCTATCAATCGATGGCTAATCTTTCCATCGAGGCCTCTTTCAAACATCCTAGCCTTTTGTTTGTCATTCTCAATGAGACCTGGAGCATACTTTGATAGTTCTGTGAACTTGACAGCATACTCATCTACCGTCATATTTCCTTGCTCTAGATTGAGAAATTCAACCAGCTTACTGTCCTGCACGCTCTTAGGAAAATATTTCTTATTGAAGACTTCGAGAAAAGTCTCCCATGTGTACTCTCTCACCCCATTTGCTTCAACAATCCTCATCTCGGATTGCCACCACTCATCAGCCTCTCCTTCGAACTTGAACGTGGCGAGGTTGACTTTTTGTTCACTCGTGAGGGTCATAGTTCTAAAGATCTTCTTCATACTCTCAACCCATTCTTCTGGCTTAATGGTGTTTGGTGCGCCTGAGAAGGACTTAGGGCTTCTCCTTTGGAAGATGTCAAGTGGGTCCTTTGCCACTGGTCGAGGTTGAGGAACTGCAGGCTAAGGTTGCAATACAGCAGGCTGAGGTTGCGGTGCTTCGGGCTGAAGTTGTGATGCTTCAGGCTGAGGTTGCGGTGCAACAGGATAAGGCTGCGGTTGAACAATTTGACCAATCCTATCTACAGCTTGGGTCAAATTATGCAGAAGGTTCATCATAAGTACAGGGTCTACTAAGGCCGGATTTGCTGTGTTAGGCTGAGGCGCTTCAGGGGCAGGGTTTTCGTTATTCACGTTAAGTTGGCTTCCAGATTGTTCCCCCACACTCTCGGAAATGGAATCCTCTACTGCTCTTCCTCCCCTGTTTCCTCGGCCACGACCACGTCCTCGGTTAGTGGTACGTCCACCTCTACGTGTCATTTGATACTGATACAAAAACGAGCAAGTGTCAAATATTGCCTAAAATTTTATCACACTAAAATGGTGCTCGCTAATTGGCGTGACGTAAATGGAAACAATCTACATAATTGTTAAGTAACATCAATTCTTCCAAATCTTATCTTATGAACTTGTGCACTCGAAATACACCAACACGATATATAGTTCGAAATGAATGTCAAACAAATACAAAAATGTCCTCAACATTTATTCAATATAAAACTTTATTGCAATGTCTCAAAAATTGGATACACCTCGTGTATTCCAAGTCTAATAAACTAAAATAGAACAAATTCTTACGAGTAACCAATAGTGTATCAATCCCAATCAAAATAAAGGAAATCATAACTTAAAGTTATAATCGTAAACTTAGAACTACAATCGCACACTTAAGGCTATTGGGTAACTAATACTATAAACAAAATCATAACCTTACACTACAATCAATTCCTAATTCTATTAATTCCTAAATCCTAAAACCATCAAGATCTGAAGCCTAAGCTCTGATACTACTCTGTAACGCCCCAAACTCAGGTCCGACCATTTGGACCCACAATTTGGTCACGTCACCAACAATCAATACTTAAAACCATAATAAATCCCAACACTAATAATTAATCAACATTAATATCCCTCAATTGTAATTAAAAACTACAAGAAAACAGAGCAATTGAAACGGAAAATTATGTTGCTAAAAATGAAAATCAGTTACAATTAGACGATTGAAACAGAAAAAGTTTGTTGCAAATTCGGTGTGGAAAACGCTCGTTGCAAATTTGTGCAACCGTATTTATTTCGTTGCATGATATTGCAACGAAAACCGAATGTTGCAATTTCAATTTTTTTCGGTTGCAAAGGTGTTTCCCAAGAGCATTTCACGTCCGTTGCAAGTAGCAACTAATTATTTCTGTTGCATTCTTGCAACAAATTTTTCCGTTTTTTGCAACAGACTTTTCCGTTGAATTCTTGCAATAGACTTTTTTGTTACAATGTTTATGTATTTCTGTTACTAGTTCGTAATTGGATTTTTTTAAAAAAAATATTATTGCAACAAAAGATTTTGTTGCAAAATATATATTTTGAAATATTTATTTTTAGAAATAATGGATATATATATATATATATATATATATTTTAATTTATTGTAACTGATTGAACATTCACATTTTACAAAAAAATGTAAATATGAAATCAAACGATTAAAGCAACTCAAATTCAAACATTTCATTCAAAAGTTATTGTCAAAGTGTCAGATTACATAGAAGTGTGGAGGATGTTGAAAGCCTCCAAGTGACTAACAAAAGGCATTGTCTAACTGTCAAACTACATACACGTTGGTGAAGGTTGTTGGACTCTAAGTGACCAAATTTCCTCTTGCATTAGCTTGAAATCAGCTTTGATTTGCTCCATTTCCAGCATTGTCATCTTGTATTTGTTTTTGAATATTCTCCCTCATTTGTTCTACGTTTTCACAAAGTTTATCTTCAAATTGTTGGGGTTGTGTGAAGTCTTCATTCACACTTCCATGTGAGGAATAACTTGCCCTGCTATTGCTATTCAAGATCTTTGATGCAGGAACCAACGAACCAAAGCCATACAAACGATTCTTTGCAACACCACCTGATTCATCAACCCAAGTTGTGGCATCAAAATATATACCTTTCTTTCAAGCAGCATAATCCTCCTAAAATGTTAAAAAGTAATATCATAACTAACTTTTCAAAATTGGAGCCAAGAGAGCATAATCTCTTTAAACAACTACAAATTAGGAATAATATATCTTACTCAAAAACCTCAATTAAAAGCATTCTTAAGAGTGCACATGCACATACACGTTTGGATTCGTATCACCACAAGATACTCTAAACTGCAAGAAATGAATGCAATAAACCAATACTTGAATTTAAATTACACAAGTTGTCTTCTCATTGTCAGAAAAAATGTCTAGATTGGGATGTTTCACAATGGCTACAAATTTAATATTAATTTTGTGTGGAACACTACATATATAAGCATTCCAAATCACATTGATATTCACCGAGTCCAGTTCAAACATCACCTATGCTTTTCAAATAAAGCCGAATAAGCAGCCCAAAGAAGCATTAAAAATCAGAACATGAATGCCATTGAAAGTATCAAGGCTCTTACACCATCTTATGAAAAGAAAAGAAAAAAAATGTTTGTTGGAAGACATAACAAGTACATTTGACAAAGGGCATGGAGATGCTACAAAAGGAAGATTCCATATTATGGGCAAAGGAAAGAATTTCAGAGGGTAGATAAAGAACTAATCTAACCTGTTGATCATCATCATTTTTAGCATGGGCTACACCAAGTAACCTCTGACCTTCGACATTGTCAGGATTTTTCAAAACTTCTGCCTCTAGAGCAAGTACAGCTTCACTTAAAAGCCCTTTACGGAACAGCTCCTGGCCTTCTTTCATAGGATTAGGGTGACCAACATAAGGATTTGGATCCGAAAACTCATAGACACCCCTCAAAGCTTCTGATCTCTGCTTGAGAGGTGAGTGTTCATTTAGGAACCTACATACATGCAAATAAACTCATTCACCAGAATAACATTATATGTGTGAGTGTGTGTGTCGCGTTTGTTCCCATGCACGCATCTTGGAGAGTAGCTTAAAGTATTGATTGACAATGTTCCCATAAAATTCATATGAAGTAATCCCAAGTGAAGCAAAAAATCAAAATTAACAATGACATAAATTTCTACTTAAAAATTGTCATCACATAAACAAAAGAGGCATGAAGCTGGTAATGGTCAAACCTGAGAACGGATCCTTCAAAAACAAAATAAGTTTAACAGCTAGAAACAACAAAAAAACTAGCAGAGAAAGGAGTAGATAACAAAACTGTTCTCTTTAGGAATCAATTAAACTTACTCATCGTATGTACTTGCCCAGTTATCAGAAAAATCATCTCCCAACAGTCCTTTACCAACCTGACGCTCAAATTCATCTGCCCAGTCATTGACATGCAACTTAGAAAACTCATTGACCCACTGGTCATCAGCAAAGCCATGTTGCTCACATTCAGCAGAGAACTCATTGGCCCATGCATCACGTCCTCAAGATAGCTGAAAACAATCAGGCATTAGCTTTCCGGTATTAGTGGTGGACCCAGATCGATGCAGTAGCAATGAAGGGAAACACTTGGTCTAGGTTGTTATCTCCCTTGACTAATTGGGATGGTAAAAACAGGATTCCTGTAAGAAATCAGTTAAAGGACTTGCCTTCTACTCTTAAATTAAGATTACGCGCATAAGCTCATTTAGAAACATCATGTTGATTACATTCACCCACTGGAGTGGAAGGCCTAAAAGACAATGACATGTTGATTTCTTCCATACTCTTACTAATTTTCAAAGCAGCACACCTTGAGACCAAGCCCACAAACAAAACTGAGTTTTAGAGAATTTAGCTACTTAGACTTGAATCAATGCTCTTTCAACAACTTCAGTAGAGGCACACCATACTACAGAATATTACTATCATTATCTAACATTATCTAAGGCAACCTCTTTAATTAAAAGGTAAGAGTATCTTGTCATATTAAAAAGTTAGTTACTTATGGACTGTTAAATTAGAACTAAATAAAAATGGAACGTAATCCTTGCAGTAATGAATAACAACCAAGGAAAAACAAGATGAAGAAATTGAGAGAGAGAGAGAGAAAAGCAAGTAGTTCTTAACATTGTTTCTGATGCAACTATTGACAAGATTAGGATGTAAGACATGTACATGTACAGAATATAACTAACCGGGTAGGAAACCTTTCTTTGGTTTGTTATTCTGATTATAAAAGCTTCAAAGTCAATAAGAAAGCAGAGATGACATCCATATTCCAACCAACACAATTCCAATAGTAGCAAAAGCTTGGCCTAGCTCAAACGCTAAATTTTGTTGCTACTAAGGCAAACTTTGCCAGTCTGTCTGCCTAAACATAAGTCAAAGAAAAATATTAGTAAGAGAATGTGGGTTCTTGTGGGTAGTTAACAATAAACAGTTAATTGCTCGTAATAAAAATTTTGGGTTGCCCCCTGGTACTCTTGTAGTTCCCTAGGCCATGCTATCCCCAAGGATGCAAGTGCACATAAGTTTTTTCCTCAGTTATAAGCTAGGTTAAAAGACCATTACGTCCTCATTGGTGGAATGCCATTTGTCTAAGGCTGGCTCACTCACCGAGGCCATATATGGTATCAGGGTGCTGCCCAAGATTCCCACCACCATTACCACAGACGATATATATATATATATATATATATATATATATATATAATGGATACAAGTTTGAAATAAAAGGGCCTGACAAAAAATAAGAAACCAAACAAAAAACATTTGAGCATTGGCTTTTGGTAATAAACGTAATATCTGGTTGAATGGTCTTTTAGGGAGGCAGTCTGGCACAACTGCAGGATATTCCTACTCTGCTGCTAACAAGAACATGGATGTGACCTGGGAAGAGAATAACTTTTTCAACTATTGGTTTTTGAAGTCCCATACTGAATCATATGTGGTTCTTGACTTTTTTTTTTTACTCCTCTAAAACTACTTAGGCGACTATGTTGTCGAATTTATTGAGTCCACAAACCATGTTTTCTCATTATAAACATAATGGAAAATGAAATGGGTGTTTACTGGTTAAAAAAAAGAATTCACTCATTCACGGCAAAAAGAAGAGTGCACAGGCTATGAAGAACTCAACAAAAAAGAAAGTAGGCAGAAGCAGGATGGTACAGAGCTATGAAAAACTCATAGGAAATTACTAAGAAAGTAGGCAGAAGCAGGATTGTTTAATAAAACGCGTGCGCACAAACACCACAAGAGCACCTCAAAATCAAAATTAGGGATTCCCAAAAAAAGATCAAATCCACCAATTCTATTTAACCTGTTCTACGCTACATGTATAAAAACACATACTTGAACGTGAAATTTTTGTACATCATCTATATAATTGAATGTAGTCAGTACCCGATGAATTGATGAACTTAGGATTTGAGAACAACAATGAGAGAGAGAGACGAGAGAGATGCAAGACAACCCTTAGATATGGTGAAATCCTGCAATTCAAGAAAAACCCACAAGGAGATCATGAGCCATGAAATCAGATTGGATTGAAAAAGAAAAGCTTCAGGTTTGACTCCAAATTGAAAATCATATAAACCTCCCTTGGTGTGGCTACCGGAAGGAGATGACGGATTCCTTGGTGTGGCTGCCAGAATGAGATGACGGGTTTTGAGAAGAGAAGGCCGGAAGCGGAGCTCGCATGAGAGAAAGAAAGAGAGAAATGGTCGAACTGATTACTGATTAGGTTTTTTTTCTTAATTTAGTCTAGGTTGTTTTTTTTCAATTATATAGTCAACACACAAAACAACGTCGTTTTTACTGGGTATGGCAATTTTAAATTTTAAAAAAAATCTAAAATTGTTGCAAAAATTGTTGCATATTTTGGCACCATTTTTCCCTCCAATTTTTTTCCCCAAAAAAGATGCGGCTAATGGGTTTCCCCCTTAAAAATTATCAATCCACTTCATATTGTAACTAAATTCAATTCTGTTGCAATAGTCTGTTGCAGTTGCCCTATTTTTTTGTAGTTACAACCACCAAATGTCTGAAACGAAATCCAATATAAGGCTAATTAAAAATAATAAATTTTTCAAAGTACGAATGAATTATAAATGTCTAAAACTTCTTTGACCATCTTCATTCATCTACTCGAAACAATTCATCTAGCCAAACTAAATGTCACCTGGAAGAGAAAGAATAAGAAAGGGTGAGCGAACAATGCTCAATAAGTTCATATACAACCCCTCCGGTTACTAAGGAGGAGTTGACCGAAATGAATCAAGGAATCAAAATCGAAAGTTCAAATATCCATAATGTAAAAGTCAAATAGACAAAGTTTAAATATTCAAATTTTCGAAAATATTTTTAGGATTCCAAGTGAAAGATAAAGATACAACAAACGACTTGAGTAATCCAATTGTCACCAACAGTCTCATACCAGCTGGTGACAACGGACGACTCACAAATAAATATTTAAGATTACAAATGAAAGATAATAATGCAAAGGACGACTCGAGTAGTCCAATTGTCATCAACCGTCCCATACCAGCTGGAGACAACGAACGACTCACAGATACCAAGATCACATAAGCGGTCAAAGACATGTTCGAACAATGTTCCGAAAAAATTCTAAAGACCCATAAGGGTAAGGGTTCCTAAAGGGTATATCCGGATAACTAACCATTTGTCCAGTGGTTAAAGGGTTTCGAAAGGTCACATTAACCTCTGACTAGGTAAATCTCAAGGTCACATTAACCCGTGACTAGGTTGTTTGACTTAGTGATCAAGGTAGAACTTTTAAAATAATCAAATACACTTTACAAAACCAATATGAATGACAAACAAATTTATGTATCAAATAGATATCTCACATAAAACATGAGAGGAATGTACGATTTAACGAAGGAGTATAATCATGAGTAATCAAATGAAAGAATGACGGAGTTCAAAATCAAATACCGATACAAAATCGGCACACGTTTTCAAAGAAAGACATTTATGAAAGAAATAACGGAAGCCTAATAGTATGGAATGAAGAATTCAAAAAACCTAAATGAGGTATAATCTCTTACCTCAATATGCTTAACAAAATTAATCTGTAACACGTACACTCGTCCTAGGCTCTCTTGCGCTCAATTCTAAAATTTTCAAACGAAACAAAATTACTAACTAATATTAATTTGATCATAATTAACTCCTAACGTTAATTCTAATTCATAACAACTACTTAAAATAGCTATATGCTAAATATATACCTAACATCTTTTATGAAGTCTAAACAAAATAAATTAGAAGTAGCAATGAAAGAAATCAATTGTTTAAAAAATATATATACTTACTGTTACAACTATAGTATGATTATTATTATTATTTTACTAATTTTTTTTTTAAAAAAAGTAAAACACACACACACACACAAATTTAATACTTCCAGCATGCACGGTTTTATCACCTGTACATAAAATGTATATAATATATAATTAAACCCTCACTACCCTCACTGACACACACACACCACACCCACAGAACACACACACACAATAGTTTCAATGTCAAACTAATAGACTTATATATATATATATATATATATATATATATATATATATATATAAGAAATAACATTTACTAGGTAGGTTTTATTACCTACACTCTGCACACACTAAAATACACGCACACACAAACCTATATTTTTCATCTATTTTTTTTTAATTTTTTTTTTGTTTTCTTTCAATCAATCAATCAACACTATTAACCCCAATCACCAAGGAAGACAAAGATGAAGACTTACCAATGGTTTTCTCCAAAAGAAAGAATTGCTCTCGTTTTGCTTTCTTCCTTGCACGGCGGCTCTAAGATATGTTTTTTTATTGTATGGTAAAGGTTTTCTCTTCTCTTAGTATCCTATTTATATAAAACACTACTAGGTTTTCAACCCTAACCAAAACCTAACGTGATTTGTGTGAGAACCCAAACCCATTACTTGTTTTATACCTTAATAACATGTTTGTATTATGCCTTAACATGTTAGATACTTCTATTTGTCCATGTCATGCTCACATTAGAGTATTACGTGCCTAGTTGCTTGAATACCTTCTATGCATTGCTTGCCTTGCCGTTGTGCTTTGAGTGTTTGCCTTAGCATGTTTAGCACTCAACCAAGACTTGTTAGAGTTCTATTGTCTTTCATAGATGACCTAGAACGTTCACCTTGATCATAGTAAGCTTGATTGGAAGTTTAGAAACCTTCTTGCTTTGTTTTGGCCTTAGCGATTTCCCTCGTTTCTCGTATTGCTTGTATTTCGTCGTGCGAAGTGTTCGTTGAGTTCTCGGCCTTGTATTCAAGTCATAACCATGTTTAAACAAGCCTTTTCCATGCCCAAGTTATCCTAGTTTTATTGGTGTTTGATTCGTGTTTGATTCGTTAACCAATCGTCGCATGATTCGAGCCTTGTCCTACCTTGTTCCGGTTGTTGTTCGGGTGTGTTTCTGACTTGTTTTGAGTTGGATTGGACCTTAGAATGGTTGCCCATGAGTTTGGGACCATTAGGACTTGTTTAGACCAAGTTTTGAGAGCTTAGAGCAGGTCCAGAAGCCCAGGCGCCCGCCTGGAATCGAGTGAGGCGCCCGCCTCAAGTACTGGGAGCAATTGCAATTTGGAGATGGTCTCAGAATCTCAGGCGCCCGCCTGGATTCTGGTGAGGCGCCCGCCTCACTTGCTGGTTCATCCTACGGGATTTTTTCTCTTGCAATCTTTTGTGACCACTTATACCCTTAAACCCCCATCCTAATTGACTCTAATCCTACCTATTAGACCCTAATCAAGTTAGATTAACACTAACCCCAATCTCCCTCCACTTGACAAGTGGATTGGCAATCCCTCTCCTTGTGACATGTGGAATTCCACCCACTTCATGCATAAATATAAAAGCCTCCCATTGTTTTTGATCAAACTTAAACCTCCATTTTCAGATCATTTCTTCTCTCTCTTCCCCAAGCCTTGTGTGTGTAGAGAAAGGTGAGACTAGTGTGTGTTTCTACCATAGATTGAGCTCCCGACCTTCGATTGCCAAACCGAGACCACCGAAGTGAAGCTATCGTCGAGGAGCACGTTTCCATCCGAATAGTTTGTGCTCATTCCATCTTTTTCTTGGGTGTAAGGTAAGCTATTGATTCCCCCTTAGGTTGTATGCTAGAAATGCCATGTCCCCCTCTTCTTATGATTCCCATGCTCCTACCATGCCCATGCCATGATTGATGATGATTTGGTCTTTTGAGATTTTGAATAATATGTTCACCTTGTTAATTTAGTCCTATGCCTAGAATTAAATGTGTTCTATGCCTCCTTAGGAACAACTATTGTTCTTGGACTAATGGATTTTGACAACTCTTAGAGATTATGATTTCTAGGGTTTCATATGCTATGAATTGTTCATCCTATTGAATTGGGTCCTATGCTTAGAATTAAATGTGTTCTATGTCCTCCTAGGAATAACTAATGTTCTTGGACCATTGCATTTTATTAACCTTTGAAATAATGATTCTAAGGTCCCTTGAATTTGAATTATTGATAATTCTTGACTATGGTTGTTAAGAGGATTAATGACCTAGTCTATCGTATACGAGAACTTAGAAAAGGGTTTAGGATGCATTTAGCATTTAAACTCTATTGGATGAATTGTTAGAGACGACTCAACGGAGTCAAGTTTAGCGAGCCATTGAACAATACCGGCTCACCGATCAATCCCTACGACGTTCTAAACACGTTTCCCTAAGAATAATAATTCTAGACTCTTGAACTTGGATTGATTACCATGCTTGATTTTGAATGTCATATTATAGAATGCCTAATTGACATGTGAGTTCGCTCTTGTCGAACTCAATCCTACTTGGTTATTGATGAGAATAATTTACTTGTCATGAACGAGATCGCTCTTGTCGACCTCGTTCACTACTTGAGAATTTGTTAAGTAAACACTACTTGGCATTTGCATGAGTCCGGTGGCATACCCGTCTTTGTTCACACACGCCTCCACTTGTGGCCACGGTGGGAAGTAACCCCTTGTAATCATTAGAGCATCATTGGTGTGTCTATCCGGGCATCTCCTCGGAAGATCGATGTACTTACACACATTCGATACCCGCACATTCCAGATAACGCTTGTATGCAGGAACTACGTAGCGGCCCGGCTCTCCATATATCCTTATCCTATGTGATCTAATTATGCGCACCTATGTGAAACAATGTGCATCTTGGATATATGACCTCTATGCTTATGTGACGATATCTTGCCTTGTATGTTGCATATTGCCATGACATGCATGATTGATAGCTTACAAGTCTTTATGACTTACCCTTTCCCCTTTACTGCTTTAGATCCTAGCAAGACAGGTCCTGCTCGTTGAGATTTGCTGTGTTCGTGCTTTGTGCCCTTTTTGGTCCGCCGTTGATATTTGAAGAGGTGGTTTAGATGTCCTCTTCCTCTTGTTTTATATTTTGTAAGGACGATGGGTTAAAGCAAGTCAATTAGACTATGCTTGGGTATTTGTATAGAACTTGATCTTGTAACTCTTGTTAGCTACTGGTAGTTATATCACTTGTAGTACTTGTAATCCCTTTTGTGCCGGCATTGTGTAAGCCGAGCTTTGGTTACCTTGTTAATATTCCACTACGTTTAAGTCTTCATTGAGCATCCTATTAGCTCTTACATAATTCTTGTCCATAAGCTGTTAGCTTGGGTTAGGCATGTAGTGTCGCCGATGACTTGGTTTAATTGCTTAAGCTGTTTTATCGGGTTTGAAAAGTTTTAAAAATACCGGCCTTTTGGTGCCGAGGCGTCTCTAATGTTGCGTCACGTCGTTTTCTTAAATTAAGTCCTTGCATGTTATTTGTTTACTTGTTTCCCCCTATTTGGGCGGTCCGACCGGTTCCACCTCGGGCAGGGCAGTCGCCACAGTTGGTATCAGAGCTTGTTTATAGGTTAGCTATCGGCCAGGATAGGTTCCATGGCCTAGGTGGGTTGTTTCTTGGTGTGATGTTCTAACGTCGAGTGAATTCTTATAGGTGCTTGATGGTGAATCCTAGAGCAGACCGTGTAGGCCGAGGTAGAGGCAGACCCAGGAGAGTTCCTGAGGAACCTGAGGAGGAGTTGCCACCTCCACCACCGAATCCAGTGGGCATGAATGCTCAGATGGCAGATTTGTATCGCCGCATGACGGAGTTTATGACTGAGATGGCTCAGATAGGTCAAGGTCAGAATGTACCTCCACCACCACCACCCCCAGAACCGGAGGCGAGAGTGTCGCCACCGCGTGCAGTTATACCACCGGGTGCTAGGGCACGGAATAATGTTGTGTTAGAGAGATTCTTGAAAATGAAGCCTCCATCTTTTGAGGGAGAGGCGGATGCTAGTATGGCCGAGCTATGGCTTGAGGATGTGAAGAAGATCTTTGCGGCCTTTGGATTGCACGGATGAGGAGAAAGTGATCTTAGCTGCGTATAAGCTTAGAGGAGCCGCCAATCATTGGTGGGAGGTTCTACTTGCTAGTTGGGAGTTGAATCGGGTGGCGCAGGTGTGGCCTACATTTGAGGCAGAGTTTAGGGCTACTTATGTGCCTACTGTGGTTAGACAGCGAAGGGAGAAAGAGTTCCAGGAATTGGAGCAGGGTTCCATGACTATAGCTCAGTATTCTTCTAAATTCACTGAGTTGTCCCGTTATTGTGCACATCTGGTGCAAGATGAGAACACGAGGACCCGAGAGGTTCGTGAAGGGGTTGAAGGCGAATACTGAAAGCAGTTGTTATCCCTACGGTTAGCGGATTGAGTGCGGTAGATCGTGCGTATGAGATCGGCGAGACATTGAGGAGCAGACGAAGCCTCTGTGCATTCTTCTCGGCGGCGTCTTCGCGAGCAGGTAGAGGTCGATCATCGGAAATCGGATGCAGCTATCGGGGCAACCGTCGCAATGGTGGTCGAGAATAGGCATCGATCTAGTGGGCGAGGATAGGCGCCGTCGGAGAGTCGCGGTAGTAGTGCTCCTTCTCCTCAGGGGCAACAGACTCAGGGCGGTGGACCATTGACTTGTTCTTATTGTAATAAGATTGGGCATACTAGTGAGAAGTGCAGGACCAGGCTTGGTACTTGCCTTAGTTGTGGAGATCCTAATCATCGGCTCAAAGACTGTCCTAAGTCTAGAAGCGGCTCGATCCTTGGGGTCGATTCGGCGATGCAGGTCCAAAAGGGATAGCGATAGGCGTCTAAGGCTTGAGCTCGTGTTTCGCACTTGATCAGCGAGGTGTTCCCGAGTCTACTTCTGTGATCGGAGGTATTCTTTCAGTCTTCGGTCATCATGCTCGAGTTCTTATAGATCCGGGGTCTACTCATTCTTATGTTGCATCGCATTTCTTAGAACATTTATGTGTATTGCACCTTGATTGCCTTACGTGCTTGAGGTGTCCACGCCATTGGGTGATTGCTTGTTGGCGTCTGAAGTCTATAAAGGCTGTGATGTGCTTGTTCATGATCGAGTCTTGCATGCTGATTTGGTAGTATTGCCTATTAGAGACTTTGATGTGATTCTTGGTATGGATTGGCTATGTGTACATCATGCTTTAGTTGATTGCCGTCGTAAGAAAGTAACTTTTGCCATGCCCGGTATTCCGGAGTTTGTGTTTTCGGGTGATCATGCTATGAATGGGGTTCATATTATTTCTGCTTTGCGGGCTAGACAACTCTTATCACGCGGGTGTACGGGGTATTTAGCTTGTGTACTTGATACTAGCATGTCTACTGCTAAGTTAGAAGATATTCCGGTAGTTAATGAGTTCACGATGTCTTTTCTACAGAGTATGCTTTACCTCCCGACCGAGAGCTAGAGTTTTGTATTGAACTATTGCCAGGAACTTCGCCTATCTCTAGAGCACCTTACCGTATGGCTCCGGCGGAGTTGCGAGAGTTGAAGGATCAGCTGCAGGAACTTCTAGATAGGGAGTTCATTAAACCGAGTGTATCTCCTTGGGGTGCACCGGTGTTATTTGTGAGGAAGAAGGATGGTAGTTTACGGCTTTGTATAGACTATCGACAGTTGAACCAGGCTACTATCAAAAATAGGTATCCCTTGCCACACATTGATGATCTCTTTGATCAACTTCGGGGTTCAGTTGTCTATTCCAAGTTTGACTTGAGGAGTGGCTATCACCAGTTGAGGGTTCGAGCGGAGGATGTCGAAGACGGCCTTAAAATGCAGTGCAGCGTTACGGTCATTATGAGTTTGTTGTGATGCCGTTTGGATTGACCAACGCACCTGCAGTTTTTATGGACTTGATGAATAGGGTTTTCCATGAGTATCTTGATTGCTTTGTGGTGGTATTTATTGATGACATTCTTGTGTACTCCAAGTCACGAGAGGAACATGAGAATCATTTGAGAGAGGTTCTCTCTATCTTGCGGAAGAAGCAACTTTATGCGAAATTTAGTAAGTGTGCCTTCTGGCTAGAACAAGTTTCCTTTCTAGGGCACGTGGTGTCTAGTGATGGTATCGCGGTGGATCCATCCAAGGTTGAGGCGGTTATTAAGTGGAAGAGCGCCTAGTGCGGTAAGAGGTCCGTAGTTTCTTGGGCTTGGCGGGTTATTACCGTAGGTTTATCGAGGGTTTTCGAAGATCGCTACTCCGATGACTAATTTGACTCAGAAGAAGTCTACTTTTATATGGAGTGATAAGTGCGAGGCTAGTTTTCAGGAGTTGAAGAGGAGGTTGACTACGGCTCCTATTTTGGCATTGCCTAGTGGTTCGGAGGACTTTGTGATTTATAGCGACGCCTCGTTAGAAGGCTTGGGTTGCGTACTTATGCAGAATGGGAGAGTTATTGCCTATGCTTCAAGGAAGTTATCACCTTATGAGCAGAATTATCCGACACATGACCTTGAGTTGGCAGCTATTATTTTTGCGCTTCACAAGTGGAAGCATTATCTTTACGGGGCTAAGTTTGAAATATTCACCGATCATAAGAGTTTGAAGTATCTCTTCTCACAGAAGGAGTTGAATATGCGACAGAGGCGATGGATGGAGAAACTTAAGGATCATGACTGCACTATTTCATACCATCCGGGGAAAGCTAATGTCGTTGCGGATGCCTTGAGTAGGAAGGCGTATATGTCTTGTTTGATGATGAGGGAGTGGAAGATGCTTGAGGGCGTCAGAGAATGGAGTCGATTGCGAGTGAGCATAGGGTTATCTTTGCTAGCGTGCGTGCTACGCCTGCATTGTTTGAGTTGATTAAGAAGGCTCAAGTTTCCGATTCTGAGTTGAAGAAGATTATTGATGGATTGGGTGATTGTAAGACACCGGAGTTTGCTATTAACAGTGATGGTATCTTAACTTTTCGAGGTAGAGTTTGTGTTCCTTCTACCAATGGGGTTAGGCGTATGGTTCTTGATGAGGCTCACAAGGCCAAGTATACTATACATCCAGGGAGTACCAAAATGTATAGGGACTTGAAGAGACAATTTTGGTGGAATGGGATGAAGAGAGAAATAGCAGATTATGTATCTAGATGTTTGACATGTCGGCGGTTAAGTGAACACCGAGAGACCTGCCGGTTTACTTGACCACTTGAGATCTGGGAGTGGAAATGGGAGCATATCACCATGGATTTTGTGACGGGATTGCCACGTACTCGCCGAGGTTTTGATGCAGTTTGGGTTGTTGTGGATAGGTTGACCAAATCTTCACATTTTATTCCTATTGCGATGACTTATAGTTTGAGTCAGTTGGCAGCGTTGTATATCCAGGATATCGTGAGATTGCACGGTATTCCAGTTAGCATTGTTTCTGATAGAGACCCGGGTTCACTTCTAGATTTTGGCATTCCTTGCGGGAGGCTTTGGAGTGCAGTTAAACTTTAGTGCGGCTTTTCACCCTTGATCGATGGTCGATCGGAGAGATTGATTCGGTATTGGAGGATTTATTGCGTGCTTGTGCCATGGATTTCAAAGGTAGTTGGGATTCCCATTTACCGTTAGCCGAATTTGCATACAATAACAGTTACCAGTCTAGTATTGAAATGGCGCCATATGAGGCTTTATATGGGCGTAAGTGTCGTTCACCGATTTGCTGGGATGAAGTTGGTGAAGCTAAGCTTTGGGGTTCGGAGATGGTACAACGATCGGTGAGGCGTGAAGCTTATTAGAGATAGATTGCTTACCCGAGTAGGCGAGAAAAGCTACGCGGACAACCGGAGGCGTGACTTAGAGTTTCGGGTTGGTGACTCTGTATTCTTGAAAGTATCGCCCGGCGGTACTAAGCGATTTGGGAAGAAAGGTAAACTTTCACCTAGATTCATTGGACCATTCGAGATCCTAGAAAGGATTGGAGCTTTGGCGTATCGGTTAGCATTACCACCTTCTATATCGGATGTTCATGATGTCTTTCATGTCTCGATGCTACGCAAGTACTTGAAGGATGAGTCGCATGTCCTTACTTATGATGAGATTACTATTGAGCCTGACCTTTCTTATGATGAGAAGCCGGTGAGGATTCTTGATCTGAAAAGAACAAGTGTTGAGAACAAAGAAGATTCCATTAGTGAAGGTCTTGTGGAAGAATCATAATATTGAGGAAGCCACGTGGGAGACCGAGCTTGATATGAGAGAGAGATACCCTTTCCTATTCGATGACTCCGGTAAGAATTTAGGGACTAAATTCCTTTAAGTGGGGGAGGATGTGAGAACCCAAACCCATTACTTGTTTTATACCTTAATAACATGTTTGTATTATGCCTTAACATGTTAGATACTTCTATTTGTCCATGTCATGCTCACATTAGAGTATTACGTGCCTAGTTGCTTGAATACCTTCTATGCATTGCTTGCCTTGCCGTTGTGCTTTGAGTGTTTGCCTTAGCATGTTTAGCACTCAACCAAGACTTGTTAGAGTTCTATTGTCTTTCATAGATGACCTAGAACGTTCACCTTGATCATAGTAAGCTTGATTGGAAGTTTAGAAACCTTCTTGCTTTGTTTTGGCCTTAGCGATTTCCCTCGTTTCTCGTATTGCTTGTATTTCGTCGTGCGAAGTGTTCGTTGAGTTCTCGGCCTTGTATTCAAGTCATAACCATGTTTAAACAAGCCTTTTCCATGCCCAAGTTATCCTAGTTTTATTGGTGTTTGATTCGTGTTTGATTCGTTAACCAATCGTCGCATGATTCGAGCCTTGTCCTACCTTGTTCCGGTTGTTGTTCGGGTGTGTTTCTGACTTGTTTTGAGTTGGATTGGACCTTAGAATGGTTGCCCATGAGTTTGGGACCATTAGGACTTGTTTAGACCAAGTTTTGAGAGCTTAGAGCAGGTCCAGAAGCCCAGGCGCCCGCCTGGAATCGAGTGAGGCGCCCGCCTCAAGTACTGGGAGCAATTGCAATTTGGAGATGGTCTCAGAATCTCAGGCGCCACTTTGGATTACAGTGGCGCCCGCCTCACTTGGTTCATCCTACGGGATTTTTTCTCTTGCAATCTTTTGTGACCACTTATACCCTTAAACCCCCATCCTAATTGACTCTAATCCTACCTATTAGACCCTAATCAAGTTAGATTAACACTAACCCCAATCTCCCTCCACTTGACAAGTGGATTGGCAATCCCTCTCCTTGTGACATGTGGAATTCCACCCACTTCATGCATAAATATAAAAGCCTCCCATTGTTTTTGATCAAACTTAAACCTCCATTTTCAGATCATTTCTTCTCTCTCTTCCCCAAGCCTTGTGTGTGTAGAGAAAGGTGAGACTAGTGTGTGTTTCTACCATAGATTGAGCTCCCGACCTTCGATTGCCAAACCGAGACCACCGAAGTGAAGCTATCGTCGAGGAGCACGTTTCCATCCGAATAGTTTGTGCTCATTCCATCTTTTTCTTGGGTGTAAGGTAAGCTATTGATTCCCCCTTAGGTTGTATGCTAGAAATGCCATGTCCCCCTCTTCTTATGATTCCCATGCTCCTACCATGCCCATGCCATGATTGATGATGATTTGGTCTTTTGAGATTTTGAATAATATGTTCACCTTGTTAATTTAGTCCTATGCCTAGAATTAAATGTGTTCTATGCCTCCTTAGGAACAACTATTGTTCTTGGACTAATGGATTTTGACAACTCTTAGAGATTATGATTTCTAGGGTTTCATATGCTATGAATTGTTCATCCTATTGAATTGGGTCCTATGCTTAGAATTAAATGTGTTCTATGTCCTCCTAGGAATAACTAATGTTCTTGGACCATTGCATTTTATTAACCTTTGAAATAATGATTCTAAGGTCCCTTGAATTTGAATTATTGATAATTCTTGACTATGGTTGTTAAGAGGATTAATGACCTAGTCTATCGTATCTGAGAACTTAGAAAAGGGTTTAGGATGCATTTAGCATTTAAACTCTATTGGATGAATTGTTAGAGACGACTCAACGGAGTCAAGTTTAGCGAGCCATTGAACAATACCGGCTCACCGATCAATCCCTACGACGTTCTAAACACGTTTCCCTAAGAATAATAATTCTAGACTCTTGAACTTGGATTGATTACCATGCTTGATTTTGAATGTCATATTATAGAATGCCTAATTGACATGTGAGTTCGCTCTTGTCGAACTCAATCCTACTGGTTATTGATGAGAATAATTTACTTGTCATGAGCGAGATCGCTCTTGTCGACCTCGTTCACTACTTGAAATTTGTTAAGTAAACACTACTTGGCATTTGCATGAGTCGGTGGCATACCGTCTTTGTTCACACACGCCTCCCTTTGTGGCCACGGTGGGAAGTAACCCCTTCTTTGTAATCATTAGAGCATCATTGGTGTGTCTATCCGGGCATCTCCTCGGAAGATCGATGTACTTACACACATTCGATACCCGCACATTCGGATAACGCTTGTATGCAGGAACTACGTAGCGGCCCGGCTCTCCATATATCCTTATCCTATGTGATCTAATTATGCGCACCTATGTGAAACAATGTGCATCTTGGATATATGACCTCTATGCTTATGTGACGATATCTTGCCTTGTATGTTGCATATTGCCATGACATGCATGATTGATAGCTTACAAGTCTTTATGACTTACCCTTTCCCCTTCTTGCTTTAGATCCTAGCAAGGCGAGTCTGCTCGTTGAGATTTCTTTGTGTTCGTGCTTTGTGCCCTTTTGGTCCGCCGTTGATATTTGAAGAGGTGGTTTAGATGTCCTCTTCCTCTTGTTTTATATTTTGTAAGGGCGATGGGTTAAAGCAAGTCAATTAGACTATGCTTGGGTATTTGTATAGAACTTGATCTTGTAACTCTTGTTAGCTACTTGGTAGTTATATCACTTGTAGTACTTGTAATCCCTTTTGTGCGGCATTGTGTAAGCCGAGCTTTGGTTACCTTGTTAATATTCCACTACGTTTAAGTCTTCCGTGAGCATCCTATTAGCTCTTACATAATTCTTGTCCATAAAGCTGTTTGTGACGACGGGATCTCAATCGAGATCCCAAAGGTCGTGCCATCGAGACAAACTAAAGAGGCAGACAAGCACCTTTGCTAAGCATAATGGTGCGAGTCAAAACGCAGCTAACAAGCTCAAAAGCAGGGAAGGTAAAGCCATACTTGGCAATGGGGAAAATCAAAACCTAAAACCTGCGGAAGCAAAACCATAATGGGACTAGGCTATCAAGCTCTGAATGAAAACAACCAAAGAGATAGTAAATCTCTCGGCCCAAAAATTCGGCGCGTGGCCGCAACATGAACACGCACAACAAACCATCGGCAACCAAAGGCAGGCAACCAGAATCCCAACGATAAACAACACTCAACGACTATAACATGCACGAGGACAATTCACTATAACCATATAATCAATTCTAAACCACCAACCAAACCTCACGACTAAAACTATCGGAGGTAGGAACAACAATATACCACAACTAGAATAAGCGAGCCACACATGCTCGAAGCGACAAAGGAAATAAATACTAAGGGTACAAATGCTCGGCAATACCTAGGCTCCCAAATATACAACCATAATATAACACTACAATCTACCCAAGTAAAGTCTACATAACTTTACATTCGAGCCTCACAATAAATACAACATAATAATAAATAACTCCAAGCTTTTGACTTGGAAGACCACTGCTAAAAGTCGTTATCGAAGCATTGCGTACTAACGAGGAATCACTTGCCCACACTAGGAAAACAATCACACGGAGTGAGTCATAATGACCCGATAAGTTTCTAAATGCAACATATGGCATATTATGACATGGCATGGCATAAATGCACAATCACATAAAATCATGGTATCATGCTAGTATACCATCATAAAACATGTACTTAATTTTTAAAGCACATTGCATAAACCAAGTAGCATTTTATCTTTCATATAAATGCTCATAAATAAACATGTGTAACAGTAAACATAATCGAACCGTTACAATCAAATCCGGGTTCAAAACCCAACCAACTTACCATGATATCAAATCTCAAACCATGATTCGGGCTCAATTCCCAATCAATAATACCACAGGGTTTCCTCCCCAAATAATCTCAACTCATCGGTTTCCCTTAATGAGTACTCGTTACATTCATCAACCTAGGATGAGAAATGAGGCTCGATGTCGAGGCTAGATGGCATAACTCGAGATCACATCCCACTATTGGCCAAATAGTGAGGAGAAAAAGGACCCAATGCAGCGATTCATAGCGATTGTTCCCAAAGGCTATGAATCGTCCCCATCTCTGAACACAACAACCAAAACCATGGTGGACTTTAAACCAAGCGTTCAAGTAGATATTTACTTGTCTAAACCAATGAGACCAAATTCATTATTATCGGGCTCATTAAATCATGTAGGACATAATGCTCTACAACAACTCATAAACCATGCACATAATTGCACATAAACAAATAGGGCATAATGCTCCACAAAATCCCATAATCCATGCACATATTTGCATATAACCACGTAGGACATAATGCTCTCACAATCTCATAAACCATGCATATAATTGCATAAAATCAAGTAGGACATAATGCTCTACCAAACATCATGAACAACATATATTTGCATATAACCATTGTGTTCAACTAACTTACAAGTTTATTTTAAAAACAACATATTGAGGTATTCATTATTCCTCAAGTCGTCAACCCAGTCAAGTATAGCTTACAAGCTTAATAAAATATAATGTGAGGTCTTCCATAATCCTCAACTCAAACCAAACCAAGACTACTACGCTAGTCTCAAAATATCCACAATTCAAGACTTATTATTTTAGTCATTTATTTTAAGTACACCGGACTCAATCATAGTCCTAATCGTCATACATGATCGATAACACCAACACCATACTAAAAACATCATGACTACTCCGTAGTCACTTCTCTAATTGTTTTCATATACACGCAACAAAAATCCTTGAGAAGAGGATTCTCTCTTAATCTTCTCTTAAATAATCTCATGACCTTATGTGGGTCTCTATTGTCCCATGCTCTAACAAGCATGCTTAAAATATATTTCTAGTTCATCTCCATAACATAAGTGTCGCCATAGGACACAACCAAAAACCCGGTGCGCACAAATATAACAAAACAAACCCAAACATTGTAGGGTTTTAACCCAAAAGCTCTTTATCATTTTATTAGCCTTATAACGACTCCGTTGGAGTCTTACTAACACATTTCATTCTTTATGTGTTTTATAACTCCACTGAAATATTTCATTAAAGTTCACAACCAAATCCCAATAGTCGTTAGGGCTTAATTCCCAAGACTAAAATCATAAAGTTTATAAATTTATAATTTCATTTAAAGTTTGGAGACTAAGCATTTCACAACATTAATCAAGCGAAATCCAATAAATCGTAGGATTTCAACCCAAGCTCGTTAGCACATTGTCGAACTTATAATGACTGGATCAATTTACAAAATTTAGGGCATAGAAGCCATGGTCCTCAATAACCTCTATATTCGCAACTAACATCAGCCATCCTCCCAAGTTCGTTTAACTCACATAAACCCAACAAAACATTTATCAATGTGACATAGAACAAATTTACCAATTTGTGCATAATTTCCTTTAAGTCACCTTACCAATCCCTCTCCAAAACATCGTTAAATCGCACAAC
>CM028380.1:29515212-29569848 GCA_013146195.2 Codonopsis lanceolata
TGACGCACGATTGTTACGGCAAGAAGGCTACTTCCCCATTGCGCCAACAATGGAGGGGTGTGTGAGGTCCTGTGCGGCGATCCATAGCGAATCACGTCCTACGATTCGTATAGGCGATGTATCGTCCCCACCCCGACGTAAAAACCAATCCAAATAATGCCACTGGACTTAATGCAATGCACAAGTAGATGTTTACTCTAAAGACCAAATAAGGATCGATTCGACAAGAGCGAACCCGTCCGACCAAATGCTCAAGTATGTATTTACTCAATATAAATAAATATGGAATGAATTAGAGCGAACTCATCCGACCAAATAGGTTATTATTCTCTATCATAAATCAAGTCAAGACAAATACATTGCTCACAGCCAATAAATCTTAAAAGATCTCAAGTCACCAATTAAATTAAGAATAGTATAAACCCACCAAGAATCATATTATGAGATCTATAATGGACCTCTACTTGAAATCAAACCAAAGACTACACCGTAGTCAAAACCCACAAGCACGCTCATGTGTAACCGATCATTTCCCAAAAGTGAGAACTAACTCAATAATTATCTTTCAACCATACTCGAGGCCATAGGTTGGTCTTTTAATGTACCGTGCTCTCCCGAGCACGCTTCCAAATAAATCCCCTAATAAATCTCTATAATATAAGTGTCTCAATTGGACCAATCGAGATGCTCGGGTGCTCACCATCATGACCTACCAAACCCGAACATCGTAGGACTTCATCCCAACGGTTATTAACATGTTATTGAACTGTAACGACTCCGCTGAGTCTTAGCACTACACTTCATTATTTATATATATCATAAATCCCCAAATTAACACTCCATTCAAATATATGACAAAACACTAAAATTCATTCGGCTTGATTCCCAAGCCTAAAAATCCAAGAACTCATCGTAATCATAATTTCACCTAAGTTTAGAAACTAAGTGCACCACAATCATAATCAAACGAAACCCAAACATCGTAGGATTTTCATTGCTTGACCCAAGTTCACTAACACATTATTGAACTTATAGTGACCTGCTTGAGTCTTACTATTAAGTTTCATTATTTACACTTTCCATAATTCCCAACATTATCATCCTCTTCAATTATAACAATTTCTAAAATAACGGGCTTGATTCCCAAGCCCCAAAATTCATAAAAACCTAAACAAAGGGATAACCCATTTCTCCCAACACACAACATCATTCAAATCATCCTACACATTAATACCCACTTTAATTAACAACAATTTCTCCATAATTCGGCTTGATTCTCAAGCCCTAAAATTCATAAAACTCAACATAAATCACAACCCATATTTTACAACACCTAATAACATTCAAATCATACTAGTCATGTTATTAACAAGTTCATATTTCAAAAAATTCACAAAATAGGCATACAAAGCATACAAGGTGTTCATTGCCCACAAATAGCACATAGATTGTTTTCCTTAGGGCCAATGAACCAAAAAAAAAAGAAGGTAACTTACTTGTATGCTACACCAAAGAAAGCAAATGAGAAAACCGTTCGATTGAAAATGATCTACTCTTCAAGCTCTATACTTTTGATGAAGGTGGCTTGGGCAAATGAGTGAAGGATCAAGGAAGATGAAGAAGGCAGCTTCAAGAACTCAAGAGAACTCCATGGGAGAGGCTAACCACGTTTTTGGAGAGTGTAGGAGAAGAATGAGGGTCAAACTCATCGATGTGGCTTATATTTGCTGAAATCTGAGTGGGACAAGTGTCACCACAATGTGGTGTCTTAAAAATCTGATTTTTGGCTTAATTAATCCACTCAATCACTCACTAATCCACCCATAAAACTTGTTAGAGATGTTAGGTATAAGTAAGGAGGGTTAGGGAGGTGTAAGTGAGGTTTAGAAAAGGTTTGGATAGGGGTTTGGGTGTAAAAGTCGCACAACATCAAAACAGGAAAAATCCCGTAGATGGTCTCGATGTTGAGGTGGGCGCCACCAAAGCCAGGCGGGCGCCTCGATGTGGGGCTTGGACTGATTTTGAATTGCTCTCGCCAGGCGGGCTAGTGGTCAAATCGGCCGCCTTGATTAACCCTTGAACTTGGTCTAAACATGTCCTAAATGGTCCCAAACTTATGGGCAACCATTCTAAGGTCTAACCCAACTCAAAACAAGTCGGAAACACACCCGAAGAACTCCCGAAACAACTCGGATCGAACCGGAAGAGGTAACAACGCGCAACCGGACAAATGAATGAACTCGCAATTGAACGAGCAATGAAAGGAGACTTTTAAGGAAAGTCTAAGGGCTAATGAAGAAGCTTAAATACTTCTAGGAAGTTGAACAACAACTAGGGAAATAAGAGTCCCAAAGGTGAGACGATTACATGACTCAATCCCCGAACTACGTGATAGAGACGAACGCTATCTCCAAAGCTTCCAAATCATCGATAGACTTAAGGAACACCTCCAAATTGAAGTCTAATACATCTAAACATGTTAATAAACCATCATATAGAGGTCTAGGACCAAACCGAGGTCACGAACACAAAACGCAAGCAAACTCTCAATCGCGTCGCATTCGACTATCGTCGAAGTCACGACTTGTGACTTTAGCAAGTCAACAACTATATGACATCTCTTAATAGTGTTTTGGTCTTAATGTGGTCTCACAAACACATCTAGACCCTCTCGCAAACCAAACATACATCGACAAAGGAAGAAGTGCAAGAAGGCACGCAAACCGAAGCTAGCGAAGTAGCGGGGTGTTACAAGGTAAGCTCCCATTCCCCTGTTTTTGTATGCTCAATATCAAGCATGCTCCCTTCATGATAATTTCTAGATTCATCCTCTACTTGGTGATAATTTAGCGATAACTCAACGGAGTTGCACTTAGAGAGTAATTGAACAATACCGACTCTATAATCAATCCCTACGGCGTTTAGAGTTCGATTGAATTGTAATAAAGCTTTCGAGAATTCTTAATGTGATTGATCTCATGCTTGACTTGTATATCATAGAGTAACATGCCTACTTGATTGGACGAGTTCGCTCTTGTTGATCTCGCTCCCCTACTTGATTTATTACGTGAGTAAACATCTACTTGACTCGGACGAGTTCGCTCTTGTCGAAGTCGCTCCTTACATGATTTTGTGTGACAAGTAAATATCTACTTGTCATACCATTAGTCCAGCTGACATACGTGAATTGTGTTGATGGTCAACGATCCATCGCCATCATGAATTATGAGATTCATGGTAGTGATGGGTCGCGACACCATAATCGTGCAAACATCCTTTACTACTGATCACAGTGGAGAAGAACACCTCGTCGTAACCACAGGGCGCTTGGAACAATATTATCGTGGTCGATGTGTCATACACGTTCATCTGACAAATACATTCAAGATAACCTTGTCTATTTCAAGTACTATGAAGTGGCACCGGTTCCATAACATATCCTTATCCTATGTGAATTACTTTAGCACTTATGTGAAAACAACGTGCATCGCGACATGAGAACTACGTGCTAGTATGATTTTGCTTGATAATCAAATATGATAACGTGCTATGTATGCCTTGCATTATATCCTGTCATGCATATTGGTGGCTTACAAAGTCTTTATGACTTACCCCCTCCCTTTTACTATTTTAGATCCTAATCTTCCAGGTCCGTCTCGTTGAGGTTGCTCGCCGCTCTTGTTCGTGATCGCTTTCCTAGAGGTGGTAGCGTTGGCTCTTTTGGTTTCTCTTTTCCAAGGACGCTTGGGTTAAAGCAAGTCATTTAGACATCACTTGAGAATGTGTAATTGTAGTAACTTGTACTTGTTGTAGACTAAATCTTATAGTACTACTTATGCTTCTAGTTGTTTGTCGACACTTGTAGTCCCGAGCCTTGCTTTCATGTATTGGTTCACTTGTTAAGACTTCCGCTGAACATCCCATTAGCTCTTATTTACTCTTGTTGTATCTCGGACGTGTTTAGCCGTCAAGGTGTATATATATTATCAAGAATTGTTTAGTTGTTGGGTTTCGGTTGTAAATTCGCTGATGACTTGGTTTATTTGCTTAACTGTTATATCAGGTTCCAAAGTTTTAAATTATTTCAGCTTTTTAGTGCCGAGTTATACTACATGTCTAATGTTGCGTCACGTCAGTTTTGTTAATTGAATCCTTGCTTGCCTGTCTTGTCCTTATTTGGACGGAACTACCCGCGATCCCTCCTCGGGGTCGGGGTTGGGTCGGTACACGGTCGGTGGTGGCAGGGCGAAGGGGATGAGCGGTAGGTGGTGGCCGTCGGCGGTGATGTTCCAATTTATTTTTTTTGTTTTTATTTTTGTTATATGTGACTAAGGGTAATATAGTATTTTTACAACCAAAAGTGTCGTATTAAGTATTTCATGGGTGTTGTATTAAGCATGCCCCTATATGAAAATGTGTCCTCACATTAGCATCTTGGTCTAGACATGATGATTTAGGTTATAAATAGTTTTTTGTACTAATATTCTTGGATCCTTATTAAATAATCACAACTTAAGAAATGACAAAAGTGATTAATTGGTAAGATGAAAGTGAAAGCGAGAAAATTAAAAACAGTGGCTGTAGTTTAAAAAAGAGTCATGCCTATTTATTAGCAAGCAAACAATTGCCGGTGTAAATTTCCCTAATTTCAACTATATATACAGCTAAACAATTGCCTAACAATCACCTAATTGCCACATCCGCCACAATTTTCCATTGTTTGGTGGCGATGAATATTTTAGTTAAGGATGAAGATGAAGATGATTGCTTTTCAGAGATGTTAAGATGTTTCGAGAATCGTACCAACAACTCATCGAAAAATTGGTACGCACCAAGTTTTTTTTCCTTCCATTTTTTCTTTGAAATGATCCGATCCTTTTTCATGTATGTGTCGATAATTTCTATGGACCCTTAATGAGTCATTTATGATCAGTGGTTGATTTTATTGAACAGATCTCTCCAAATGGAACTTCCCTGAATTTTTATCCCACAATCGTTACCATAAGCGATCAGATTCGCTCATCAATTTATATCTTGATCAGTGCACTTGGAATCCATTTTTCGCTTATATTTTACCTTCTGAAATCTTTACCATTTTTGAATTCTGATAGGTTTTAAGAATTCTTCTTTTTGTGTGTTTGGAGAAATCAGTCACATGTATTTTTATTTTTTGGTTGATTGTTGTTCTTGACTCTGAAATAGTTATTTGCGTTGGATTAATTGATCACTTTTTTAGGGAGTTGATGCCCCATATAACTGGAAGAGCATCAATTCATGACCAATTGCGTTTGAATGTGTGAGGAAGACACTAAGGGTGGTGGAGGTGAAGCGCTACGATGGCTTCCCATGTATAGGGACAGTGATCACATATCTCCTCAAGTATGGTGGAGCATTCGTGTCTGAGACGACAATAGACCACTTGACGGTTGCTGCATTTTCCAAAAGCTTACCCAAATGTACGCATTTCAATTACATGATAATAGAAGAGAGGACGTTCTCGAAAATTATATCACATACGAGTGTCCGAGAGCTAATTAATCCAGTTGGAACATTTATTTTTATTTTTTGTATTACAGTATTCAAGCAAAAAAAAATTCACATTTGATGGATGTGTACAAGTAATGAAATGAAAAGAACAATATGTATTAGTAATCGATAATGGGTTAAATTTTTCTATGACCTTTGCCATGATGAATTTGAAGATCTTATTGACCTTGATAGATATCTCTTGTTTTGCTCTTTGACGTAATTATGCTGTTCTGTACTTCAATGATCTATTTTCACATGGTAGTAGCAAATATCTTATTATTCCTTCAATTCCCACAAAACAATGAAAAGAGATAAGTAATGAAGGCCGGGGCGGATGCAAGTGTACTGTACGTGTGTCCATGTACACCACTGGAAAAAAAATTGGAAGTAAGTTTATAGTTTTTTACAATTAAACCCCTCCTAAATTTTCTGTTAGATCCCTACCCCTACTAAAGCTCCAAAGTCAACAAGACAACTACTTTTAACTTTACTTATTAATGTCACCAGTAGTCTATCTCACTCACTCTCTCTCCCCTTGCCCCCACTGAGACTCCCTCATATCCCACCCAATTCTCATTTGATTCTCCATTTCTCCAAGTCCAGGAGTCATGTTCCCACTTGGCCACTTCCCAGCGCAATTAGAGAACAGAGAGAGACCAACCCAAACCAACTTAGCCAAGTGCCGCCTCCTACCGGTCAAATCTTTAGTGCTTAACTATTTGGTATTAATTATAGGGAAAATTACTTTTTTAACCAACGTACTAATTGAGGGTGACACAATTGACCATATACTTTGTATAAGACAAATTTAACAAATGTACTCTATTTTAAAGGCAAATGACACCAATTACGTAACGACCATTTGCAAACCGTCAAGGAGCGATGATGTGGACACGAACGTGGCTGCTTGCATGGATAGCCACATCAGCGAGTTGTTAACGAAGTTCGACGACAACTTAACGAATTTTGTCACATTTTGTATAAATTGTTTGTCCATTTCATACATTTTGTTTCAAATTTTAGTACATTTCTTAAATTTGTCTTATACAAAGTATGTTGTCGATTGTGTCACTACCATATAGTACGTTGGAAAAATAAACAATTCTCTCTAAATTATAATACTTTACTACTTTTAATGTTTTTCATAGATCATAGTTTCATTTCATTTTATTATATATTTTTAAGGGTGAAATGCACCATTGGTCCCTGTACTTTGGGTTTGTCCACCGTTAGTCCCTGAACTTCAAAATGTCTCACCATTGCCCAAAGTTTGCTTTTCTTGTCCACCATTGGTCCCTTGCTTAAACGCCGTTAACTGGCCATGTGCGATAAGCGTGAGCAAAAGCAAGGACTAAAGTGTCATTTCTCAAAAAACGTCATTCTTCCATCCGTCCTTCTTCATCTTCTCTGTCCAAACCTCACCTCCATCTTTCTCTTTCCAGCCCGCCACGCCACCCTCTTAAATCACTCCGGCCAAATCGCTCCCCAAGCAGCCCATCCGCCATTCTCCATCTCCCTCCTCTCTCTCTCTCTAATTCGTTCACACCATGCCCGCCGCCGTTTCCCTCTGCCTAATCAATCCACAGCTACCCAAATCACGTCTTCTCTTAGTAAATCCGATGCTGGTAGCAATACCGATGCTTCTTCATCCATGCAGGAGCTCCGTCGAAGCAAATCCATTGTTGTCGGAGGATGCGAGGGTGTATTCGGCGTATCAGATCAGCGACGGAGGTCGTGCGACGTTAGGGCTAATAGCACGTTGTTGGATCTTTTCAATCGCGACGATGTCATTAAGGAGTCGATGGAGAGGTAAAAGTTGAGTCGAAAAACTTAGGTTTTGACAATGGAGAAAGAATTAGGGTTGCGGATGAGGTAATGGCGCCAGATTTGGACGGGGATGATGTGATTGGGGAAGATTTGAAGACAATGAAGGAACACATAGATCTTGAATGTCTAAGTAGTAGGAAGAGCAATGCGCGAGATTTGAGAGAAATTGTTGGGAATTTGCTAGGAGTAGTTTCAGTTTTCAGTAACAAATTGAAGAAATGGAGGCGAAAGGAGAAATTGAAGAAAGAAAGTGGATACAGTGGCGGAGGAGCGGATCGGCAAGCGGGAAGGGATTCACTGTCGGAGGAGCGGATCAGCAGGCGGGAACCTAGGTTTTCGATTGATGCTTATTGAATGTCTGTAGATGATTCACGGTTCTCGTTTGATGAGCCTAGGGCTTCTTGCGATGGTTATTTGATTGCTAGAACTATTCCTAGGCTTACACCAATGCTATATGTTGTTGATAATGTGATGTCAGGGTCTATGAATAGGGTTGATAATTTACAAATGAAAGTGATTAATGAATATGTGGGGAATTCTGGTGAATCAGCTCAGTCGAATTCTGACTCTTCTTCATCTAATTGACAAAGTAATTCTTGAGAAATGACACTTTGGTCCTTGCTTTTGCTCACGCTTATCGCACATGGCCAATTAATGGTGAAACAGTTAACGACGTTTGAGCAAGGGACCAACGGTGGACAAAAAATGTAAACTTTGGTCAATGGTGAGACGTTTTGAAGTTTAGGAACTAACGGTGGACAAACCCAAAGTACAGGGACCAATGGTGCATTTCGCCCTATTTTTAATGTTTCTCAATTAGTCAATTCACAAATCACATTCTATTTATTTGAAATTACGGTTTTTGAATTTGAGAATTTTTGGGTTAAAATATAAAATGGTTGATTTGATTAATTGATTGATAATTTAGTGTAGGAAAACAAGTTTTGGTTTCTTTGGAACTTTAGTTTAGCTTGTATTGATTGTAGAATTTGGGCAATTTATTAGTAAAATTTGATTGTTAGAATTATTTGTAGTTTTGTTGGGTTTCTTAAGAATATTTTATATATGAAATTAGGGGTTTTGTGCTTTAAAAAAATTACCTGTTTTTCAATGTATGAAAACGCGTAAAAAACAATTGAAATGATAAGTGGTAATTCTCTATGACTCAACTTTCTAGTTGAATGCTAAGTGGTAATTCTCTGTAGTTGAAATGTATATTTCCAGTATGTGCTTAGTTTACCTCTAGCATTTCCTCGAAGATCCTGATTCATTTTCTTTACTAAAGGCTGCTACTAGTTTATGATATATATCCTTCTCTATTATTCAGGACTATGTAGAAAACTTTAGGTGCAGAAAAGTCACTTGCTGTGGTGTGAGTGGAATTCTTACCTGTTCCATGGCTCTCAGTTTTCACTTCTGGATTTTGTAAATGTTTTGTTTTGTGGATCATATGATGTATTTGGGCACAATATTTGCTGAAGTGTTATATGGTGCCGCCAGCCATGGTGAGTAGCAAAGTTGGGAAAGTTTTCTGTTGAATAGGCATAGTTCTTTTTACCATGTTTCCTGGAGTCACTAGCAGAAAGTTCTAAGCAGTACAATTTTGAGCATGGAGTGCAGTTGTAGGAAAGCTTATCATGGCTCAAGCGAAGGCCAATTCGCGTAGTTGTATTGGATTTTATCAAAGCTCAAGCTGTCTGTTAAGCCCCAATTGTGTATACTTGAATTAGAAGATTTAGTGATCTCTGATTAGATTTTGGTTTTTAGCGATTTATAAAGTCTTGTAAGTAGTACTTATAATTTAATATAGCGGCGTTATTGGATTGCAGGGTGTTTATACCCTTCTCCATTTTAATCATTATTGACGGTCAACTGAAGGACTTATATAGTGCTTACCCTTTTTCTAATTGGTTGACACTTCCCATGTTTAAGGGTATTGATCTTGAAGCTAATATACCAAAGAAGAAGGATTCCATCCTACTTTCTTTGTGAACTGGAAGATAACAACCCTTTAATTTATTTCAGTTTGTATTTGTTCCATGTGTTCTTTCCTTTCTTTTCTACAATTTATTTTCTGACAGCATTCCTATGCATCAGATGAATGAGCAGCTGTTCCATGTTGCCTTGGACCAAACTGAATAGAGAAAAAAGAATTCATGTAGCTGACGTAGCATTGCCGATTTCAGCAGCAGGAGTTTTCCCGACCTAGAGATAGGGCACAAGGACTGATGTTAGGAATATTTTTTTCTGGCAACACATTCAGTATGTTGATATGCATGTGTGTATATAAACTTCTAGTTTATCTTGTGACAATGAACAGGGGTTAGCTAGTGAAGTAGTAACTTTCTACGCTAAATGAACATTTTTCTTCTCAGTTGTCTTTGTAATTTCTTGTACTAGTTTAACTTTCACTCGCAACATAAAAAAGTAAACTTGATTCGCTTCGTTGAGTTTCTTGACAGCAGCAACTCTACGATAAGACAACACACCTTTATAAACAACACCACTTCTTCCTCTTCCAATCTTTTCACCAAAACCTTGTGTTGCCTCTTTTAACTCTGCATAATTGTATTTTCTAAATCCAGTTGCAGCAAGAAGATAACCCTGAATGGCTGCATTCCCATTATGAGAATTAGAAGAATTGAAATTAGGGCAGCCTTGTCAAGAAGACACCAAACAATGGTAAAAAAATATCTAGACGATACTAATTCACGCATTAGAAATTGTCTCACTACAATATCTACTAAATTTTAAAATGGGAGAGTAAAAGGGACTGTTTGCAACTAATGCAAATACAAGTAATGATAAAAACAGAATGGTTGACAAAAAGCACAATAAATAGATATTCAGAGTTAACAATTCACTGGTCTTGCAACGAAACACATACAAGTCTAACAATACAAAAACAACTATAACTAGTCCAAAATCGCAGTCATACGACTAATCTGCGGAAAATGATACAATACCAAAACAACTATAACTAGTCCAAAATCGCTAGTCCCTACATCTAGCTCACTCAATCTTCAGCCTCAAATGTACCATCACTTTGCCAACTCTCATAATTCTGTCAGAAAAAAAAACTCATGTTAGCGTAGAAAACGCGTAACTCATACAAGATTTACAACATTGTAAGAAATTAATTTAAGACACCTGTTGAGGATGGTCTTTCAGTTGGGAAAAGTAATTCATTTGTTGAGTGAAATTGTAAGGAACTTGTCCTCTTGGATGGTGTAAGTAGGGTTGTGTGAAATTCTAGATCCTTTGAGTAATTTGAGGCTCCTGCATTACAATGTAGTAGATAAACTAAAAAATTAAGATTTAACTTACTATACAGAACATATACTAAAAGAGAAAAGAAAAACAAACATTCAATGGGATGAGATCTTAAATTAAAGACAATACCCCCCCCCCCAAAGTACTTTCTTGAGTTGCAGTTACATCTCTAGCTTCCTCTTTTCTAGGACTTGGATAGGTCTATACAAGGGTAAAGTTAGTACATCCTTATAACAATATTTTTATATAAGTATAACAAGACAAACGCAAAAACATATACCGATTGGGTCTCAACCGGATCAACTTCCAATGCTCCTTCTTTCGATGAACACTGCACCAAAATAAAATTGCAATTAATGTTAAGAAACACAAAATTAATATAGTATTACCAAACATAAAAAGTAGTACAATTTCTTTTACATACCTTATTTCTTTTTTTTGTATTTGTTTCTTTCTCCTTGGAGTCTATCCTTTTTTTCTTTTTCCTTGCTTTCTCAACTTCCTTTTCAATCGTAGATTGCATCCTTTTAACTGGGGGGCGCCCTTTTGAACGTACGGCCAATGGAGAAAGAATATTTTTGCTCTTATTTGATTTCCCTTTTCCTAACTTTTTTGGATTGTTTGGGTCATTCTTAGGAAGATCCTCAGTTTTAGATAATTTTTCCTTTAGAGTCGCTATTTCAGCGTTCACCAAATTGCACTTGTCTTCAAACTCAAATACTAAGTCTGTAACTTCAAAAAAGCTTTGCACATCTTATCGTACCGACATCCTTCTTCAGATGAACTCCAATCACTATAACTTAATCTAACCTTGGTATGTTGTCTCTGCACATCCTTCCTCCATCTTCGTAAAATGTATTTAGTTGGAATGAAGTAAATGTTTTCCTTGATAAGCACCGTAATAGCATGCCTACACAATATGCTTCGAAATTCAAACAAGCGACAATTGCACTTCACATCACATTCTTCATCTCCCTCTTCTTTGATCAAACAAACCATGAACTCTATCTTCCTCAAGTTTTCACCAATTAATCTATCCTCTACAACATTATAATTCGTAATTGCTTCATAAGATTGTGAAGGGTCAATTTCTCAATACATCTTCCCTATTAACTCGGCTTGAAATTCTTTGAACTTTGAGGTAGTATAAGCTTCTTGGGCTTGTTTTTCCATGAGATTATAAATTGTTACAATAGGAATACATGAGTGGAAAGAATTAACATCTTCTTCCTTTTCATTCCTTACTTTACTCCGCAAAGCATGCTCATATTTCTCAACAAACTGTTTTAGGGTGATTTTTGAGTTGACATACCCATCAAAAAAAGAATTCATGCTCTCACTCCGTTGTGTGGTAGACATACCTGCCCAAAAACAATCTTTCACAAAACAAGGGACCCATCGATGCCTCTCATCATATAACCCAATCAACAACTCATTATTCTCAAGCTTATATTTCTCTATCATTTCCTTCCAACTTGCTTCAAACTCGATACAAGACAATGAATCATAAATAGCATTCTGGAGAGCATACTTAATAGCTTCATATTTATTGTGCCCCCCAAATTTTTCTGGGAGCTTTTTCATTATATGCCACAAGCACCATCTATGACGAACATTTGGAAATACATACTCAATTGCATTGTGCATAGCTTGATCTTGATCGGTGATTATGGCACTTGGAGCATGATTAGACATGGATGCAAGCCATGATTTGAATAGCCATATAAAGGTTTTTGTATCATCTCTTGAAATTAAACCACATCCAAGTAAAGTTGCCTGTCCATGATGATTTACCCCCACAAAAGGAGCAAATGGCATGTCATATCTATTTGTCAGGTATGTCGTGTCAAAAGTCACGACATCACCGAACTCTTCATAGGCCTCCCTACTCCGTGCATCTACCCAAAACACATTTCTTAAAAGATTTTCCTCATCTAAATCAATCACAAAAAAGAAATTAGAATCTGTTGCTTGAACATTCATGAAGTAATTTTGAAGAGTTTCTGCATCACCGCAACTAAGGTTCAATCGTCTTTCTTTTTCAATGAAGTTTCGAGCATCCTTCTCTAGAAATGTCAAATTTTCATGACCATTAGCCTCAACTGCTAAAGCATTTATACTCTGATTCATCCTTATCCCAGCATTAGCATGAAGCAGAAGTTGTCTTTTCACATGTGGCTTTATTTTGCTGTTCCTCCTATGCAAGTGTGTTTTCCCTGGACTTAGTGAATGGTTGTGCTCAAGTACAACTACAGTCAATTGCAACTTTCCATCTTCATAGAGCACTGCCCTAACCTTTGCTTGACATTTCGTTTTTGTAATTGGGCGTGGCCTCAAAACATTCTTTCCTTTGCTACTCGACATACCTCCACGGCAGCACACAACTGTGAAGTACCTAGTAATTTCATCATCTCCTCTTGTCGATGATCTTTTACTTACACTAAAACCTAGTTTCTTAGCATAATCTTGGTAAAAGGCCACTATGCTTTCAATGCTATCAAAAGTCATCCCTACTTTAGGTTCTTCAATTTTATCATTCAAGGCTATCAAATGTTCGTTTTCAGCTTCTTGAGCGTCTCTTTCATAAGCTCCTTGTCCACCTAGTGGTTGGGTTATAGAAAACAAAACGACATTTATCAAAAGAATAAAACATAATTGATAATTACAGTGGACTAGTATAGAAACTAAAAATATGAATAAGAACATAAAAAAGGCACGCATATAAATAAACAAACTTTACAGGACCCTAGGAGTTAGAAAACCACTTTCCACTAGCAATAAGCAGAGTTGTTATGAAGTGGACTGAGATGGCTCATTGTTTGATTAATCATTTTGTGGGTTCAGTTTTGGATTGATTAATAAATTTATTACTCAAATATTCTATTGCATCTATCTAGACTTCACTGTTCCAAATAGTAGCGAATCACATAAAAATACATCACTAGGAAGTCAATGTTGGGATGATTATCTTGAGCTACCAAACCTCTATAGCTTAATATTTCCAAAATATTTTATGTTTCTATTTTCAAAATTCAAAGTTTTGATTTCGCTAATGATTTTTTATTAAATACATGGTTGATTATTAATCTGATGCATCATATAAAAACATAGTATTAGCAATGCTTAACTTGAAATTAGCATCATCAAAAACTATTATTGATGTGAAATATAGAATGAAAACAGTTCTCAAAAGTCAAAACACCAATTGGAAAGAGTCAGTTGATTGTTTCTTGCTATATCCACCAACACCAAACAAATAGACTAATCAGGGTTAAAAAAAATTAGCTTTAAACTTCTCCCATCTCGGCCACTACCAAATATCCATCCCCAATAATCCGAATTTAACAAAGAAGTAATTGGCCAAGTTATCTATGTAAGCAAAATCCCCAAGTAGCCAACATCATAAGTTTCATACTCTCATAGAATTAATGTTTCATCTAACAATGCAAAAAATCTTAGTAAGCAAGACCAATGCAGCAAAAAGGGGTCATAAAGCACAGAACATGAGAAAAGGAGGGATGTTAGAACGAGGACAAGGTCACAAGGCAAAGGGTTGAGTTTACAGGTAACAGGAACACGTTGTCGGCTATTTGATCTCATTTGGGGGCAATTGTTTACTTGAAACAATCTGATTATATCCAGTGGGCAGTGGTAGCCTAGTGTTTTCCCATTTTCAATTAATAATTTAATATAATCAAGAAAATTGCTTGAGTATATATACAGATTGTTTTTGAAACAAGTTTAGAACAGATGAACAAGTTGGTATTTGTTGAATCAAATCCTCATAGAAGCCGCCCAAAGCAACAAAATTGAAAATCCAATCCTCATAGATTCACTTGTTTATTAATTAAACAAATACTTGCATTCTAACTACATAACACTGATTAATTAGTACAGTAGTACACATGTTTAAGGTTCCATCAACCTACAATTGTAATACATCTCATCATATACATATTAATTCAATTAAGCAAACAAACCAGCTGCTAGCTAACTGTTTAAACAAAATTGAAATCAAAATTTTAATTTGCACATGGAGAGAGAAAGAGCAAGGGGGAGAGGAGTCACCGTTCATCTCGTCAACAATGGTAGCTGCCGGCGTCGGAAAAGAAGAGTAGTCACCGTTCATCTCGTCGGAAAAGTTTGGGCGTGATTTTGGATTAAATGTCACCTGCGATGGAGTCATGGAGATCGAAAACTTGAGAGAGTGAGAGAGAGAGAGAGAGAGCTGGGGTGTTGCCGGGCGTTGGAGGAGAAGAACCGTCGTCATCCGTGAAGAACTGTTGTTGTGGGTTTAGGGTTGCGGTGTTTAATTATTTTCTTTTCTTTTTTTCTTTTGATTAATGATTAATTTTGATTATTTTTAGTTAGGTTGATTTAACTAAGGTTTAGTAAGTAAGTTAGTAAAGAATAGGGACCCACTTATGACATGTCAACTGCCACATCATTTGGTACCCAAAATTGAGTACTATTAGAGTGGCCCTAGCATTACCCCTAAGATTTTTATTTTGGTTGGACATATTTAATGTTTTTACACTTTGATATTTGGGATTTGTAGTTAGCTGTAATTATGCTAGGATGATTTCATGGGTTGATTAGAGAGATCTTTTATTTATAGTATCTCTGTAAGTTAAAATATGATTCCATGGGTTGATTGGGATTCATTCAACTCCCAGAAAAAAATGGTCAATTAATACAATGTAAATAACTATTTCAGAATCAAGAACAACCTAAACATAAAAAAAAACATGTAAATGATTTCTCTAGACACACAAAAAGAAGAATTCTTACAACCAATTAGAATTTAAAACGGAAAATATTTCAGAAGAAAAAATATAAATGAAAAAAGGACTCCAAGTCCAATGAACTAATGAGTGAATTTGATCGCTAATGGTAACAATTGTGTGATAAAAATTAAGGGAAGTCCCATTAGGAGAGATCTGATCACCGATCACAAATGATGATCATTAAGGGAGTATAGGAATTATCAACACATACACGAGAAAAAAAGGAAATAAAAAAGAATTTTGGTGTGTACCAATTTTTCGATGTGTTGTTGATACGATTCTCAAAACACCTTGACATCTCAGAAAAAACCATCGTCTTCATCTCCATCTTCATCTTCGACTAAAATATTCATCGTCGTCGAACAATGGCAAATTGTGGTGGATCTATCAACCATTTAGGTCATTGTTAAGCAATTGTTTAGTTGTATATATAGCTAAAATTAGGGCAAGTTTGGATGGGCACTTGTTTGCAGGCTAATAAATAGGCATGACTCTTTTTTAAATTACAGTATCTGCCACTATTTTTCATTTTCCTGCCTTCACTTTTAGCCTTCTATTCACTTGAGTGTCTGAGATACTTGTGATTTGTGAATTCAAGTCATTTTCCATATATATCAAGGGTTGGACCAAAGAGAATGTTGAAATAGGATTGGGTCACGAGTAACAATAGCTCAAAATAAAGAAATCCCCAAACACCTATGTAAACAAATCCTCACTAAAGCTAATAATGATGAGAAACACTTTATATTTTATGATTAAACCATATATGTTATACCTATGTGAGTATGTCTCCTATAAGATGGATCTTAATTCGTATGGCGGATCTCTACTCTCTCACAGTTCAACCCACCAATACATTTGGGTCGGGTAAAGAGGATCGATCGTCTTACAAAAAATACCCGTAAGACCGTCTTACAAAAAATACCAGTACAACCGTCTTACCAAAGTTTTTACCTACATATGTATATGATTCACTACCACCAAGCACCTTGTCGAGTATATGTCTACTTTGTTCATTTTTAACCAATGCACAACGATAAAACGAAATGACTATTTTCAGTATCTAAATCTTCCAATAAGTTGTCACCTGGCTGCAAATAATAATTGTTGAGTATGAGATGGTTCGATTTCCCAGGTTAATAGGTTCGGGCAGGTTGTAGGACTTGGTTGGATCTTAAAGGTGAGTGCAGGAGGGCGTAGCCCCCCACAGTGCGAAATATTGGTTTTTGGCGTATGCAAGCACATCTTAGTCGGGGTGTGCGATCGCATCTGGTTGGGCATGCAGGTGCATCCCGAGGGAGAAATTTAGAGGTGCTCTGAGTGACTGAATGCGGGCGCATTCAGTCTGGCATTGAGGCTGCATCAATAAGAATGCGGTCACATCTTGTGGAGTGATGCGGCCGCATCGGTGTGGCAATTATGATTTCGGGTTTCCTTGTTTAAACAAGTTTAGGGTTTAGTATTGTATTCATATATAATTTTAACTCCTAAAATGTTTTATGAGTTGACATAATAAAATTTTGATAGTCTGTCTTGTATTAATCTTTGATTACTTTGTTAATTGTTTACAAAATTTTCCGTTGTGCACAATAATAATAATAATAATAATACTCCCTCCGTTTTCAAATTATCGCCCTCGTTTCTTTTTTCGTTCATTCTTAAATATTTATCCTATTCCAAAACTTTCTCTTTTAAAACAACTATTTTACCACTTAATCCTTATTTTTTGTACCTACTTTAATTATGCACACATATTCGTGTGCATTAAAGGAAACCACATATTTCCTATATTTATAGTGACTTGATTGTGTAGGTTTAACTGCTGACATTACTGGCAATAACTTGTCGGAGGCGGTGGCGGCCGACGAGGTGCTAAACGATGGCGTCTTGGAAGATTTCCTCTGATATTCCTCATATAGTGGTTGCGGACGAGAGAGCCTAAATTTTGGATAACTGGTAAATAGAAGGGCTCAGAAAAGGGAAGATGAATCAAGAAAGAAAGCTTAGGAAGATCTAAATTAAGATTGGCTTTTTCTAGGAACAATGACCTCTGGAAGATAAGTCAAAGGGCCAGAATTAGAGGGGGGGGGGGGAATCCTTTTCCCACCGAGAAAGAAGAATCTAATTGGTCTAATAAAAAAAATTGAAGATCAGTAGTATATGCCTAAATCATATTTCCTGGTAGTGAGATAGGCGAGGAAGAGTTTACTATTTATTTCCCAAGTGTGAAATTAAAGATCCTTAAGGGAGGGATAATTTTCAAGGGGACAAGACCAAAATCTGTGCTTGAGTGGATCGAATTTTCTGATGTAAAGAGGTTGTGAACCGAGGAAAGGAAGACCAAGATGGGTGGAAGGAGGGGGCGGCGGTTGTAGGCGTTCTGTTTGGTTTTCTTTTTTATTACACTGAGCATTTCATTTTATACAAATGACGTATGTAATTATTTTTTTTAGTTAGAACTCTTTGCATTTCTAATATCACAAAAAAAAAAATTATTTAGAAAGGTAACCTAATGTTAAATCTAATGTTCATCCAAAAAATGAATTAATTTTCAACCTAACTAATGTACGGTGGCAAAAGTAGCAATGATAAAAAAAAAAAATTAAACTTTTGCTGGCTGCATTGCAAGTTTTTGAAAAGTTGAGTGTCCCAAATATAGGTTTTGTCATAAGAAAAAGACTTGAATTCAACAAATCACAAATATCTCAGACTCTAAAATCGTGGGAAAAATTTTGGTCGGTCCCTTTTTAAAAAGTTTTTAACCCCAAAAGTCTACCATTCTTTTATTTTTTCAACCGCAAAAGACCACTTTTCAAAATATTGTTCCAAAAATGTCATCGTCTTCTTCAACAACTCCGACAGTAAACTTTAGATTTGAAAATCACGATTGTGCACAACGAAACGGGGATCGAAGGCAGAGAAGGAGAAGGAAAAATAAGGCTTACGACGGAGGAGATGGAAGAAGAAAGTGGATGACGTAAACTGGTTATTTATGTTTTTGTATCGCGGTGCAAAAATGAATTAGATAATATTTTTGCACCGCTGTTCAAAGTTAAATTTCCTAGTCTATTTTTGAGTCACCGCTCATAAATTTCATTGCATTAATTTTTTCAGCACAATTCAAAGTTTAATTTCCTAGCCTATTTTTGAATCGCGGTTCATAAATTTCATTGCATTAATTTTTACAACGCGGTTCAAATTTTAATTTCCTAGTCTATTTTTGAATCGCAAATCATAAATTTCATTGTATTAAGTTTTGCACCGCGGTTCAATAGTTTAATTTCAAATTCTAATTGCACCGCGGTTCATAAATCTAACCTGATATTCTTGAACCGCGGTACAAAAATGTGGCGCACCTCAGGCTCATTAAGGGTATCGCAGTCATTTAGCCCTAAAAAATGTCCTTTTCCGGTTGAAATTTTTTTTTGGACTAGAGCAATTATAAACTTAAAAAAGTGGACCGACCCGCAATTTTATCTAAAATCGTTATGAACCCTAAAGATAGTCCAATAATAGTTTTTTTTTTTTTTTTGTGTTTATCTCATTACACAAATATCACAAATGTCTCGTATCTTTATTTTAATCTAAAATCTTTTTAAAAAAAATTCTGAATATTTTTTTATTTTATAAAGCATGTTACCTCTCTTAGGTATAACTAGTTTTGTTAACCCGTGCGTTAAACGCACGATTATTCTTCTTTTTTAATTAAATTGTACATAAACAAAATAAAGAGGATAAAAAATCTTAAAGGATAAAATAAGAAAAATAGGTTTATTAACAAATACACATCAGTATATCAATAATCATTATAGATTCTAAAAAAATTCTTTATACACAACATTTGTTGTTTTATTAGTAGGCTTTTCATTTTCACCGCATATCAATATCTTCAAATTAAAATAATTTGTTACTCTAGAAGTTGTGACATATAACTGCACATGGCTAAATACTGGTTTCTTCAAGATAAGACATACATGTAATTATTGAATATGACACTTGTTAATTGTCATTACATATGATACCAACAATGGAGATTGTCTTCTTTGGAACTTGAAAGTCAGCCTTACATTAGATGAAGTTTTTTTATTTTAAAGTTTTTTTTGTAGACCTTTCCCCTAAGGGGGGCATGAGAAGTGATTAAACATGAGACCTCAAATTTTTTAAAGTCTCAACTCTACCACTGGGCCACCCCTTAGGGTCTACATCGGATGGAGTTAATGACAATATTGGGATAAAAAATATTTTCTCCAACATTCCTTCCTTTCAAAAAAATTGTTTCAACAATGTGATCCCCAAAATTTATGATCATGATTAGTCTTGTTCTATTGTACAATGTAGCAGTGTCAATGTTTCTCAATAGCATTACTGGAACAACAATTTTAAGTGTCAATCCATGATCTGACAACCCCAAACACTTTATGTTATTCAAAAACTTTGTAGAATAAATGTCTTCGAACAAACTTGAATTTTTTCCGCCCTACAAATAGAATATGAACTCAAATAAGTTCTTCATTTTGAATGATTACTTTTATTAAATTATATTTATATTTTACGAATAAAGGAATTTCTGATAAGAAAATAAGCTAAAATCAAAATAATGAAATTATTTTTATCGTTAACTATTATTTTTGTTTCGTAAATTATTTTGATTTTACTATCTTCCATTATATATTTTTTTGTTTTATTGACTTCATAACCATTATTTTTGTTTTATTTTTAATAATTAGTTTTACGAAATACTTTTGTTCTGCAAACTATTTTTATTATTTTACTAACCTTAGTTTAAATTGTTTTTGTTTTATTGACTCTATAACTATTATTTTTGTTCCATCAAGTATTTTTATTTTACTAATGTATTTTTGTTTTACATAACTATTTAAAAGAATTTGTTTTAAACTTTTGTTCCGTAAATTATTTTTATAATTTTACTAACCTCAATTTAAATTATTTTTGTTTTATTGACTTCGTAACTATTATTTTTGTTCCATCAAATAATTTTATTTTACTAATGTATATTTGTTTTACATAACTATTTTTAAGAATTTATTTTAAACTTTTGTTCCATAAATTATTTTTATAATTTTAGTAACTTCAGTTTAAATTGTTTTGTTTTATTGACTCTGTAACTATTATTTTTGTTCTATCAAATATTTTTATTTTACTAATGTTTTTTTTACATTTATATTTTTAAGATTTTTAAAAAACTTTTGTTCCATAAATTATTTTATTTTACTAACCTCCGCATTAAATTATTTTTGTTTTGTTGATTCTGTAACTTTTATTTCAATAGTGACGTGTTCCATAAATTATTTTTTATTTTACTAACCTCTTATATTTTTATTTTCTTGACTCCGGAACTATTATTGTTTTAGTTACTATTTTTTATGTTTATAGAGAGAAAACTGTTTAAACATAATTAAAAGAGAGGAAATGGTAGTGATGAGAAAGAAAATAGGGAGGAGACGGGAGAGAGAAAGAGAAAGAGAGAAAATAGGGAGAGGATAGGAGAGAGAAAAAAATGAAATGATAACTTAAAAGTCAATAATTCAAATGTGAGATTTTGGAGGGAAAAATGTACCTTTGCCATTATATATATATATATATATATATATATATATATATATATATATATATATATATATATATATATATATATATATATATATATGATCCTCAAGATTTATGATCATGATTAGTCTTGTTCTATTGTACAATGTAGCAGTGTCAATGTTTCTCAATAGCATTACTGGAACAACAATTTTAAGTGTCAATCCATGATCTGGCAACCCCAAACACTTTATGTTATTCAAAAACTTTGTAGAATAAATGTCTTCGAACAAACTTGAATTTTTTCCGTCCTACAAATAGAATATGAACTCAAATAAGTTCTTCATTTTGAATGATTACTTTTATTAAATTATATTTATATTTTACGAATAAAGGAATTTCTGATAAGAAAATAAGCTAAAATCAAAATAATGAAATTATTTTTATCGTTAACTATTATTTTTGTTTCGTAAATTATTTTGATTTTACTAACTTCCATTATATTTTTTTGTTTTATTGACTTCATAACCATTATTTTTGTTTTATTTTTAATAATTAGTTTTACGAAATACTTTTGTTCTGCAAACTATTTTTATTATTTTACTAACCTTAGTTTAAATTGTTTTTGTTTTATTGACTCTATAACTATTATTTTTGTTCCATCAAGTATTTTTATTTTACTAATGTATTTTTGTTTTACATAACTATTTAAAAGAATTTGTTTTAAACTTTTGTTCCGTAAATTATATTTATAATTTTACTAACCTCAATTTAAATTATTTTTGTTTTATTGACTTCGTAACTATTATTTTTGTTCCATCAAATAATTTTATTTTACTAATGTATGTTTGTTTTACATAACTATTTTTAAGAATTTGTTTTAAACTTTTGTTCCATAAATTATTTTTATTATTTTAGTAACTTCAGTTTAAATTGTTTTTGTTTTATTGACTCTGTAACTATTATTTTTGTTATATCAAATATTTTTATTTTACTAATGTTTTTTAGTTACTATTGTTTATGTTTATAGAGAGAAAACTGTTTAAACATAATTAAAAGAGAGGAAATGGTAGTGATGAGAGAAAAAATAGGGAGGAGACGGGAGAGAGAAAGAGAAAGAGAGAAAATAGGGAGAGGATAGGAGAGAGAGAAAATGAAATGATAACTTAAAAGTCAATAATTCAAATGTGAGATTTTGGAGGGAAAAATGTACCTTTGCCATTATATATATATAGATACAAGAACAGATGTCATTAGGCACAAATTATAGAAAATATGTGGAAGTAAAAATAAAATATTAAAATTTTGACTTTTTAAATGGGATTTATATTGAAGACGGAGGGCGTATTATATATGAACATAAACGCTTAATACAACACCTGTGAAATACTTAATACAACACTTTTAAAATTTTTTGGACCAAATTGCCCTTTTCATAATACAACACTTAAAAAAAATTGGCTTACATTAAAAACAAAAAAGGTTAGGCTTGGGCGGAAGGTCTGGGGGATTAGTAGAGGGTGGGCTGGGCTAGGGAGATGGCCTGGTGGGTGAGTAGAGGGTGGGCTGGGGGCTGGGGCGGAAGGTCTGGGCTAGCAGCCGAGGGTGGGCTGGGCTTGGGCAGAAGGATTGGTTGTTGGGCAGAGGGTGGGCTAGCCTAGGGCATAAAGACTGGTTGCTGGGCAGAGGGGTGGGCTGGGCTGGGGCATAAGGCCTGGTTGCTGGGAAGAGGGTGGACTGGGCTGGAGGAGGGTTTGGGCTGGGCGCAGTCCCTATGGGTTTGGCTAGGGAAGGGTTTGGGTAGTGGGTGGTTGGGTTGGGCGGAGGGGCTGGGAGGAGGCTTGGCGGCCTGTGAGAACCCGAACCCATTACTTGTGTAGCATCATTAAACATGCTCATTATGTGCCTTAACATGTTAACTAGTTCATATTGTTAAAATCATGCTTGCATTAGGTTGACTACGATCATAGTCGCTTGTATGCCTTCTTTACATTGCATGCCTTGTTGTACTTGCTTCAATCGATGCCTTAGTACTTAACTAAGTTCTAATAGAGCCTTAGTGTCTTTCTTACATGTTTTATAACTTCAATCTTGGTTATTATATGCTTGGTTGAGAGTTCGAAAGCATTGTTGCTTCATTTGACCTTATGACTCTTAGGGTCTCTCGGTTTGTTTTCCTTTTGCCTTGTTTCATGTCTTTGAGACTCGTGAGATGTTAACTTGAATCCTAAACATTGTTTACTAGTCCTTAACATTTTTAAGAATGTTCCATCATGCTTGTAGTATCCTTGTTTTACTCGTTATTGAATCATTTGGTGTTTGTTACGAATTACGCCCTTTATTCCTTCTTGTTTCGGGGTTTCAGACATGTTTTGAGTGTGTTAAACATCTCATATGGTTTGGGGTTTAATTGGACACATTTGGGACTTGTTTTCAAGTCATTTTGGCCATCCATACCATTGAGTGCTCGCTCAGCCATATGACTGAGCGACCGCGCAAAATCCAGTACGTGCAACACTTGAGCAAGTGACTGAGTGCTCACTTCGCCATGTTACTGGGCGATCACCCAGCCATGTCTTCAACATTATGGGATTTTCCAATTTTTGAATTTTGGCCTGAACCATTGAACCCTATCCGACCCATTTCAAGCTCCAACCTTAATTGTGACCTTTTTAAGTTTAATTTCAACCCTTTGATGAGTTTTAATCAAGGGCACTCATGAATCCACCATGGGAAGCCTAATAACTCAAACCTTGTATTGACCCTTTTGTGATTTCAACCTTCCCTAACCTCCAACATGTCAGCAATTGTTCATCCTCCATTGATATTAATGGGTTCTTAGAGAGAGAATAAGAGCTTTGGAGTCCCTCACCTTGGTTGCTTGATTTCTGGAGATCCTGCCACACCATTTTCGATTGGAGACCACCCAATCGAAGCCCTTGCTCTCTAGTTTAATAATCCTTGATTTGTTTTGCATCCAACCATTTGATTTTGAATAAGGTAAGCTCCAAATCCCCTGTTTTTGTATGTTCAATATCAAGCATGCTCCCTGATGTGTGCAAAACGCAACTCGGGCAAGAATTCCCAGCCGTATCAAGTAATAAAGTGTACATGAGTACGAGTTATCGATCCCACAGGGAATGCGCGTAATTCTCACTCCAACTAACTACCGAAATTATGCTAACTAATTATATTTGAGCGAAATTAAAATTGAATTAAAATCTAAAAAATATAAACAATCTAGAAAGCAATTAAATTTAATCTAATGCGAAGGTGGTTTGGCAACAACGAATCAAGATAAAAATATAGGAATGCATTATTTCTAGTCTAGCCGGTGTTTAAATTAATCCTCTTTCTGCTTTTCTTTAACTCAAGTTTTGGTAGTCGGGTGCACTATAATATTTGCTACGGGCTCTCGCAACGTATAACAAATCTAGCTACAATTCCTAGCTACGGGCTCTCGCTTCTTATAACATAGGAGAAAATAGTCGCGTGTCAAAACAAGCACCCTATGACTATCTACGCACGATCTCCTATCGGTCTCACGTAACGTAAACAATTATTGTGATTTTCGGAATTAATAGGACGGGCTCTCGCATCTTATCCTATAATTCTAATGATCATCTAATGGTTCGCTACACCATTAAAAGCATGAAGATCACACAATAATAACCAAACACATGGGTAATACTTCGCAAAAAGAAACTCTCTATATTTTTCTACAAGTCATGTTCGTAGCCGAGACAAATAAAATTGGTTAACTACGGGCTCTCGCATCTTATAGTCAACCCTAACCTCCCCGACCTCGCGAATGGCTAAGGTGGTTCGATCGCGTGTCAAACCTAGTCTCATTTTGGCTATCGGTGTGTGTCACAAAACACCAACTATTAAATTGATTGGTCCAAAATATAAAAGTAGCTCTCGCGGATCCTAGATATTTCTAAAATCATTTAATTAGTGATCAATTAATTAAAGGCATTAAGTGCACAAAATAATAACCAACATGAATGTGTACTAAACAAAGAGATAGATTAAATTAAAACACTACATTTAACATAGAAAAATAATTGCATTCCATAATTAAATTAAGCATAAACCAAGTCTTCAATTACAACATTAATCAACCCAAGAAATCATAATAAATATCTAAAAATATAGGTTGTAAGAATTAAACCGAGCAAAGTTCGTTTCCGGGGTTGAAATCAATTGTAAATGCGCCGTTGGCTCTTGAAATGATACTCCAAACCTTCATTGACGAACAATTAAATGGAGGAATGGATGAAAAATTGGTGGAAATGGAGGTGGTGCCTCATTTAGGGCTAACAGCCCCAAATAGGGACTTGTTTTCAAAATGAAGGCCGGCTGGATGTATTAAAAGTGAAGGCACAAAAGGAGCAATGAAGACAGGGGTAAAATGGGGAAGACAAGGAGAGTTTGGGGGCAAAAAAGAGAGAAAAAGGGCTGATGGGTTGCGGCAGGGTCAGGGCAAAACCATAAGGGAATTCGCGGGTCGCCCAGGCCATGAAATGGGCTGGTGGCTGAGAGGAAGCAGGCAGGATGGTGGGCTGGAGGAGCAGATTGGTCCGCAGGTCAGAAGTTGGATCCATGGAGAACCGCGGGTCAGGCCTTGGCTGGGAGCTGCTGGAGCGCGAAACGTGGCACCAGCACATGATCGACAACACGCAAGACTTTGCTGAAATTGCTCCGGTGCCCCTGGATTTTCTGACTTTGTCACCGCCTTCCAGCCCACTTCAGGCTTTGCATTTTGGTCCTTTGTTGACCACATCAGCCTCCGTTAGCTTGATTTGGCCTTGGATCTCTTGACTGACTTAACGGACTTTGTCCAAATAAATTCTAATTCAACTTTAAGCCCGGAATTGCCTCGAACTTCATGCTACACACCGTATAAAAGCTCGAATATGCTTGGAAACCTACATTAAGCATAAAAACACAAATAATAATATTTCCAAAGCATAATTAACTAAAAAATAGTACAAAATAAAAGAAAATTCCTGGGAAAATTACTGGAAATCTTGTGCTCATCACACCCCCAAACTTAAGCTTTTGATCGTCCCGAGCAAAGAAAATGAATTATGGAAATGCTCGAGAACAACATGAAATGATGACGGCGCTCAAATAAGATCCCACAAGCATTACCATTTTGGAGATCAACCAAAAGATTATAAACATGCATAATAGAGGTATGAATTGATTCAAATACTATCAAACAATCCTCAAACAAGCTTTCATACCATAAAACATTTTTTTACCCAATAGTAGCAATGCTCTAGCTTAGATTGAACGGCCAACCGAAATACCAAATGCAAGTCAAACCGGAAGAGTCATCAACAAATATATTTTTTTTACAAAGCAAGGGATGAACACACGGTATAACAATATCAATAGGACTTTTCAAGCTTGTAATGTTCGGCCAAGGTTTTACGCTACAAATGAAGGATATGATAGCAAGTCAAGAGAGCAAAGAATTTGAAGACTTCACATAATGACTAGCTTCATTAAAGCATAACTCTACAAATAACCTCAAACTCACTTCAACAACCCCTTAAACGTTAAACTTTGGGTTGAAAAAGTATCTCATCTACCACAACAATTAAGCACCACCCTTCTATCACCTTGAGAAAAATTGAAGAACAATAACTTTTTTTTTTCTTTCTTTTGTGTCCACCCTTAATTTTTCTTTTCTTCTGGTTTTTTTTTTTTTTGCATTGCTTTCCAAGGGGGCTCTTTTCTTTTTCATTTCATCTTTTCTTTCATCACCATTCAACAACAATTTTCAAATTCCCAACATCAACAACAATAATAACAAAATCATCATGAAGCACACACTTCCCAACAAGATTACAAAAATAAAATAAATCATTTCAAATCATGCTCTCTTGAAGGGCGACAGCTAAAGTGTATAGGTTCACGGGATAAGATAATACGGGTAAAAGAAATGAAGTCGAATTGGGGTCATCGTGTGCTTTAGGCACACGCCATTCTTTATATGAGCTCAACGGGGACACTAGGGATTTTTGTGAGATAAATGGGTAGGATAGAGAAAGGCACAAACGGTCCAAAGATGGCATATATCATACTCTTGTCATACACACATGCCCAAACCAAGCTTTTCATCATCAACATATAACTCTCGGTATTAAGACTCACAATATGGTACTCTTAGACATGCACAACCATCACTAAAGCAAAGCATAAAAATATTTCCAACCAATACTTGGGTAATATTTATCATGAATGAGGTGATGCTAACACATGAAGCACAAACATATCCTCAACTATGCATATAGTAATCTCAAAATTGACTCCAAGAAAATAATGCAAGTATAACTCAAAGAGCGCCAAAAATGGAGATGCGAATGATCAAAGCATAAATAATTTGGGATGTATAAAGCACAAGATTTTCAGAATTTTTTAAATTCGCTAACCCAACCATACTCCCTAAACATAAAGTAAAAGGACAAGGGAAAGAAAGAAAACTCCCTCAAAGTTGATTCCTTATAATGTCTGGGCCGAAAAGATCCACTCCAAATATCTTAACAAGCAAGCTCTACAATGAAGCGCTAATCCCCTGCATCGAATCAAGCTCAACAGAAAAGAGTAGAAATGCAATTATCGAAATAAAAAAAAAGAAAAGAAAATATTTTTTCTGTGGGGACACTATTTACACCTCCCTACAAACCCACAAACTCGGGAGGGCTTCGAAAAATGACTCAATATACAAAACATATAAATACAAAAGTAAGTAAAGTAATTTTAAAAAAAACATGCTCAAATTACAATTAGCTTCACTTGGTAATGATATTAGCAAATAGGAGCAAAAATTAAATCATTCCCAGGCAACGGCGCCAAAAACTTGATGTGCCCAAAACGCAACTCGGGCAAAAATACCCGGCCGTATCAAGTAATAAAGTGTACATGAGTACGAGTTATCGATCCCACAGAGAATGAGCGTAATTCTCACTCCAACTAAGTACCGAAATTATGCTAACTAATTATATTTGAGGGAAAATAAAATTGAATTAAAATCTAAAAAATCTAAACAACCTAGAAAGCAATTAAATTTAATCTACTGCGGAGGTCGTTTGGCAACAACAAATCAAGATAAAAATATGAAAATGCATTATTTCTAGTCTAGCCGGTGTGTAATTTAATCCTCTTTCTGCTTTTCTTTAACTCAAGTTTTGGTAGTCGGCTGCACTATAATATTCGCTACGGGCTCTCGCAACGTATAGCAAATCTAGCTACAACTCCTAGTTACGGGCTCTCGCTTCTTATAACATAGGAGAAAATAGCCGCGTGTCAAAACAAGAACCCTATGACTATCTACGCACGATCTCCTCTCGGTCTCACGTAACGTAAACAATTATTGTGATTTTCGGAATTACTAGGACGGGCTCTCGCATCTTATCCTATAATTCTAATGATCATCTAATGGTTCGCTACACCATTAAAAGAATGAATATCACACAATAATAACCAAACACATGGGTAATACTTCGCAAAAAGAAACTCTCTATATCTTTCTACAAGTCATGTTGGTCACCGAGACAAATAAAATTGGTTAACAACGGGTTCTCGCATCTTTTAGTCAACCCTAACCTCCCCGACCTCGCGAATGGCTAAGGTGGTTCGATCACGTGTCAAACCTAGTCTCGTTTTGGCTATCGGTGTGTGTCACAAAACACCAACTATTAAATTGATTGGTCCAAAATATAAAGGTAGCTCTCGCGGATCCTAAATATTTCTAAAATCATTTAATTAGTGATCAATTAATTAAAGGCATTAAGTACACAAAATAATAACCAACATGAATGTGTACTAAACAAAGAGATAGATTAAATTAAAACACTACATTTAACATAGAAAAATAATTACATTCCATAATTAAATTAAGCATAAACCAAGTCTTCAATTACAACATTAATCAACCCAAGAAATCATAATAAATATCTAAAAATATAGGTTGAAAGAATTAAACTGAGCAAAGTTCGTTTCCGGGGTTGAAATCAATTGTAAATGCGCCGTTGGCTCTTGAAATGATGCTCCAAACCTTCATTGACGAACAATTAAATGGAGGAATGGAAAAAAAAATTGGTGGAAATGGAGGTGGTGCCCCATTTAGAGCTAACAACCCCAAATGGGGACTTGTTTTTAAAATGAAGGGCGGCTGGATGTATTAAAAGTGAAGGCACAAAGGGAGCAATGAACGCATGGGTAAAATGGGGAAGACAAGGAGAGTTTGGGGGCAAAAAAGAGAGAAAAAAGGCTGATGGGTTGCGGCAGGGTCATGGCAAAACCATAAGGGAATTCGGGTCGCCTGTGCCATGAACTGGGGGGTGGCTAAGAGGAAGCGGGATGGTGGGGTGGAGGAGTAGGTTGGGCCGCGGGTCGGTTGGATCCATGGAGAACCGCGGGTCGGGGCTTTTCTTTGGGAGGCTGCTGGAGTGCGACACGTGGCACCAGCACATGATCGACAACACGCAAGACTTTGCTGAAATTGCTCCGGTGCCCCTGGATTTTCTGACTTTGTCGCCCCCTTCCAGCCCACTTCAGGCTTTGCAGTTTGGTCCTTTGTTAACCACATCAGCCTCCGTTAGCCTGATTTTGCCTTGGATCTCTTGACGAACTTAACGGACTTTATCCAAATAAATTATAATTCAACTTTTCAGCCTGGAATTGCCTCGAACTTCGTGCTAAACACCGTATAAAAGCTCGATTATGCTTGGAAACCTACATTAAGCATAAAAACACAAATAATAATATTTCCAAAGCATAATTAACTCAAAAATAATACAAAATAAAAGAAAATTCCCGATAAAATTACTGGAAATCTTGTGCTCATCACACCCCTAAATTGAAGCTTTGATCGTCCAGAGCCAAGAAAATGAATTATGGAAATGCTCGAGAACAACATGAAATGATGGCGGCGCTCAAATAAGATCCCACAAGCATTACCATTTTGGAGATCAACCAAAAGATTATAAATATGCATAATAGAGGTATGAATTGATTCAAATGCTATCAAACAATCCTCAAACAAGCTTTCATACCATAAAACATTTTTTTACCCAATAGTAGCAATGCTCTAGCTTAGATTGAACGGCCAACCGAAATACCAAATGCAAGTCAAATCGGAAGAGTCATCAACAAATTTTTTTTTTTTACAAAGCAAGGCATGAACACACGGTATAACAATATCAATAGGACTTTTCAAGCTTGTAATGTTTGGCCAAGGGTTAGGGCTACAAATGAAGGATATGATAGCAAGTCAAGAGAGCAAAGAATTTGAAGACTTCACATAATGACTAGCTTCATTAAAGCATAAGTCTACAAATAACCATAAACTCACTTCAACAACCCCTTAAACGTTAAACTTTGGGTTGAAAAAGTATCTCATCTACCACAACAATTAAGCACCACCCATATATCACCTTGAGAAAAATTGAAGAACAATGGCTTTTTTTTTCTTTCTTTTGTGTTCACCCTTAATTTTTCTTTTCTTTTCTTTTCTTTTGTTCATTGCTTTCCAAGGGGGCTCTTTTCTTTTTCATTTCATCTTTTCTTTCACCACCATTCAACAACAATTTTCAAATTCCCAACATCAACAACAATAAAAACAAAACCATCATGAACCATACACTTCCCAACAAGATTAGAAAAATAAAATAAATCATTTCAAATCATGCTCTCTTGAAGGGCGACAGCTAAAGTGTATAGGTTCACTGGATAAGATAATGTGGGTAAAAGAAATGAAGTCGAATGGGGGTCATTGTGTGCTCTAGGCACACGCCATTCTTTATGTGAGTTCAACGGGGACACTAGGGATTTTTGTGAGATAAATGGGTAGGATAGAGAAAGGCACAAACGGTCCAAAGATGGCCTATATCTTACTCTTGTCATACACACATGCCCAAACCAAGCTTTTCATCATCAACATATAACTCTCGGTATTATGACTCACAATATGATACTCTTAGACATGCACAACCATCACTAAAGCAAAGCATAAAAATATTTCCAACCAATACTTGGGTAATAGTTATCATGAATGAGGTGATGCTAACACATGAAGCACAAACATATCCTCAACTATGCATATAGTAATCTCAAAATTGACTCCAAAAAAATAATGCAAGTACAACTCAAAGAGTGCCAAAAATGGAGATGCGAATGATCAAAGCATAAATAATTTGGGATGTATAAAGCACAAGATTTTAAGAATTTTCGAAATTCACTAACCCAACCATACTCCCTAAACATAAAGTAAAAGGAGAAGGGAAAGAAATAAAACTCCCTCAAAATTGATTCCTTATGATGTCCGGGCCGAAAAGATCCACTCCAAATATCTTAACAAGCAAGCTCTACAATGAAGCGCTAATCCCCTGCATCAAATCAAGCTCAACAGAAAAGAGTAGAAATGCAATTATCGAAATAAAAAAAAGAAAAGAAAATATTTTTTTGTGTGGGGACACTATTTACACCTCCCTACAAACCCACAAACTCGGGAGGGCTTCGAAAAACGACTCAATATACAAAACATATAAATACAAAAGCAAGTAAAGTAGTTTAAAAAAAAACATGCTCAAATTACAATTAGCTTCGCTTTGTATCGATATTAGCAAATATGAGCAAAAATTAAATCATTCCCCGGCAACGGCACCAAAAACTTGATGTGCGCAAAACGAAACTCGGGCAAGAAGACCCGGCCGTATCAAGTAATAAAGTGTACATGAGTACGAGTTATCGATCCCATAGGGAATGGGTGTAATTCTCACTCCAACTAAGTACCGAAATTATGCTAATTAATTATATTTGAGCGAAAATAAAATTGAATTAAAATCTAAAAAATATAAACAACCTAGAAAGCAATTAAATTTAATCTACTGCGGAGGTGGTTTGGCAACAAGAAATCAAGATAAAAATATAGAAATGCATTATTTCTAGTCTAGCCGGTGTTTAATTTAATCCTCTTTCTGCTTTTCTTTAACTCAAGTTTTGGTAGTCGGCTGCACTATAATATTCGCTACGGGCTCTCGCAACGTATAGCAAATCTAGCTACAACTCCTAGCTACGGGCTCTCGCTTCTTATAACATAGGAGAAAATAGCCGCGTGTCAAAACAAGCACCCTATGACTATCTAGGCACGATCTCCTCTCGGTCTCACGTAACGTAAACAATTATTGTGATTTTCGGAATTAATAGGACGGGCTCTCGCATCTTATCCTATAATTCTAATGATCATCTAATGGTTCGCTATGCCATTAAAAGAATGAATATCACACAATAATAACCAAACACATGGGTAATACATCGCAAAAAGAAACTCTCTATATCTTTCTACAAGTCATGTTGGTCGCCGAGACAAATAAAATTGGTTAACTACGGGCTCTCGCATCTTATAGTCAACCCTAACCTCCCCGACCTCGCGAATGGCTAAGGTGGTTCGATCGCGTGTCAAACCTAGTCTCATTTTGGCTATCGGTGTGTGTCACAAAACACCAACTATTAAATTGATTGGTCCAAAATATAAAGGTAGCTCTCGCGGATCCTAAATATTTCTAAAATAATTTAATTAGTGATCAATTAATTAAAGGCATTAAGTACACAAAATAATAACCAACATGAATGTGTACTAAACAAAGAGATAGATTAAATTAAAGCACTACATTTAACATAGAAAAATAATTGCATTCCATAATTAAATTAAACATAAACCAAGTCTTCAATTACAACACTAATCAACCCAAGAAATCATAATAAATATATAAAAATATAGGTTGGAAGAATTAAACCGAGCAAAGTTCGTTTCCGGGGTTGAAATCAATTATGAAAACGCCGTTGGCTCTTGAAATGATGCTCCAAACCTTCATTGACGAACAATTAAATGGAGGAATGGAAGAAAAATTGGTGGAAATGGAGGTGGTGCCCCATTTAGAGCTAACAGCCCCAAATGGGGACTTGTTTTCAAAATGAAGGCCGGCTGGATGTATTAAAAGTGAAGGCACAAAGGGAGCAATGAAGGCAGGGGTAAAATGGGGAAGACAAGGAGAGTTTGGGGGCAAAAAAGAGAGAAAAAGGGCTGATGGGTTGCAGCAGGGTCATGGCAAAACCATAAGGGAATTCGCGGGTCGCCCAGGCCATGTAATGGGCTGGTGGCTGAGAGGAAGCGGGCAGGATGGTGGGCTGGAGGAGCAGGTTGGGTCGCGGGTCAGAAGTTGGATCCATGGAGAACCGCGGGTCAGGCTTTGGCTGGGAGCTGCTGGAGCTCGACACGTGTCACCAGCACATGATCGACAACACGCAAGACTTTGCTGAAATTGCTCCGGTGCCCCTGGACTTTCTGACTTTGTCACCGCCTTCCAGCCCACTTCAGGCTTTGCAGTTTGGTCCTCTATTAACCACATCAGCCTCCGTTAGCCTGATTTTGCCTTAGATCTCTTGACGGACTTAACGGACTTTGTCCAAATAAATTCTAATTCAACTTTTAAGCCCGGAATTGCCTCGAACTTCGTGCTAAACACCGTATAAAAGCTCGATTATGCTTGGAAACCTACATTAAGCATAAAAACACAAATAATAATATTTGCAAAGCATAATTAACTCAAAAATAATACAAAATAAAAGAAAATTCCCCGGAAAATTACTGGAAATCTTGTGCTCATCACTCCCTTCATGATAGTTTCTAGATACATGCTCAAGAAGACATGCACCATGTTAATAACTTAAAATATTTAAAGATAAATTTCTGCAAATTTTGGGTTAATAACTTATAATTTGTAATGTGGACTTATGTCTAGAATTAAATGTGTTCTAAAATGGATTTGGATTAACTATTGTTCTTGGACTTGTTGTAAATTGTAACTTCAAAATGATGATCATTCTAGGGTTCACAAATTGGGGAAAGTTTGATCTTTATGGACTAAAGTCATGAATGACTTAGTAGTCTAATTGTAAATGAATCGAGAACATAGAAAAGAGAAATTAAATGCATATAGCATTCATCCTCTACTTGGTGATAATTTAGCGATAACTTAACGGAATTGCACTTAGAGAGTCATTGAACAATACCGACTATATAATCAATCCCTACAACGTTTAGAATTCGATCGAATTGTAATATAGCTTTCGAGAATTCTTAATGTGATTGATCTCATGCTTGACTTATATATCATAGAGTAACATGCCTACTTGATTGGACGAGTTCGCTCTTGTCGATCTCGCTCCCTTACTTGATTTATTACGTGAGTAAACATCCAATTGACTCGGACGAGTTCGCTCTTGTCGAGCTCGCTCCTTACTTGATTTTGTGTGACAAGTAAATATCTACTTGGCATACCATTAGTCCAGCTAGGATACGTGAGTTGTCTTGATGGTCAACGATGGATCGCTGTCATGAATTGCGAGATTCATGGTAGTGATGGGTCACCACACCATAATCGTGCACACACATTTAACAACTGATCACAGTGGAGAAGAGCACCTAGTCGTAACAAAAGGGCGCTTGGAACAATACTATCGTGGTCGATGTATCTTACACGTACATTCGACAAATACATTCAAGATAACCTTGTCTATTTCAGGTTCTATGAAGCGGCACCGGTCACATAACATATCCTTATCCTATGCGAATTACTTTAGCACTTATGTGAAAACAACGTACATTACGACATGAGAACTACGTGCTAGTATGATCTTGCTTGATAATCAAATATGATAACAAGCTATGTATGACTTCCATTATATCCTGTTATGCATATTGGTGGCTTACAAAGGCTTTATGACTTACCCCCTCCCTTTTACTATTTTAGATCCTAATCGTCCAGGCCCGTCTCGTTGAGGTTGCTCGTTCGCTATTGTTCGTGATCGCTTTCCTAGAGGTGGTAGCGTTGGCTCTTTTTGTTTATCTTTTGCAAGGACGCTTGGGTTAAAGTAAGTCATTTAGACTTCGCTTGGGAATGTGTAATTGTAGTAACTTGTACTTGTTATAGACTAAAACTTATAGTACTACTTATGCTTCTAGTTGTTTGCCGGCAATTGTAGGCCGATCCTTGCTTTCATGTATTGCTTCACTTGTTAAGACTTCTGCTAAGCATCCCATTAGCTCTTATTTACTCTTGTTGTTTCTCCAGCGTGTTTAGCCGTTGAGGTGTATATATATTAGCATGAATTGTTTATTTGTTGGGTTCCAGTTGTAAAGTCACCAATGACTTGGTTTATATGCTTAACTGTTATATCAGGTTCCAAAGTTTTAAATTATTCTGGTATTTTAGTGCCGAGGTATACTACGTGTCTAATGTTGCGTCACGTCAGTTTTGTTAATTGAATCAATCCTGCTTGCCTGTCATGTCCCTATTTGGACGGCACGACCCGCGATCCCTCCTCGGGGTCGGGGTCGGGGTCGGGTCGTCACATGTAGTATCAAAGCAATAGGTTAGCTATCGCCCAGGATATGTTCCATGGCCTTTGTGTGATGTGCTAATGTCGAGTGATTTCTTATAGGTTTATCATGGTGGGTCCTAGACTAGGAGCTAGTATCGGTGGAATTGGTATTGGCCGAGGTAGAGACAAGCCTAGGAGGGTTATTGTTGAACTAGAGGTTGTGATACACCCACCACAGAATCAGGATGAGGAGAATGCTCATATGGCAGGCTTGTTCCATAGGATGATGACAATCATGGCTGAAATGACACAGGGAGGTCAGGCGGGAGGTGTACCACCCCCACCACCACCACCAGAACCGAGGCGAGAGCTTCGCCACCTCGTAATGATTTACCACTAGAACTTAGGGCCATAAACAATGCTACTTTGGATAGGTTCTGAAGATGAAACCTCCATGTGTCGAGGGAGAGTCAGATGCTAGTAAGGCATAGTTATGGCTAGAGGACTTGGAGAAAATATTTGCAACTCTAGACTGCACTTAAGAAGAGAAAGTTGTGTTAGTTGTGTATAAGCTAAGAGGGGTTATGAACCATTGGTGGAGAGTATTGCTAGCAAGCAAGAATCTTAATCGGGTTTCGAGGGTTTGGTCTATTTTCAAGAGGGAGTTCAAGGCTTCCTATGTACCTATGGTAGTGAGGCGGAAAAGAAAGAAGGAATTTCAAGATCTAGAACAAGGTTCTATGACTGTGGCCCAGTATTCAGATAAGTTCACCGAATTGTCTCGTTATTGTGCACATCTTGTACCGGATGAGTCCCAGAGGGTTCTCAAGTTCGTGAAGGGCCTGAAGATTGAGTTTAGGAGGCAACTCTTATCTTTGCAATTGGCAGATTATTGAGGTGCTATTGATCGTGCCTAAGAGATAGAGAGAGACATAGAGGAGCACAAGCAGAAGCCTACTGGGTAGTCCTCGCATCAACAACCGTCGCAGCAGTCATCTCAAGTGACCTCGTAGCCTTCTGGGAGAGGTCAGTTTTCGGGTAATTAGTCTGGTTATCATGACAACCGTCGCAACAGTGGCCAGTCTAGCCAACAGTCAGATGGATAATCTAGGCGTCCGTTTGAGAGTTATGATAGTCGTGCTCCATCTTTGCAACGGCAGCAAGGCCAGGGGAGTGAACCGGTTGGGTGTTCCTATTGTCACAAGTCCGGGCATTCGTATAATGATTGTAGGACCAGACTTGGGCATTGTCTAGGATGTGGAGATGCAAATCACCGGATTAGAGATTGTCATATGATTAAGGCTACTCAGTCTCTAGGTTCCGTGCAGCAGTCGTGTAGCAAGAGGGATAATGATGGGCATCCTAAGGCACAAGCTCGTGTATTTGTACTTGATCAGCGTGGGGTTCAGGAGTCGATCTCATTCATTGGAGGTATTCTTTCAGTGTTCGATCATAGGGCTCGAGTTCTTATAGATCCGAGGTCTTCTCATTCCTATGTTGCATCGCATTTCCTTGAGCATTTGTGCGTATTACCTTCTTAGTTACCTTATGTGCTTGAGGTGTCTATAGAATTAGGTGATCATTTATTGGTGTCAGAGGTTTATAAGGCTTGTGATGTTCTTGTATGTGATCGAGTCTTACATACGGATTTGGTAGTTTTGCCTATTCGGGACTGTGATTTAATTTTGGGTATGGATTGGATGTGTACTTATCATGCTTTAGTTGATTGTCATCGTAAGAGAGTTACTTTTTCCATGCCCGGTATTCCGGAGTTTGTGTTTACGGGTGATCATGCCATGAATAATATACTTGTTATTTCTGCTTTACGAGCGAGGAAGCTTTTATCTCAAGAGTGTATGGGTTATTTATCTTATGTGATCGATACTAGTATGGCTACTACTTCACTAGAGGAGGTCGCAGTTGTTAGTGACTTTCCCGACGTGTTCTCGACCGAGTATGCTTTACCACCTGATTGAGAGGTAGAATTTTGCATTGAGTTATTTCCAGTGGCTTCACCTATTTTTAGGGTACCATACAGAATGGCTCCCGCAGAGTTAAGGGAATTGAAGGAGCAGTTGCAGGAACTTCTTGATAGGGAGTTCATTAAACCAAGTGTATCTTTGTGGGGTGCACCGGTGTTATTTGTGAGAAAGAAGGACGGTAGCTTGCGGTTGTATATTGATTATCGACAATTGAATTAGGTTACTATTAAGAACAAGTATCCTTTACCTCACATTGATGATCTCTTCGATCAACTTCAAGGATCAGTGGTGTATTCCAAGCTAGACTTAAGGTGTGGTTATCACTAATTGAGAGTTCGGGCGGAGGATGCTCCGAATAATGCTTTTCGGACACATTATGGTCATTACGAGTTTGTTGTGATGTCGTTTGGGTTGACAAACGCACCTGCAATTTTGATGGATTTCATGAATCGGCTATTCCATAATTATTTAGATTGCTTTGTTGTGGTTTTCATCGACGATACCCTAGTGTACTCAAAGTCACGAGAGGAACATGCTAATCATTTGAGAGTGGTTCTTTCCCTATTGCGAGAGAAACATTTTTTTGCCAAATTTAGTAAGTGTGCATTTTGGCTCGAGCAGGTATCCTTTCTTGGGCACGTTGTTTCTAGTGCTGGTATTGTCGTGGATCCAGCTAAAGTGAGGCTGTTACTAAATGGAAGACTCCTAGTACGGTGACCGAAGTCCGTAGTTTCTTGGGCTTGGTGGGTTATTATGGTAGGTTCATTGAAGGATTTTCCAAGATTTCTACTCCTATGACGAACTTGACTCATAAAAAGTCTACTTTTATTTGGAGCGATAAGTGTGAGGCTAGTTTTCAAGAGTTGAAGAGGAGATTGGCTACAACTCCTATTTTAGCATTGCCTATTGGATGTGATAATTTTGTGATCTATAGCGATGCTTCATTAGAAGGCTTGGGTTGCATGCTTATAAAAGAACGAAAGGGTTATTGCTTATGCTTCGAGGAAGTATTCACCTTACGAGTAGAATTATCCTACACACAACCTTGAGTTAGCATCAATTATTTTCGTGCTTCAGAAGTGGAAACATTACCTTTATGGGGCAAAGTTTGAAGTGTTCACCAATCATAAGAGTTTGAAGTACCTCTTCTAACAGAAAGAGTTGAATATGAGATAGAGGTGTTGGATGGAAAAGTTTAAAGATCATGATTGTACTATTTTTTACCATCCGGGGAAAGAAAATGTTGTTGCGGATGCCTTTAGTAGGAAGGCTTTTATGTCTTGTTTAATGATGAGAGAGTAGGAAAATGTTAGAGGATGTTCGTGAGTGGAATCCTATTGAGAACGAGCATGGTATTATCTTTGCTATCGTTCCTGCTACCCCTATATTGTTCGAGTTAATCAAGAAGGCACAAGTGTTAGATCCAGATTTCATGAAGATTATTGATGGATTGGGCGAGAATAAGACTTTTGAGTGAATAGTAGTGGTATCTTGACTTTTCGAGGTAGAGTTTGCATTCCTTCTACCGATGGAGTGAAGTGTATGGTTCCTGACGAAGCTCACAAGGCCAAGTACACGATACATCTAGGGAGTACTGTACCGTGAATTGAAGATATAGTTTCGGTGGAATGGCATGAAGAGGGAAATAGCAGCTTATGTTTATCTAGGTGCTTGACTTGTTAGTAAATTAAGGCCGAGCACCAGAGACCTGTCGTTTTATTGCAACCACTTGAGATTCCAGAGTGGAAATAGGAACATATCATGATGGATTTTGTTATGGGGTTACAGCGTACTCATATAGGCCTCGACATTGTTTGGGTTATTGTAGATAGGTTGACAAAATCTTCTCATTTTCTTCCAATTACGATTACTTACAGTTTGAGTCAGTTGACAACATTGTATATTCAGCAGATTGTCAGACTATATGGTGTTCCTATTAGCATTGTATCAGATAGAGATCCTAGATTTACCTTGAGATTCTGGTATTCATTACAAGAGGCCTTGGGTACGAAACTTAACTTTAGTACGGCCTTTCATCCTCAGTCATATGGGCAGTCAGAGAGATTGATACAGATATTGGAGGATATGCTCCGTGCTTGAGCAATGGATTTCAAGGGCTGTTGTGATTCACATCTGCCGTTGGAAGAGGTTGCGTATAATAACAGTTACCAATCTAGCATTGACATGGCTCCTTATGAGGCTTTGTATGGGCGTAAGTGTCATTCACCGATTTGTTGGGATGAAGTTGGTGAAGCTAAGTTATGGGGTTTCGAAATGGTACAACAATCGACCGAGAGTGTGAAGCTGATTAAATATAAATTGTGCGTAGCTCAGAGTAGACAGAAAAGCTATGCGGACGACCGGAGACGCGATCTTGAGTTTCAAGTTGGTGATTTTGTGTTCTTGTAGATATCGCCGCGCTGTGGTACTAAGAGATTTGGTATGAAAGGGAAGCTTTCACCGAGGTATATTGGTCCATTTGAGATTCTTGAGAAAGTTGGCTCTTTGGCTTACCAGATTATATTGCAACCATCTATTTCGGGTATTCATGATGTGTTTCACATTTCTATGCTTCGAAAAATACTTGAAGGATGAATCACATGTTCTTGCCTATGAAGAGATTACATTTGAACCCGATCTTTCCTATGTTGAGAAACCGGTGAGGATCCTTGATACTAAATAGCAAATTTTGACAACTAAGAGGATTCCATTAGTAAAAGTCTTGTGGAGAAATCATGACATCGAGGAAGATACGTGGGAGACCGAGCTTGAGATGAGTGAGAAATACCCATACTTATTCGAGATGATTGGTAAGAATATAGGGACTAAATTCCTTCAAGTGTGGGAAGATGTAAGAACCCAAACCAATTACTTGTGTAGCATCATTAAACATTCTCATTATGTGCCTTAACATGCTAACTAGTTCATATTATTAAAATCATGCTTGCATTAGGTTGACTACGATCATAGTCGCTTGTATGCCTTCTTTACTTTACATGCCTTATTGTACTTGCTTCGATTGATACCTTTGTACTTAACTAAGTTCAAACATAGCCTTAGTGCCTTTCTTACATGTTTTATATCTTCAATATTGGTTATTATATGCTTCGTTGAGAGTTCGGAAGCGTTGTTGCATCATTTGACCTTTTGACCCTTAGGGTCTCTCGGTTTGTTTTCCTTTTGCCTTATTTCACATCTTTGAGACTCGTGAGATGTTAACTTGAATCCTAGACCTTATTTACTAGTCCTTCACATGTTTAAGAATGCTCCTTCATGCTTGTAGTATCCTTGTTTAACTCGGTGTCGAATCGTTTGGTGTTTGTTACGAGTTTCGCCCTTTATTCCTTCTTGTTTCAGGTGATATTCAAACATGTTTCGCACATGTTTTGAGTGTGTTAAACATCTCATATGGTTTGGGGCTGAATTGGACACATTTGGGACTTGTTTTCAAGTCATTTTGGCCATCCAGACCACTGAGTGCTCGCTCAGCCATGTGAGAGTGAACGACCGTGCAAAATCGAGTACCTGCAGCACTTGAGCAAGTAATTAAGCGCTCGCTCAGTCATGTTACTGGGCGACCGCCCAACCCTGTCTTCAGCATTACGTGATTTTCCAATTTTTGAATTTTGGCATGAACACTTGAACCCTATCCGACCCATTTCAAGCCCTAGCCTTAATTGTGACCTTTTTATGTTTAATTTTAACCCTTTGATGAGTTTTAATCAAAGGCACTCATGAATTCACCAATAGGAAGCCTAATAAATCAAACCTTGGATTGACCCTTTTGTGATTTAAACCTTCCCTAACCTCCAACTTGTCAGCAATTGTTCATCCTCCATTGATATTGTTGGGTTCTTAGAGAGATAATGAGAGCTTTGGAGTCCCTCACCTTGGTTGCTTGATTTCTGGAGAACGTGCCACCCCATTTTTGATTGGAGACCACCAAACCGAAGACCTTGCTCTCTAGTTTAATAATCCTTGATTTGTTTTGCATCCAACCGTTTAATTTTGAATAAGGTATGTAACAGCCCGACCCGGACTCCAATGCGGAATCCTAAGGTCGTGCCGTCAAGACAAGCTAAAGACGGACAAGCACCCGCTAAGCATAATGGTACGAGTCCAAAAGATGAGCCATCAAGCTCAAGACAGGAAGGTAAAGCCATAACGGCGATACGGAATAACCAAAAACTAAAATCTGCGGAAGCAAATCATAAGTGGAACCCAAGCTCATAATTATAAACTAAGGAATACAAGGCTGAGAGATGACTATCTCTCGACAAATCTACGACTCGCGTGACGCAACATTGCGCACGGACAACAACCCCTCGGCAACCTAAGGCCGGCGAAGCAACAAGAACCCAACCTGATAAACAACAACTCAACGGCTACTACATGCCAGAGTAACAAATCATCTAAAGGATTAAGAGATTAAACACTAACGACTAATCCAATGTCTCTCGACTAAAATTGTCGGAGACAGAAATAACCATAACATAATACTAGAACATGCGAGCTAAACTTGCTCGGAAAGACAACGGAATAACTTCTAATTAAATACAATAGCTCGACCAAACAAGTCGGCTCCCAAAATAAACGGCAATAAAATACTAACATAACTACCCAAGTAAAGTTTACATAACTTTACATCCGTGTCTCACAAGATAATAAATACAATAATAATAAAATCTCCAAGCTTAAAGCCTGGAAGACCACCTGCTATCCAACAAGCGCCCGAAGCTGCAACGCGCACTAACAAGCTTACTGCAAAAACTAAGGAAAACAAACACACGAAATGAGTCATAATGACCCAGTAAGTTACTAAATGCAATGTATGGCATAGCATGGCGTGGCATGGCATAATGCACAAGCATGTATAAAATCATGGCATCTTTATAGCATACCAATAATAAACTTGTATTAAGTCACCAAGTAACATAAACTTCATAAACCACTTAGCACATTATCTTTTCATATAAGTGCTTATAGTAAGCCACATAAGGGATAGAGAAGTTACCCAAATAGTGCCGTTGTGTTGCTCCTGCAATACACAATGTTATACTAGTTCGTGCCATCGATGTTTTGTGGATTCATCGACTCACACCGAGAATCTACTCAAGATCAATAGCGAGCCAATGACGCACGTATTGCCGGTTACAAAAGGGGCTACTTCCCCATTGCGGCCAACAATGGAGGGGTGTGTGAGGTCCCAGGTGCGGCGATCCATAGCGAATACGAATCTTACGATTCGTATAGGCGATGTATCGTCCCACCCTGACAGAAAAACCAATCCAAATAATGCCAGCTGGACTTAATGCAATGCACAAGTAGATGTTTACTCGTAAAGACCAAATAAGGATCAGATTCGACAAGAGCGAACCCGTCCGACCAAATGCTCAAGTATGTATTTACTCAATATAAACAAATAAGGAATGAATTCGACAAGAGCGAACTCTTTTTTTTTTTTTTTTTTTTTTTTTTTTTAGAAGCAGGGCGGCACCTGCGAGATTTTATTAATAAGAAAGAAAAGAACAAACTTAAGGGGGACAACCAGCCTTACCCTTTGAACGGGGGGACAAAGGAGCCTTACCTCAAACAAAATACAACAGGAAAAGAAATTAGGAAATTCTAATCCTAGCCATGCTTTGAGTATCTAAAATAACATTAGACTTAATAGAACTAGGCAAATCCTGAGACGAATTAAATATAGAGTTACAGCCAGAGTCAATGGCCAAGTTAGCCAGGCCATCCGCAACAAAGTTAGCCTCCCGAAAGCAGTGACTGACACAAAAACGTAAATCTTGCTGCAACCAGCTGATAGCCCGAACAAAATAAGCCAAAGAAGGAGGAGGGCGAGAGATGGAAAGCATATCACAAATGACTTTAGAGTCTAGATCAACCAACACATCCCGGAGCCCTTGCTTGTGAAGCCATTGAACACCTTGAAACAAAGCTTTCATTTCAGCGATTGTATTAGTAGACTGTCCGTAAAAGGAGCTGTACGCATAAATCACCGAACCACTGCTATCCCGAACAACACCCCCACCACCACTACTACCTGGATTTCCACGACAAGCTCCATCAGAATTTAGTTTAAGAGATCCAGAGGGAGGCTTAGACCAATGAACCGCCCGAACAGTCACTTTCTTACGAGTTGCATAAGACACAGTGAGACCGCAAGAGTGCCGAAATCCAAAGAAATTCCAGGCACTTAGAATGCAATTGAGATCAGAATCAATCGCAAATGGAATCTGGGAGGGAGACTTACCGCTGCCATCAAAGATAATTGCGTTTCGAAACTTCCAAATATTCCACAAAATTATAGATGGCAAAATGATAAGAGAAGCCGACTTAGCCATGCACCAATTGGCCATACATCGCTGCTGAGCAGTAGACCCATTAAGAGAGATGCCATGAGGGAGGAAAGCCTTCCAGGAATGAGATGCTGCTTCACTAAAAATAAAGAGATGCTGGAAGGTTTCCATTTGATGATTAGAACAGCAAATACATTTTGAGGCCAGCTGAAATCCCTTTTTTAGCAGCCCTTCATCAATAGGAAGCCGCCCCATAAATAACCGCCACATAAATATTCCAATACTCTTTGGGAGGAACTTGTGCCATATGAATTTAGCAGATAAAGTGGTTGAGGAAGCAGGAGCCACCAGATCTCTCGCAGAAGAGAGCGTAAAAGAACCTGAAGCTGTACCCCTCCAGAATGGTTTATCGGGCTGGGGTGAAGTTGATATACAGCTATTTGAGATTTCATGAATAGCATCGGCAGGCAGAATGTCATAGGCAACTGGGAGAAGAAGACCATTATCATCAAACAAATCACTAACTTTTTCAACAACACAATCCGGAGGTTTTGAGAGACATTGGCTAGAAATCCATCTATCGCACCAAATAGATATATTTCCATAGCCAACAATCCAGCCAATGTTTGGCTCCGCCAGAGATTTAATAGCTTGAAGTCTCTTCCAAATATGAGATCCATTATGAGCAGAAACAGCCGCATGGTCCGATTTGCAATACTTAGCTTTTAGAAAAGTTGTCCAAAGGCTATCCACCGTTCGAAATCTCCACCACAATTTAATAGAAAAAGCTTTGACCAAGGACATTAAAGACGGGATTCCAATACCTCCTGAGAATTTGGGTAAGCAACAGGTATGCCAAGCAATCCAGTGGGACTTGGACCGACCCTCAACATTACCCCAAAAGAAATTCGCAAAGAACTTCTCAATTGATTTTATCACAGCCACTGGAGGAGCAAGGCAAGCAAAGAGGTAGGCGCAAGATTGAAGAACATGATTAATTAAAGTAATTCGACCAGCATGATTTAGGAAACAACCAATCCACGAGGCTACTTTCTGTTGCAGTTTAGTGGTTATTGGGTCAAATAACCGTTTAGTGCGCCTCCCAAAATAAATGGGGCAGCCTAGATAAATCATAGGCAAAGAACCCAAATGAAAACCCGAAGAGGATGCCAGACTTGTAGCTCGGGTGGAAGGAAGGGACGGATTAACGAAAATCTGGCTCTTTTCATAGTTGACAAGTTGTCCCGAAATAGACATGTAATAAGCAATGAAATCAGTATGCTTCTTCAGAGAAAACTGACTGCCGTTACAAAAGATTATAATGTCGTCTGCAAAAGCGAGATGGGAAACAATAGGGCATCCACTAGAAGAAGAGTAACAAAGTTTGTGGTTCGCACTGTGCATCAAATTCAGGCCACGACTGAAGACTTCTGAGGCAATTATAAACAGACTTGGAGATAGAGGATCTCCTTGACGAAGGCCACACTTAGAAGGAAAAAATCCACTTCACCATTAACTAAAGCAGAAAAAAGGCGCCATATATAGTCTATAAAAACTTCATGGAAGCCAAACTTCCTGGAACTTGAACTAGAAAGACCAAGAAACTAGAAAGACCCAAGAAACTTATCAAAAGCTTTGGCCATATCAAGCTTTAAGACCACATTAGAACTCGAAATTTTCTTAGAAGAACATTATCTTGAATCGCACGCCCCTTAGTGAAAGCACTTTGATTAGGAGAGATTATGTGAGGCATTATCTTTGCCAAACGAGAAGCCAATAGCTTAGAGAGGATCTTATTGCAGAAATTACAGAGGCTAATGGGTCTAAGATCTTTGAAGGAGGAGGGATCTTCAACTTTCGGGATAGAAGCAATTAGAGTACTAGACCAAGATTTAGGAAGAGGGAAGCCAGCAAAGAATTCCTTTATAGCTTCATGGAGATCAAACTTAATTATATCCCAACAAGAAGTGAAAAAATGGCCAGAAAACCCGTCAGGGCCAGATGCACTATCCCCATTAAGACTTGAGACAATACACCAAATTTCTTGCAAAGAAGGGGTGGAGATGAGATCTTGATTCCATTCATCCAAAATCAAATGAGGAATCATGTTAAGATCGCGAGGCATAGGAGGAGAATCCGCTTGCAGTTGAGATTTATAATACTCGACAGCCCCTTTTTTGATATCATCAACATTATCAAGAAGGGTGCCGTCCATATTTCGAATAGAATGAAGGTGAAGCCGACGTTGAGCTTGCCTAACCGAAGAATGAAATAGCTTTGAATTACCCTCGCCATCCTTGAACCACTTTATTTTAGATTTTTGTTTCCAATAGGCCTCCTCCCGAGAAAGAGCCGTACGAAGCCGAGCTTGAGCATGCATCAGATTTACTCTATTCTCATTAGAATGATTAATTTCAAAAAGGAGCTCCTGCTCCAGAACCTCCTCTTCGGCCACTTTGAGAGCTGAGAAAATGTTTCCAAAGACTGCTTTATTCCACAAACGCAAAGCTTTCTTAGTACATTTCAGTTTGTTGGCAAAACAAACCATTGGACGGCCTTCAGTTGGGGACTCCCAAGCAGCTTTCACAACATCTAAAAATTTTTCATGGCTGGTCCATACATTTAAGAACCGAAGGCGTAAGATTTCGAGGCTCGGTCAAAATCGAAGCAACAATGGGCTGTGGTCGGAACAAGTGCGGTTTAGATGTTCCACCGAAGAGTTTGAGAAAGAGTCTAACCAAGAAGTATTGCAAAAAACCCGATCAATACGCTCATGTATAGTAGCGTTGCCCTCCCTTTTATTCCACCAGGTGTATTGAGTGCCAGAATAACCCAGATCGATCAGACCTGTGGCAGAAATGCAAGCATGAAAATCAAAAGCCCCGGATTGGTCCCACGGCCGGCCACCAGATTTTTCCTCCGGATGCAGAATAATGTTAAAATCTCCACCCACAGCCCAAGGGGAGTCTGAAATATGAGTATTGATGTCAATGAGCTCATTCCATAGAAGCTGCCGATCCGATGAAGAACACTTGGCATAGACGCCAGTATAATAGATAGAGATCGGCCACGAGTGATGCTTAAGCCGAAGCGTGATTTGCTGAGAAGATTCACTAACAAGAGAGCAAGTGAAAGAAGATTTGACAAAAAACCAAATAGAACTTGTAGAGTTTGAAAAACAATACCGAAAATGGAGGCGACGAGAAATTAATTGAAGACGATCCAAGCTAATCATCGGCTCAAAAACCGCAACCAAGGAGACTTTATGAGAACTAACCAGATGTTTAATACGGGCTATGGTAACATCATTGCCAATACCCCGGGCATTCCAGAATAACGCTTTAATTTCCATGGGAAACAACATTTGATGAGGCTGAAACTTTGGCTTTGGATCTAGTAAGCCTACCCGAAATAATATTTGTCTGCTTTCTAGAAGTCCCCGTTTCCAGATTGAGAGCTTCCAGATTCGAATCATCCATCTCCCCTTCTTCTTCAATAACCTCTAAAACCGCAAAACGATTGGGGGATTGAATTGGAACGCTACTGGTAGTACAAGCCGGTATAGGCGAGGATTGAGCAGCCTCGTGCACTGTTTGATTGACTTTAGCCGACTTGACAGATTCCGCCAAATTGGGAATAATATTAATTTCTTCATCATCAATAACTTGGGTACTTTCCCCTTGAGCAACAAATGGCTACCTCCGAATTGTCCTCATTAATTTGAGATTCCAATCCCTCATTTGGAATAGAATTATTATCACCGCTGGATTCTCCTCGGCGTGGACAACACTAGGGTTTACCAAATTGGGATTTATGTCCTTCTCCGTAGCATTAGGGCCATTTTTGTTCTCGGGTTCATTAACTTTAGGCTGCCACTTTGTAGTAACCTTGGGTTTTGAAACTGAATTGAACTTCTCTTGGGCATTAGCGTTAGGGTTTGTTTCCTTGGCCTGAACGGTAGGGTTAGCCTCCTTACGTCGATTTGCTTGTTGAAGGTACACCTTGCATGAATCTCCATCATGCCCCAAGCGGTGACGTAGTGCAATAAGATGGAAGTCGCTCCGCCTCAACAAGTTGCCAAAATCCTTCGGAAGAAGGAATGCCACTATCAATCCATATACGCGAAGGAATATGCTTGGTGAGATCAACTTCAATGCACACTCGGGCAACACTTGGTCGAAGAAGATTTGCGGTAGGGTTGTCAATAGTGAGCGGCTTCCCAATCATACTTGCCAAGGAGAAAAGGGTCTGCTTATTAAAGAGATAAATCGGCAAGTTAGGAAGCGAAAACCATACAGGTACAATAGGGCTTTCAACCTCCGGACGGAAATCATGAGTCCACTTGAAAACTCGCATGGGATATTGCCCCACAAACCACTGATCTTTAATCCAAAGCCTTTGGAAATCAGCCTCATGATTCGCTTGGATTAAAACATGCTTTGTGTCTAGATGACCCAATGTAACGTTAGCCTTCAATCCAAATGTTAGGAATTCTTTACGCATGGTATCCATTGAAGGCCGACCATGAGAAAACTTACCAACTAGGGTGAATTGGAACGGCTTTGAAAGAGTAGACACGATCTCAGGGGTGAGTCTTAGAGCGGGTTCACCCTTGTATGAAGAGGGAGGGATAAGAGGGATGCAAGGCGGCGCATTTTGGCTGAGAACAGAAGCAAAAGATTTCCGAGCAGATGGGGAAGTTGGAACCGTCGCAGGCTCCTCCATGGCCGCAGCCACGGCTGGCGCCGTAGCCATGACCGAAAACCCTAGGAAAACCCTAGGACGAGAGAGAGAGAATTTTTAGTAGTAGACGCTAAAGGAGCAAAAATCAGTATTCATCTAAAGTATTGTGCCACTTTTACCCCAAAAAAAATGTGGACATTTTTTTAGACAGGGGAAGTAAAAATAGGTTAGACAAGAGCGAACTCATCCGACCAAATAGGTTATTATTCTCTATCATAAATCAAGTCAAGACAAATACATTGCTCACAGCCAATTAATCTTAAAAGATCTCAAGTCACCAATTAAATCAAGAATAGTATAAACCCACCAAGAATCATATTATGAGATCTATAATGGACCTCTACTTGAAATCAAACCAAAGACTACACCGTAGTCAAAACCCACAAGTACGTTCATGTGTAACCGATCATTTCCCAAAAGTGAGAACTAACTCAATAATTATCTTTCAACCATACTCGAGGCCATAGGTTGGTCTTTAATGTACCGTGCTCTCCCGAGCACGCTTCCAAATAAATCCCCTAATAAATCTCTATAATATAAGTGTCTCAATTGGACACCAATCGAGATGCTCGGGTGCTCACCATCATGACCTACCAAAACCCGAACATCGTAGGACTTCATCCCAACGGTTATTAACATGTTATTGAACTGGTAACGACTCCGTTGAGTCTTAGCACTACACTTCATTATTTATATATATCATAAATCCCCAAATTAACACTCCATTCAAATATATGACAAAACACTAAAATTCATTCGGCTTGATTCCCAAGCCTAAAAATCCAAGAACTCATCGTAATCATAATTTCACTCGAAGTTTAGAAACTAAGTGCACCACAATCATAATCAAACGAAACCCAAACATCGTAGGATTTCGACCCAAGTTCACTAACACATTATTGAACTTATAGTGACTCCGTTGAGTCTTACTATTAAGTTTCATTATTTACACTTTCCATAATTCCCAACATTATCATCCTCTTCAATTATAACAATTTCTAAAATAATTCGGGCTTGATTCCCAAGCCCCAAAATTCATAAAAACCTAAACAAAGGGATAACCCATTTCTCCCAACACACAACATCATTCAAATCATCCTACACATTAATACCCACTTTAATTAACAACAATTTCTCCAATAATTCGGGCTTGATTCTCAAGCCCTAAAATTCATAAAACTCAACATAAATCACAACCCATATTTTACAACACCTAATAACATTCAAATCATACTAGTCATGTTATTAACAAGTTCATATTTCCAAAAATTCACAAAATAGGCATACAAAGCATACAAGGTGTTCATTGCCCACAAATAGCACATAGATTGTTTTCCTTAGGGCCAATGAACCAAAATAAAAAGAAGGTAACTTACTTGTATGCTACACCAAAGAAAGCAAATGAGAAAACCGTTCGATTGAAAATGATCTACTCTTCAAGCTCTATACTTTTGATGAAGGTGGCTTGGGCAAATGAGTGAAGGATCAAGGAAGATGAAGAAGGCAGCTTCAAGAACTCAAGAGAACTCCATGGGAGAGGCTAACCACGTTTTTGGAGAGTGTAGGAGAAGAATGAGGGTCAAACTCATCAGATGTGGCTTATATTTGGCTGAAATCTGAGTGGGACAAGTGTCACCACAATGTGGTGTCTTAAAAATCTGATTTTTGGCTTAATTAATCCACTCAATCACTCACTAATCCACCCATAAAACTTGTTAGAGATGTTAGGGTATAAGTAAGGAGGGTTAGGGAGGTGTAAGTGAGGTTTAGAAAAGGTTTGGATAGGGGTTTGGGTGTAAAAGTCGTACAACATCAAAACAGGGGAAAAATCCCGTAGATGGTCTCTGATGTTGAGGTGGGCGCCTCACCAAAGCCCAGGCGGGCGCCTCAGATGCTGGGGCTTGGACTGATTTTGAATTGCTCTCAGCTTTTGAGGCGGGCTAGTGGTCAAAATTCGATGCGGCCGCCTTGATTAACCCTTGAACTTGGTCTAAACATGTCCTAAATGGTCCCAAACTTATGGGCAACCATTCTAAGGTCTAACCCAACTCAAAACAAGTCGGAAACACACCCGAAGAACTCCCGAAACAACTCGGATCGAAACCGGGAAGAGGTGCAACAACGTGCAACCGGGACAGCGAATGAACTCGCAATTGAACGAGCAATGAAAGGAGACTTTTAAGGAAAGTCTAAGGGCTAATGAAGAAGCTTAAATACTTCTAGGAAGTTGAACAACAACTAGGGAAATAAGAGTCCCAAAGGTGAGACGATTACATGACTCAATCCCCGAACTACGTGATAGAGACGAACGCTATCTCCAAAGCTTCCAAATCATCGATAGACTTAAGGAACACCTCCAAATTGAAGTCTAATACATCTAAACATGTTAATAAACCATCATATAGAGGTCTAGGACCAAACCGAGGTCACGAACACAAAACGCAAGCAAACTCTCAATCGCGTCGCATTCCGACTATCGTCGAGTCACGACTTGTGACTTTAGCAAGTCAACAACTATATGACATCTCTTAATAGTGTTTTGGTCTTAATGTGGTCTCACAAACACATCTAGACCCTCTCGCAAACCAAACATACAGTCGACAAAGGAAGAAGTGCAGTAAGGCACGCAAACCGAGCTAGCGAAGTAGCGGGGTGTTACAAGGTAAGCTCCCATTCCCCTGTTTTTGTATGATAAATATCAAGCATGCTCCCTTCATGATAATTTCTAGATTCATCCTCTACTTGGTGATAATTTAGCGATAACTCAACGGAGTTGCACTTAGAGAGTAATTGAACAATATCGACTCTATAATCAATCCCTACGACGTTTAGAGTTCGATTGAATTGTAATAAAGTGTTCGAGAATTCTTAATGTGATTGATCTCATGCTTGACTTGTATATCATAGAGTAACATGCCTACTTGATTGGACGAGTTCGCTCTTGTTGATGTTGCTCCCCTACTTCATTTATTACGTGAGTAAACATCTACTTGACTCGGATGAGTTTGCTCTTGTCGAAGTCGCTCCTTACATGATTTTGTGTGACAAGTAAATATCAACTTGGCATACCATTAGTCCAGTTGGCATACATGAATTGTCTTGATGGTCAACGATGCATCGCCATCATGAATTATGAGATTCATGGTAGTGATGGGTCGCCACACCATAATCGTGCACACACCTTTTACTACTGATCACAGTGGAGAAAATACCTCATCGTAACCACATGGCGCTTGGAACAATACTATCGTGGTCGATGTGTCATACACGTACATCTGACAAATACATTCAAGATAACCTTCTCTATTTCTGGTTCTACAAAGCAGAATTGGTTCCATAACATATCCTTATCCTATGTGAATTACTTTAGCACTTATGTGAAAACAACGTGTATCGCGACATGAGAACTACGTGCTAGTATGATTTTGCTTGATAATCAAATATGATAACGTGCTATGTATGCCTTGCATTATATCTTGTCATGCATATTGGTGGCTTACAAAGTCTTTATGACTTACCCCCTACCTTTTACTATTTTAGATCCTAATCTTCCAGGTCCGTCTCGTTGAGGTTGCTCGGCCGCTCTTGTTCGTGATCGCTTTCCTAGAGGTGGTAGCGTTGGCTCTTTTGGTTTCTCTTTTCCAAGGACGCTTGGGTTAAAGCAAGTCATTTAGACATCACTTGAGAATGTGTAATTGTAGTAACTTGTACTTGTTGTAGACTAAATCTTATAGTACTACTTATGCTTCTAGTTGTTTGTCGACACTTGTAGCCCGAGCCTTGCTTTCATGTATTGGTTCACTTGTTAAGACTTCCGCTGAACATCCCATTAGCTCTTATTTACTCTTGTTGTATCTCGGACGTGTTTAGCCGTCAAGGTGTATATATATTATCAAGAATTGTTTAGTTGTTGGGTTTCGGTTGTAAATTCGCTGATGACTTGGTTTATTTGCTTAACTGTTATATCAGGTTCCAAAGTTTTAAATTATTTCGGCTTTTTAGTGCCGAGTTATACTAAATGTCTAATGTTGCATCACGTCAGTTTTGTTAATTGAATCCTTGCTTTCCTGTCTTGTCCCTATTTGGACGGAATTACCAGCGATCCCTCCTCGGGGTCAGGGTTGGGTCGTACACTGGATCGGTGGTGGCGGGGGCGAAGGGATGGCGGTAGGTGGTGGCCGTCGGGTGATGTTCAAATTTATTTTTTTGTTTTTATTTTTGTTATATGTGACTAAGGGTAATATAGTATTTTTACAACCAAAAGTGTTGTATTAATTATTTCATGGGTGTTGTATTAAGCATGCCCCTATATAAAAATGTGTCCACACATCAGCATCTTGGTCTAGACACGACGATTTAGGTTATTTTGTACTAAGATTCTTGGATTCTTATTAAATAATCACAACTTAAGAAATGACAGAAGTGATTAATTGGTAAGATGAAAGTGAAAGCATGAAAATGAAAAACAGTGGCTGTAATTTAAAAAAGAGTCATGCCTATTTATTAGCAAGCAAACAATTTCCGGTGCAAACTGCCCTAATTTCTACTATATATACAACTAAACAATTGCCTAACAATCACCTAATTGGCACATCCGCCACAATTTTCCATTGTTTGGCGGCGATTAATATTTTAGTTAAGGATGAAGATGAAGATGATTGCATTTCAGAGATGTTAAGATGTTTCGAGAATCGTACCAACAACTCATCGAAAAATTGGTACACACCAAGTTTTTTTTCCTTCCTTTTTTTCTCTGAAATGATCCGATCCTTTTTCATGTATGTGTCGATAATTTCTATGGACCCTTAATGAGTCATTTATGATCAATGGTTGATTTTATTGAACAAATCTCTCCAAATGGAACTTCCCTTAATTTTTATTCCACAATCTTTACCATAAGCGATCAGATTCGCTCATCAGTTTATATCTTGATCAGTGGACTTGGAATACATTTTTGGTTTAGATTTTACCTTCTGAAATCTTTGCCATTTTTGCATTCTGATAGGTTGTAAGAATTGTTCTTTTTGTGTGTTTGGAGAAATCAGTCACATGTATTTTTATTTTTTTGTTTAGGGTTGTTCTTGACTCTGAAATAGTTATTTGCGTTGGATTAATTGATCCCTTTTTCAGGGAGTTGATGCCTCGTATAACTAGAGGAGCACCAATTCATGACCAATTGCATTTGAATGTGTGAGGAAGACACTAAAGGTGGTGGAGGTGAAGGGCTACAATGGCTTCCCATGTATAGGGACAGTGATCACATATCTCCTCAAGTATGGTGGAGCATTCGTGTCCGAGACGACAATAGACCACTTGACGGTTGCTGCATTTTCCAAAAGCTTACCCAAATGTACGCATTTCAATTACATGATAATAGAAGAGAGGACGTTCTCGAAAATTATATCACATACGAGTGTCCGAGAGCTAATTAATCCGGTTGGAACATTTATTTTTTATTTTTTGTATTACAATATTCAAGCAAAAAAAAGGATGGATGTGTACAAGTAATGAAAAAAAGAACAATATGTATTAGTAATCGATAATGGGTTAAATTTTTCTGTGAACTTTGCCATGATGAATTTGAAGATCTTATTGACCTTTGATAGATATCTTTTATTTTTCTCTTTGAGGTAATTATGTTGTTCTGTACTTCTATGATATATTTTCACATGGTAGTAGCAAATATCTTATTATTCCTTCAATTCCCACAAAACAATGAAAAGAGAGAAGTAATGAAGGCCGGGCGGATGTATCATACGTGTGTCCATGTACACCACTGAAAAAATTGGAAGTAAGTTTATAGTTTTTACAATTAAACCCCTCCTAAATTTTATGTTAGATCCCTACCCCTACTAAAGCTCCAAAGTCAACAAGACAACTACTTTTAACTTTACTTATTAATGTCACTAGTAGTCTATCTCACTCACTCTCTCTCCCCCCCACCGAGACTCCCTCATCCCACCCAATTCTCATTTGATTCTCCATTTCTCCAAGTCCAGAGTCATGTTCCCACTTGGCCACTTCCCAGCGCAATTAGAGAACGAAGAGAGACCAACCCAAACCAACTTAGCCAAGTGCCGCTCCTACCGGTCAAATCTTTAGTGCTTAACTATTTGGTATTAATTATAGGAAAATTACTTTTTAACCAACGCATTAATTGAGGGTGACACAATTGACCATATACTTTGTATAAGACAAATTTAACAAATGTACTCTATTTTAAAGGCAAATGACACC
>CM028380.1:29569948-29636605 GCA_013146195.2 Codonopsis lanceolata
AAATAGATCTCATAACAACCCTAAAACCACTCGGTTTTTCAAAACCTCCTCGCTTTAGTCGAGGAGGCCGAGCTCTAATGCTTTCAAAACCTCATCGCCTAGTCGAGGCCGAGGCTCTAATGCTAATGCCTTCAAATCCTCCTCGCCTACTCAGGAGAGGCCACAATGCTCTAATGCCTTCAAACCTCCTCGCCTAGTCGGGAGAGGCCGGCTCTAATTTAATGCCTTCAAATCCTCCTCGCCTAGTCGGGGAGGCTCTAGCCTTGAATCCTCTTCGCCTAGTCGGGAGAGGCCGGAGCTCTAATGCATTCGCTTAAAACCTCCTCGCCTAGTCGGGGAGGAGGCCGAACTCTAATGTTTTCAAAGTAATTACAAGAAATACAACGAAAGCAAGAAACACAGGAAATACCTACGTTGAAACCACATCACATAAAAGTAATTACAGAAAATATTGTATCATCGTAAACATTGTATCATTACTCAAAGCCTATTCTACCCTTTCCTCCCTCTCGCGAGCTTCCTCTTCACGAGCTGCCACCTACTCAGATTCATACTGATGCTTGGACAGCTCCTCTCGGCTGGTCTTCTAGCCTTCAAGCTCCACCAAAAGTCGATCCCCGACGTACTCGACCTTAGGAGGAGAAACAGCCCTTGGCGCCACAAAGGGGCGATAAGTCTCTTTAAACCAAACTTTCTCGTGATCCATTAGAGCAAACAGATTCCTCGCCTCAATAGGGGCAAGCAACCATTCAGGAGCCTGGGCCGAAACATCTGCGGCCTTGATCTCATGAGGCTCACTTGTCATCAAAGGAACCAGGGAGGAGACCCCTCGGCATTCTGGACCATACAAGAGCAAACCAGCCATCTTCACCACCTCCGGTAGAGGCACACCAATTGCAACCACCACTCGAAAAGTCTGGACCCGACTTGTCTCCATATAATTAAGGGCCTCCTCCTCATAAGCCTGCGAGCACCGGTGTTTTTCCAAAACCTCGTCGCTATCAGGCTTCGCGGCCTGCTCAGCTCGCAAACGGTCGTTATCACTAGAAAGACCCTTTAACTTGGCCTCGAGTTCAGCCACCTTCCCCTTCAGACGATCCCTCTCATCGGCCCTATCCTTCAGCACCTTCTCCCTCGCCAGCCAGGCTGTCTTCTCAGCGCCTAGTTTGGAGAGCTCGTCCTTCTTAAACAACAGTTCGTCCTCCAGGGACGCTATCTTCTCAGCCGAAGAAGAGATCTCTCCCTTTGCGTTCGCCAACTCCCGCTCCATGCCCGTCACGGACTCGGCAGCCTGGCCTAACTTTGCATTATAAGTTGCAAGACAAATGTCGAGCTGCAAGAACAAAAAATAGGCTATAAGCAAACGAACCAAATTAAAAAAGGAAAAAACAACAGACAATCCACCTACCTCGCTAATGGCCAAAACACTTAGATCATTCAATTGAAACTCCTTGACAGGGAGCAGCGTCTCCACGGACTCGGCAGGGACACTCTGGGCTATTAATCTTTGCCCATAGCCAGTTAAAGAGGCAGGAAAGGAGTTGATTAACTTGCAAATATGACCAATAATGTAGTCATTATCGTTCGCTTCTTCGGTTGCCGGAGTAGGGTCGGGGATCGAGGCCAGTGGAAGCTCGGCCAAAATCAAGGTGGGCATGAGCTGACCTTGAGACGAGCCCAACCTTTGTCTCTTGGCCTTCGGGGCGTCAAAAGCGGGCTGTTTGCCCTTCCCCTTGGGGGCCGAAGTAGTGGGAGCAGGAGTCACCTTGGAGGGATCCTCCAACACGCCCACCATGGGCAACGACCCAGGATTTTCCCGAGCCGTTGCTTGCAAATGAGAAGCCTTCAGCTCGGCCTCCCTCCGCTCCGCCTCAGCCTTCTTCCGGGCCATAATGGCATCGCGAGTCAAACCCATATCTGCAAATCAGAAAACTCATCAGAAACGAAGAGACAAATACAACGAGATGACTAAAAAGTAAACAAGGCAGAAATAATAGTATTAACCTGGCATCGAGCAACTAGACCCGTCAATACCCTTACACTATGGACACTCCGAGCCAAACACCCATCCTCGATGCAGGGCCCAGCCATCTCAGCTCACATACTCGAAATCTGAGTAAGCCCTCTCTACCCCCTCGACACTGGCAGCAGAGACCCTGAACTGGGACAACAGGCCTTCATCCCCAACTATGGCTTTCCAGTTGTAGGAGCGAACCTGCTCCCCTTCCCCGTTGAACAAGGGGGCCTCAATAGCGCTTTTCACAGTCTTGTCGGCAGCGCTTAAACTCTTAGTCTTCAAAAGACCATGGGGTTTTCCCTCGGGAGCCTTAAAATTCCACCCCCGGCTCGACTCCACTAGAAGGACTTTCTCCGACCATCGATGATCCTTATTGCCAAAACTAGCCAACAAGGGAAACCCTTGCACATGCCTTAGAACAGTCAGTCGATTCATCGAAATGCTCACCTTGTAGTAATAACATAAGAGTGAGAGTGTTGGCTCGAACCCCTTCAATCGGGTATATACTATGAAGCTGACCAGCGCTCGGGTAAGGTTGGGAGTCAGATCCAAGGGGACGGAGCTCGTCTGGGTCAGAAATTCGCAAATAAAGGGGTCGAGGGGTAGACACAGCCCCGACGATTCGAAAAGACTCGAATAAAAGCCCACATAGCTGCGAAGACCACGCAGCTCGGAAATACCTAAGCCGGAATTGGGGACCAAACCCCGGAAAAAGTCAGAACCATACACCCGGGACCATTCCACTACGTCATACGAGCTTATCTTCTTCTCAAAAGGCCTCAGGAAGCGAGGTGCCCTCTCGCCATCATTACCAGCTCGCCCGAACACAGAAGCCTCAAGACCGCTCGCCATTCTCCCAAGTTTTCGACGGTGCAGATTCCTTTCAATTTGACGGAAATGCAGAACTCTCTCCCTGGTGAAAAATTGAGTAATCATACTTAACGCAATACGGTCTCTGCTCGCGAACACCATCATAGGGGTACTAGAAGGATAATTCAGAGCAGAAAAAACTTCATCACCAAACTTCCAATGCACGCTAACCTTCACTCCAAAGCTCGCAAGGAGAAACCTTGCTTGCCGAGAAGTAACCTGCACTCCACCTACCCGACCTTTGCTATACATAGGACCTCCACGCAGAGATTTACCAAAATCTGACTCAAGAAACGGGCCCCCGTCATCAGAATCTATGGAGGAGATCGAGCACGACGAAGAAGTACCCGAGCTAAGAAGGCGCACAGTCTTTTCTACATAAATAGTGGTGTCTACCACTCTCTCCTCGGCTAAACAAACACTCACTTCGATGCCTCTCCAGACTGGGCCACGAGGGATAGACTCGGCCTCGTCATCACTTAGTATATCCCCCCTAGACTCAGCCAAATTAGGATCCTCGGCATCAGGATTAGCCGAGGCCTTGGAAGGAACCTCGGCACGAGGGCTGTCCACGCTACGAGGGATACCACGGTATGAGAGAGATCCTCGGCACGATGAGACACACCAGAAACGCCCTCGGCCAAGGCCGAAGCCTTAACTATGTTACTAGGGAGAGGAAGAAGAGGACTCCTAATTGACAACGGTATACGAATGACCCTATTCCAGTAGTCTATCAACTCCATGGAGGAACTACTGGAAGAAGAAGAAGAAGAAAAAACAGGAAAAGGGAATCTACGAGACATACTCCAAACAAGAAAATGGAAGAAATACCGTACCAAGGGATGAAGCTTGAAAGGACGATGGAGAAATCAACAAATAAGCAGAAACACGCCTGAAAAAACCAAAAAGAAGCCGGAAAATTAAACAAACAGGAGAAAAAGACCCCCCAGACAAAGAAAACAAAAAACCAGAGAATAGAAACGGGTGATACAGAAAGCCACCAGAAAAAAAGACAACAAACCTACGGATGCAGACGACAGGAGTCACGGGAAGGATGGTCAGAAATATCGCCGAAAATCGTCAAAGGAGACAAAGGAGAAGTGAAAAAGTGAAAAGGTGAAAAGGAGAAAAGGAAAGGATGGAAAAAACGTTTTATATCCCCCCTAAAACAACGTCGCATCTAGTCGGGGCACCCTTGCCCTTTGAGTCAACCCGCGTGTCTTTTCTCAAAAACATCTGAAACGGCACCGTACTCCATCGATATTTTTTGATTTGGGAAAGAGAGCGACAATAAAAACATTTCGAAATTCGAAAAACCGCCCAAACGAAATTTGAAAAGCCGCCTTATCGAAATTCGAAAAGCCGCCAAAACCCGCGTTTAATGTCGCGTCAGCCTGAAAAGACAGCCGTCTTGATTGGACTGATACCAAAAATGCCCCATTACCTTCCACCACCCTTGGCCTAAACCCCGAAACCAACCACGACATCGATTTTTCATCACCAAGAGTTCAAGGGATAATACTTCTTTGCCTTATGACAGCAAACTGCCAAAAACTAGGGGACCACTAAAAGGATGAAACGATGGAAGTCATCCTCGGCATATATACGGGTCCCACAAATGGAAACCACTAGATTCAGCAAGATAGCCTAGCCAGTCCGATCCCGCCAAAGACACCTCATAAAAAAATTGAGCCAGAGTAAGGAGCAAACGAGACCCATGGCTTTCAATCCCCTCGGCCTCGGCAACAAGAGTTCATTACGCTCGAACAACTCGGCCTCAACGAACGGTCAATGATCACCATGCCTGACAAGAAGCTTCCCGAGGCCCACCTAAACCGATGCACATAATCACTAACTCTCTGACAGCGGTCAATCCATGAGTGCCCCTCGACCTCAGCAACGAGAGTTCACCACGCTTGGATCACTCGGCCTCAACAAACGGTCAATGATCACCAGGCCTGACAAGAAGCTTCCCAAGGCCCGGTGAAGCCGCTGCACGCAACCACCAACTCTCTGACAGTGCCCAGTCCACTCATTCCTGATAAAGCCTACAACGCATTTAATGCCCGCCGCAACCTGTTCCCCTATGAGAGGCCGCCACCTCACCAGACAAATCAGGTATAAATAGGGGACTTTCCTTATTGTTGAAGTCAAGTCATTTTTCAGATATCTGAACCCTCTTATCAAACCCTCTTATCAGACCAATTATTATTACGACACATTTATTACCCATTCTACCGGATACCTTATTCTCACGCCGGAGGGTTCTGGTCGGGCTACCCCAACTTCTTAACGACGTTTTATTATTTGTCTTGTGCAGGTAACCGGACAAGGACGAACGAGCAAGGACCGTGCCACTTCTGTTTCATATGTGGACAACAAACGCACTGAAAGGATGAAACCGTGGAAGTCATCCTCGGCATATATACGGGTCCCACAAATGGAAACCGCTAGATTCAGTAAGATAGCCAAGCCAGTCCGAGCCCGTCAAAGACACCTCATAAAACAATTGAGCCAGAGTAAGGAGCAAACGAGACCCGTGACTTTCAATCCCCTTGGCCTCGGCAACAAGAGTTCATTACGCTCGAACAACTCGGCCTCAGCGAACGGTCAATGATCACCATGCCTGACAATAAGCTTCCCGAGGCCCACCTAAACCGCTGCACGTAATCACCAACTCTCTGACAGCGGTCAGTCCATGAGTGCCCCTCGGCCTCGGCAACGAGAGTTCACCACGCTTGGATCACTCGGCCTCAGCAAACGGTCAATGATCACCAGGCCTGACAAAAAGCTTCCCAAGGCCCGTGAAGCCGCTGTATGCAACCACCGACTCTTTGACAGTGCCCAGTCCACTCATTCCTCATAAAGCCTACAACGCATTTAATGCCCGCCGCAACCTGTTCCCCTATGAGAGGCCGCCACCTCACCAGACAAATCAGGTATAAATAGGGTACTTTCCTTATTGTTGAAGTCAAGTCATTTTTCAGATATCTGAACCCTCTTATCAAACCCTCTTATCGGACCAATTATTATTACGACACATTTATCACCCATTCTACCGGTTACCTTACTCTCACGCCGGAGGGTTCTAGTCGGGCTACCCCGACTCCATAACGACGTTTTATTATTTGTCTTGTGCAGGTAACCGGACAAGGACGAACAAGCAAAGACCGTGCCACTTCTGTTTCATATGTGGACAACAAACGCACTGATAGGATGAAACCGTGGAAGTCATCCTCGGCATATATACGGGTCCCACAAATGGAAACCGCTAGATTCAGTAAGACAGCCGAGCCAGTCCGAGCCCTTCAAAGACACCTCATAAAACAATTGAGCTAGAGTAAGGAGCAAACGAGACCCGTGACTTTCAATCCCCTTGGCCTCGGCAACAAGAGTTCATTACGCTCGAACAACTCGGCCTCATCGAACGGTTAATGATCACCATGCCTGACAATAAGCTTCCCGAGGCCCACCTAAACCGTTGCACGTAATCACCAACTCTCTGACAGCGGTCAGTCCATGAGTGCCCCTCGGCCTCGGCAACGAGAGTTCACCACGCTTGGATCACTCGGCCTCAGCAAACGGTCAATGATCACCGGGCCTGACAAAAAGCTTCCCAAGGCCCGGTGAAGCCGTTGTACGCAACCACCGACTCTTTGACAATGTCCAGTCCACTCATTCCTGATAAAGCCTACAACGCATTTAATGCCCGCCGCAACCTGTTCCCCTATGAGAGGCCGCCACCTCACCAGACAAATCAGGTATAAATAGGGGACTTTCCTTATTGTTGAAGTCAAGTCATTTTTCAGATATCTGAACCCTCTTATCAAACCCTCTTATCGGGCCAATTATTATTACGACACATTTATTACCCATTCCACCGGATACCTTACTTTCACGCCGGAGGGTTCTAGTCGGGCTACCCCGACTCCTTAACGGCGTTTTATTATTTGTCTTGTGCAGGTAACCGGACAAGGACGAACGAGCAAAGACTGTGCCACTTCTATTTCATACGTGGACAACAAGACAAGGTCACCACCAAAATTGCGTGATCAGCATGTTAATACTATAATAATATTAGATGTTTTTTTCTTAAAAACTTTTAAAATCATAATTTATTTTAAAAAATGTGGGATACTTATTATCTATTTTTATTTGTAATGAAAGTTTAAGTCTTTTATCTAAAGACTTTTAAAACCAACACCACATTCTAACCATATGGTATACATATTTTCTATTAATAATAATAATATTAGATAAAATACTTTTTAACCAACATCAATTTCAAAACAATGTATGATACATATTTTCTATTGGTAATAACATAAAAATGTCTTTATCTAATGATAGAAGCAGGGCGGCACCTGCGAGATTTTATTAATAAGAAAGAATAAGAACAAACTTAAGGGGGACAACCAGCCTTACCCTTTGAACGGGGGGACAAAGGAGCCTTACCTCAAACAAAATACAACAGGAAAAGAAATTAGGAAATTCTAATCCTAGCCATGCTTTGAGCATCTAAGATAACATTAGACTTAATAGAACTAGGCAAATCCTGAGACGAATTAAATATAGAGTTACTGACGAGTCAATGGCCAAGTTAGCGAGCCATCCGAACAAAGTTAGCCTCAGAAGCGATGGCCCGACACATAAGCGTAAATCTTCTTTGCAACCGGTGATAGCGAACAAAATAAGCCAAAGAAGGAGGAGAGCGAGAGATGGAAAGCATATCACAAATGACTTTAGAGTCTATTTCAACCAACACATCCCGGAGCCCTTGCTTGTGAAGCCATTGAACACCTTGAAACAAAGCTTTCATTTCAGCGATTGTATTAGTAGACTGTCCGTAAAAGGAGCTGTACGCATAAATCACCGAACCATTGCTATCCCGAACAACACCCCCACCACCACTACTACCTGGATTTCCACGACAAGCTCCATCAGAATTTAGTTTAAGAGATCCAGAGGGAGGCTTAGACCAATGAACCGCCCGAACAGTCACTTTCTTACGAGTTGCATAAGACACAGTGAGACCGCGAGATTGCCGAAATCCAAAGAAATTCCAGGCACTTAGAATGCAATTGAGATCAGAATCAATCGCAAATGGAATGCGGAGGAGACTTACCGCTGCCATCAAAGATAATTGCGTTTCGAAACTTCCAAATATTCCACAAAATTATAGATGGCAAAATGATAAGAGAAGCCGACTTAGCCATGCACCAATTGGCCATACATCGCTGCTGAGCAGAAGACCCATTAAGAGAGATGCCGTGAGGGAGAAAAGCCTTCCAAGAATGAGATGCTGCTTCACTAAAAATAAAGAGATGCTGGAAGGTTTCCATTTGATGATTAGAACAGCAAATACATTTTGAGGCCAGCTGAAATCCCTTTTTTAGCAGCCCTTCATCAATAGGAAGCCGCCCCATAAATAACCGCCACATAAATATTCCAATACTCTTTGGGAGGAACTTGTGCCATATGAATTTAGCAGATAAAGTGGTTGAGGAAGCAGGAGCCACGGATCTCTCGAGAAGAGGCGTAAAGAACTCAAGTACCCCTCCAGAATGGTTTATCGGGCTGGGGCGAAGTTGATATACAGCTATTTGAGATTTCATGAATAGCATCGGCAGGCAGAATATCATAGGCAACTGGGAGAAGAAGACCATTATCATCAAACAAATCACTAACTTTTTCAACAACACAATCCGGAGGTTTTGAGAGACATTGGCTAGAAATCCATCTATCGCACCAAATAGATATATTTCCATAGCCAACGATCCAGCCAATGTTTGGCTCCGCCAGAGATTTAATAGCTTGAAGTCTCTTCCAAATATGAGATCCATTATGAGCAGAAACAGCCGCATGGACCGATTTGCAATACTTAGCTTTTAGAAAAGTTGTCCAAAGGCTATCCACCGTTCGAAATCTCCACCACAATTTAATAGAAAAAGCTTTAACCAAGGACATTAAAGACGGGATTCCAATACCTCCTGAGAATTTGGGTAAGCAACAGGTATGCCAAGCAATCCAGTGGGACTTGAGCCGACCCTCAACATTACCCCAAAAGAAATTCGCAAAGAACTTCTCAATTGATTTTATCACAGCCACTGGAGGAGCAAGGCAAGCAAAGAGGTAGGCAGTGACGGATTGAAGAACATGATTAATTAAAGTAATTCGGCCAGCATGATTTAGGAAACAACCAATCCACGAGTCTACTTTCTGTTGCAGTTTAGTGGTTATGGGGTCGAATAACCGTTTAGAGCGCCTCCCAAAATAAATGGGGCAGCCTAGATAAATCATAGGCAAAGAACCCAAATGAAAACCCGAAGAGGATGCCAGACTTGTAGCTCGGGTGGAAGGAAGGGACGGATTAACGAAAATCTGGCTCTTTTCATAGTTGACAAGTTGGCCCGAAATAGACATGTAATAAGCAATGAAATCAGTATGCTTCTTCAGAGAAAACTGACTGCCGTTACAAAAGATTATGATGTCGTCTGCAAATGTGAGATGGGAAACAATAGGGCATCCACTAGAAGAAGAGTAACAAAGTTTGTGGTTCGCACTGTGCATCAAATTCAGGCCACGACTGAAGACTTCTGAGGCAATTATAAACAGACTTGGAGATAGAGGATCTCCTTGACGAAGGCCACACTTAGAAGGAAAAAATCCAGTCACTTCACCATTAACTAAAGCAGAAAACCAGTTGTCGGAGATAAGGCGCCATATATAGTCTATAAAAACTTCATGGAAGCCAAACTTCCGGAGAACTTGAACTAGAAAGACCCAAGAAACTTTATCAAAAGCTTTGGCCATATCAAGCTTTAAGACCACATTAGAACCTGAAATTTTCTTACCCAAGCTGAAAACCAACTCCTGGGCTAGAAGAACATTATCTTGAATCGCACGCCCCTTAGTGAAAGCACTTTGATTAGGAGAGATTATGTGAGGCATTATCTTTGCCAAACGAGAAGCCAATAGCTTAGAGAGGATCTTATTGCAGAAATTACAGAGGCTAATGGGTCTAAGATCTTTGAAGGAGGAGGGATCTTCAACTTTCGGGATAGATGCAATTAGAGTACTAGACCAAGATTTAGGAAGAGGGAAGCCAGCAAAGAATTCCTTTATAGCTTCATGAAGATCAAACTTAATTATATCCCAACAAGTAGTGAAAAAATGGCCAGAAAACCCGTCAGGGCCAGATGCACTATCCCCATTAAGACTTGAAACAATACACCAAATTTCTTGCAAAGAAGGAGTGGAGATGAGATCTTGATTCCATTCATCCAAAATCAAATGAGGAATCATGTTAAGATCGCGAGGCATAGGAGGAGAATCCGCTTGCAGTTGAGATTTATAATACTCGACAGCCCCTTTTTTGATATCATCAACATTATCAAGAAGGGTGCCGTCCATATTTCGAATAGAATGAAGGTGAAGCCGACGTTGAGCTTGCCTAACCGAAGAATGAAATAGCTTTGAATTACCCTCGCCATCCTTGAACCACTTTATTTTAGATTTTTGTTTCCAATAGGCCTCCTCCCGAGAAAGAGCCATACGAAGCCGAGCTTGAGCATGCATCAGATTTACTCTATTCTCATTAGAATGATTAATTTCAAAAAGGAGCTCCTGCTCCAGAACCTCCTCTTCGGCCACTTTGAGAGCTGAGAAAATGTTTCCAAAGACTGCTTTATTCCACAAACGCAAAGCTTTCTTAGTACATTTCAGTTTGTTGGCAAAACAAACCATTGGACGGCCTTCAGTTGGGGTCTCCCAAGCAGCTTTCACAACATCTAAAAAATTTTCATGGCTGGTCCATACATTTAAGAACCTGAAGGCAGAAGATTTCCGAGGCTCAGAAGCTGAAAATCGAAGCAACAATGGGCTGTGGTCGGAACAAGTGCGGTTTAGATGTTCCACCGAAGAGTTTGAGAAAGAGTCTAACCAAGAAGTATTGCAAAAAACTCGATCAATACGCTCATGTATAGTAGCGTTGCCCTCCCTTTTGTTCCACCAGGTGTATTGAGTGCCAGAATAGCCCAGATCGATAAGTCCTGTGGCAGAAATGCAAGCATGAAAATCAAAAGCACCGGATTGGTCCCACGGCCGGCCACCAGATTTTTCCTCCGGATGCAGAATAATGTTAAAATCTCCACCCACAGCCCAAGGGGAGTCTGAAATATGAGTATTGATGTCAATGAGCTCATTCCATAGAAGCTGCCGATCCGATGAAGAACACTTGGCATAGACGCCAGTATAATAGATAGAGATAGGCCACGAATAATGCTTAAGCCGAAGCGTGATTTGCTGGGAAGATTCACTAACAAGAGAGCAAGTGAAAGAAGATTTGACAAAAAACCAAATAGAACTTGTAGAGTTTGAAAAACAATACCGAAAATGTAGGCGACGAGAAATTAATTGAAGACGATCCAAGCTAATCATCGGCTCAAAAACCGCAACCAAGGAGACTTTATGAGAACTAACCAGATGTTTAATACGGGCTATGGTAACATCATTGCCAATACCCCGGGCATTCCAGAATAACGCTTTAATTTCCATGGGAAACAACATTAGATGAGGCTGAAACTTTGGCTTTGGATCTAGTAAGCCTACCCGAAATAATATTTGTCTGCTTTCTAGAAGTCCCCGTTTCCAGATTGAGAGCTTCCAGATTCGAATCATCCATCTCCCCTTCTTCTTCAATAACCTCTAAAACCGCAAAACGATTGGGGGATTGAATTGGTACGCTACTGGTAGTACAAGCCGGGATAGGCAAGGATTGAGTTTGGCCAGCCTCGTGTACTGTTTGATTGACTTTAGCCGACTTGACAGATTCCGCCAAATTGGGAATAATATTAATTTCTTCATCATCAATAACTTGGGTACTTTCCCCTTGAGCAACAGCTGGGCTACCTTCTGAATTGTCCTCATTAATTTGAGATTCCAATCCCTCATTTGGAATAGAATTATTATCACCAGTTTTCGGATTCTCCTCAGCGTGGACAACACTAGGGTTTACCAAATTGGGATTTATGTCCTTCTCCTTAGCATTAGGGCCATTATTGTTCTCGGGTTCATTAACTTTAGGCTGCCACTTTGTAGTAACCTTGGGTTTTGAAACTGAATTGAACTTCTCTTGGGCATTAGCGTTAGGGTTTGTTTCCTTGGCCTGAACGGTAGGGTTAGCCTCCTTACGTCGATTTGCTTGTTGAAGGTACACCTTGCATGAATCTCCATCATGCCCTAAGCGGTGACAGAAAGTGCAATAAGATGGAAGTCGTTCCGCCTCAACAGGTTGCCAAAATCCTTCGGAAGAAGGAATGCCACTATCAATCCATATACGCGAAGGAATATGCTTGGTGAGATCAACTTCAATGCACACTCGGGCAACACTTGGTCGAAGAAGATTTGCGGTAGGGTTGTCAATAGTGAGCGGCTTCCCAATCATACTTGCCAAGGAGAAAAGGGTCTGCTTATTAAAGAGATAAATCGGCAAGTTAGGAAGCGAAAACCATACAGGTACAATAGGGCTTTCAACCTCCGGACGGAAATCATGAGTCCACTTGAAAACTCGCATGGGATATTGCCCCACAAACCACTGATCTTTAATCCAAAGCCTTTGGAAATCAGCCTCATGATTCGCTTGGATTAAAACATGCTTTGTGTCTAGATGACCCAATGTAACGTTAGCCTTTAATCCAAATGTTAGGAATTCTTTACGCATGGTATCCATTGAAGGCCGACCATGAGAAAACTTACCAACTAGGGTGAATTGGAACGGCTTTGAAAGAGTAGACACGATCTCAGGGGTGAGTCTTAGAGCGGGTTCACCCTTGTATGAAGAGGGTGGGATAAGAGGGATGCAAGGCGGCGCACTTTGGCGAAACGAGAAGCAAAAGATTTCGAGCAGATGGGGAAGTTGGAACCGTCGCAGGCTCCTCCATGGCCGCAGCCACGGCTGGCGCCGTAGCCATGACCGAAAACCCTAGGAAAACCCTAGGACGAGAGAGAGAGAATTTGTTTGCCTTTATCTAATGACTTTTATAACAAATACTCATTTCTAAATAGTATGAGATACATTTCTTTTAAACCAATATGAGATATATCATCTAAAAACTTTTTAAATCAATATCACTTTCCTAACCAATGTGGAATATTTCTTTTCTATTGTTAATAATGGTAGACTTTTAAAATCAGCATCACTCTCTAACAAATGTGTGATACATATCCTCATTTGGTAATAATAGTAGAAGTCTTTTATCTTAAAAATTTTATAACCAACATCTCTTTCTAAATAATGTGTGATTCATCCCTTCTATTATATTGATGATAAAAGTAAAAGTCTTTTATCTAAAGACTTTTAAAACCAACATCATTTTGTAACCAATATAGAATATATATCCCTTCTATTAGTAATAATAGTAAAAATCTTTTATCTAAAATTAAAATCAATATCACTTTCTAACCATTGTGAGATGTACATTTTCAATTGCCAATAATTGTAGAAGTCTTATATTTAAAAACTTTGAAAACCAACATTACCCTCTACCAAATGTATGATACATCTATTATATTTGTAATAATAGTATTTTTAAAACCAACATTAATTTCTAACCAATGTGTGATACATCTCTTCTATTTATAATAATACTAGAATACTTTATAAATTTTATTGTATTATTGTTATAAAAAAATAGCAATAGTAATAGTAATAATAAAAATAGTATTGTACAATTCTTATCATCATTGTCATAAATGAAAAGAAAAATAAATTTTCATCAAAATGATTTTTTTTAACATATCTGCGTTAGTAGACAACTTAAATTTTGGACTTTATGGTATTAAACTATTTATTTTGAGACTTTTAAAATCATTATTCATATTCTAAGTGAGATACATCTTTTCTATTTCTTTTGGTAATAGAAGTTTAAGACTTTTAAAACAAACATCTTTTTCTAACAATGTGGTATACATCTTTTCTATGTAATAATAGTATTTTTTAAATCAATACTAATTCTGAACAAATGTAAGATATATTCTTTTATACAACTAATAATAGTCTTTTATATAAGTACTTTTGAAATCAACATCTCTTTCTAAACAATATGGGATACATCTCTTCTATTGGTTCTAACATAAAAATAATAATTGTAGTATTTTATCTAAAGAGTTTTGAAACTAATATCTCTTTGTAAATAATGTGTGATACATCTTTTGTATTGATAATAATATAAAACTTCTTTTATCTAAAGAATTTTATAATCAATATATGTTTCTAAATAATGTGGATCTCTATGAACCAATATGAGATACATTATCTAAAAACATTTTAAACAAATATCACTTTCCTAACCAATGTGAAATACATAAAAAGATTTTTAATACCTAAATCACTCTCTAACCAATGTGGAATACATCTCATCATTTGGTAATAAGTAGAAGTTTTTTATCTAAAAAAATCTAAAACGTACCAACATTTCTTTCTATATAATGGGATACATCTCTTCTCTTCTCTTCTCTTCTCTTTTATTGATGATAAAAGTAGAAGTCTTTTTATTTAAAGACTTTTAAAATCAACATCACTTTTTAACCAATGTAAGATTTATCTCTTTTATTGATGATAAAAGTAATTTAAAACCAACATCAATTTATAACAAATGCGTGATATATATCTTCTATTACTAATAATAGTAAAAGTCTTTTATAAAATCTAAAATAATTAAAAATCAACATCATTTTTTAACGAATGAGAGATATGCATTTTCTATTAGTAATAATGGTAGAAGTCTTTTATCAAAATACTTTGAAAACCAACATAACTTTCTAACTAATGTATGATACATCTCTTCAATTGATAATTAATAATAATGTTTTTAAAGCAAACATCAATTTCTAACCAATGTGAGATACATTTCTTCTATTGGTAATAACAGTAGAATATTTTTTTAACAAATGTGAGATACTGAGATACATCACTTGTAAAAGTGAAAGTTTTTAGTTTAAAGACTTTAAAATCTAACATTATCTTTTTAAACAATGTGTTATACATCTATTTTATTGGTAATAATATAAAATAATTTTAAAACATCATTTTTTAACCAATGTGAGATATATATCTTCTATTGGTAATAATGGTAGAAGTCTTTTATTAAATGATTTTGAAAACCAATATCATTTTACAACCAATGTATGATACATCTCTTCTATTGGTGCTTAATAATAGTCTCTTATCTTTACGTGTCATTTGTTTGTTGGCCAAGGTAATTGCGCAAATCTATTCTACTCAGTGAGAGCATCAAAATGATATATTTATTTTTCCAAATCGAGTTTAGGATGAATAAGATTTCAAAACTTAAAGTATAATACTTGTTAAAAAATTGGTGTTTTTAGTGAAAGAAATTGTGCAACTTGAGGCATGAATATCTTTATGTGTCATTTGTTTGTGACAAAAATAATTGTGCAAATGTGTTCTACTCGGCAAGAGCATCGAAATGATATATTTATTTGTCGAAATCAAGTTTAGGATGAATAAAATATCAGTGTTTAAAGTATGATGTTAGAAGTGAGTCATTAGAAGTAATGTCCCACCTTGAAAAGTTTTATCCCGCATTGGTTGGAAGTAATGTTAGTTGTAAATTTTTTTAAATATAAGTCTTCAACTATTGACAATAGAAGAAGTTATATATACTAATACTAATACTTCTTATCATATTGGAGTAAGTTTTTTTTTTTTAAATTGGAGTAAGAGTATTGTGAGTCCCAAAGAGCACAATAATAAGCTAGAAGGGGGGTTGAATAGCTTATTAGACACTTAAAAACTTTTTAAGTAAGTTCCTTTGACAAGCACTTGCAATCTATTGGGAAGATTGAAGTAGCGGAAGTCTTGCAAGGAAACAGGTTCAAGTCTGCCAATTAAGGACTACCGATAGACTTAACTGAATACTCAAGTCTGCAGTTGAGGATATAGGTAAAGAAAATAGTAAACAGTTCAAGAGTAAACAAGTAGTAAAGGAAGAACACAAATATTTGGGATGGTTCACACTATAAAGAGTGCTACGTCCACCACCAAGGCAGTCAACCTTGGATTTAAAAGTGCACTATGTTTTCCACTAGTTCTATTACAAGGAATATACCCAATGGATCGTGTACAAAAATATTGACTTTTGTTTGGGGGTTTGGGAATTAAATATCTGGGTAAACAAGATATTTAATTCGTGCATAAGAATAGTTATGAAGGATAACAACAAGAAGTTAAAAGATAAGTGTTGATGCAGAGCTTCTTGTTGTTGTCGAGGACTTCTTGATCAGTTTAAGATCTCTTGAATGCACTGAGTCACTACAAGAAAACAGAGCAACTGCAACAGAATATTGCAACAGAATTGAATTCAGTTACAATATGAGTGGACAAAGAATTTTTAAATGTTTAAACTTGAGTTGTTTTAAATGTTTGATTTTAGATTTAATTTTTTTTGTAAAATGTGAAATATGAAATGTTCAATCAGGTACGATTATATATATATATATATATATATATATATATATATATATATATATATATATATATATATATATATATATAATGGAAAAGTTTGTTGCGAAAATGCAACGAAAAAGTCTGTTACAAGAATGCAACTAAAAATGCAACGATAAAAATTTGTTGCACAAATGCAACAAAAAAAGTATGTTGCAAGAATGCAACGGAAAAAGTTTGTTGCAAGAATGCAACAGAAAAAATTAGTTGCTATTTACAACAGACGTCAACTACCCTTAGAAACACATTTGTAAAAGAAAATTTTGAAATTGCAACGCTCGATTTTCGTTGCAATATCATGCAACGGAATACATTCGGTTGCATAAAATTTGCAACGAGGGTTTTCCAAACGGAATTTGCAACGAACTTTTTCCGTTTCAATCGATCGTCTAATTGTAACGGAATTTCATTTTTTACAACGGAATTTTCCGTTTCTGTTGCCCTGTTTTCTTGTAGTGGAATTTTCAGAGCATTTCGTCAAGTGTATATCTTCAGTCTTTAGTAGAGGTATTTATAGCTGGAGCATTCTGGAGATCCGTTGGGAAGACGAAATGTAATAGTTCTATTAGGTTGAATGCATTAAATGCATGGAGCTGTCTTGATGGTTTCGTCTTCACTGTTACTGAGTAGGGAGTAGGTGCAGAGACACTTGCAGAGACTGGTAGGAGTGGAATCCGGATGTCAGATCTGCAAGAGTTGGTACAGACTGTAGGTGACAGTCTATTCACCTGCTCTGTCACTGTTCAGACTGTGAAAGTCTTCCTCTTTTTCGGAAAGTTGTTTTAGGCGTGTCTGAGAAGCCAGGAAATGTCTTAATTTAAATTCAAACTGATAAGGATAAATTTAATTAATTCACTAACACTTGTTTGACTGGCAGGTCATGCTTGACCATGTGCAGACAAGGTCTGCCGCTGGTTGCTGTTTGCAGGTCTTCCGGTGAAGCACAACTGAAGTCTTCCGCTGAACCTGTAAAGCCTATAAAACAAACTATTCTTTTGGCAAAGTTCTATACACAGTTGCCACGCTAATTGATACGCAACTCAATTAGCCACTAATGTATAAAACTAATGTAATGTATGAACAGATATAAATCTAAATAAAATTGAGAATCAACAAGTATATCATAGTAATTTGTAATATTAATTGATGTTACGCTTAGAAAATTAGATGTTACGTTAAGGGTCATTCTTTAATGAGTTTTATGCTTTCCACATAATGTGTTCTAGATATGTCTAATCTAATATTATAACTACTAACAGTGTTCTAAAAATCGCTTGACAGGCGCCAGGTGCCAGACTAGCGCCTAGCACTTAAGCAGGACGTAGACAGCGGAGCCTAGAATTAAGACATTATTACCATATTTTTGATTTTTTTTCTTAATATAGCCTAAGTAAGGAGTATTAAACATTCAAATTTACAAATAGTAAATATCATTAATTTAAAAAAAAAAAAAAAAAACTACAGCACATACTTCATAAAGGTAAAATCAAAAATTCAATATCATTCGAAAGTTTAAGACAACATAATACTCCATAACTCCATTTAAAAAAAAACTACAGCACATACTTCATTAATTTTATATTGTTTCTTATTTTATCAATTTTAAAAATATTTTTAAAAAAATAAATGAATTTAACTGATTTTTTTTCTAGGCGCCGTGGTAGGGCTTAGGCAAGTTCCTTGAACAAATTTTAGAACACTGACTACTCATTTGATATATTAATATTGTACAATTATGCCCATTAAGTTTAAGTGGAAGTAGCTTGGGAAAATATAATTGAAAAATAGACAGCGTCACAATGAAGCTCTAGCTATCAAAGTCAATACGAGTGTATTTTGGACATAAGTTTCTTAAAATAAAATTACATACTCCGTAGTACGTAGTAATTAATTATGCCTAGGTAAGATGTCGTTGAAGAATGATACTAAGATGTTGACAAGTCAACCAAAATATTTAAAAAGGTTGTCCAACAAAACTAAATTAAGTGATGCAATGAACAAGTCCAATCTTAGATGGCATTAGTTGACAAAGCTGAACATACCATCAACAAATACTTATCCATTTTATCGTAGTAGTAAGGTTTATGTGCGTTGTATGTGGTGTTAATGATTTTTAAAAAATAATTTATTAGTATTTTTAATTTTTTTTGACTTTTAATATTAGATTTTTATGTATTTTAATTTTTACAATTTTTGAGACTTATAAATTAAGTTGTTGTGTGTTTAGTATTTTTGATACTTTGCTTTTCGGTCATTTAATTATAATGTGTACTTTTAGTCATTGTATAGCAACATATCCTACACATTTATTTTTTTTTGTTGGTTATTTTTAATTTTTTTTTAATACCAAACATGAATTCATTTATTTTTATCAGTGTGTAAATTGAAAAAAAAATTCAAACTTACTATTTTAGATAAGTACATTGTTGTTAGAGACTTTGCTTATGTCGTTTCTAGAATTTATGGCTCTTTTTAAATAAAAAAATATTGTGTTGGAGAATCAAACTCTCAACCCCAAAATATATGATTGTACTAAAAAATACAAAATTCCACCAAAGTATTTATAAAGTCCCACTTTACCACACCCAACCTAAGTTTTGTGTCATTTTATAACTTTTTTTAGTTTACCCCCTAGCCACGACGAAGGTTACCAATCTGACATTAAGGTGCACATGAGATTTCACGTGTAGGGTATTTTGGTCAATTTCTGGCAACGCTTTCTCTTTTTATTACCCAAAGAAAAACTTATTTTTTCTTCTTCTCCAACAACTCTTTCTCTACTTCTTCTCTATCAATGACCTCTTATTTAAATTTTAATTGACATAAAACTCAAGAGTGTATGAATCTTTTATTCAAAATTTTATATTGAAAAATAAATAAAAATAGAGCGGAATCATATCAGATATCAGAGAGATAACTGAAGATCAGAAAATCACAATCAGGTGTTAATGCTACCACGAATAAGAACCTACAAAAAATTAAAGCTATCACCGCCCCTGACATTTCTCCCTTTCTCTCTCGTGCAACACAATACACAAGCATACAACACAAATTTCAAAACTCATATTTGAACCAATCACAAATGTATACGACAAAGATGAGGCACATCATGGTTCAATCCATCTTCATCGTCTCTAACTTCAATTCTAATGAATTTCTCATCGGCATCGTTGATATTGTTTATGGTTTGATCGGACCAAATTATCGATCTTAAATATTATTCGCCACTGTGTCTATCACTACGATTACCAGACATAACATTATTATCACAAAATTTGATATGAAATATGAAAATGCTACAAAATTATGTTGAGGGCCAAAGTGGATTTGGTGGATACTTAGGGGAAAATTTGTATTTTAGACTACTTTTGATAGGGCCAAAATATGATTAGCTCACAAAATTATACAATAAATCTCACATTGCACCCCAACCTATGAAGTGTCTCACTTCCATACCTTATTTTTCTATTTGTCCCACTTTACCCCCTTTCGTCTATGATTGTTGAAAATATGAATGGAAAATTGTATATGCATGTCACATGAAGATTATTTTGATCTTTTTTTTTTTGTGCAAAATGAGATTTGGTTATAACTTCAATATTTAGTTACCTATTTAGTATTTGAAATATGTTTTTAAATAAAAATAATAAATAATAGTTTCAATAATCCAAAAATAATTATATGGCCAATTTACAATCCCCGACGCAAAATATCTACCAAATCGCATAGTGCACCATAACATAAGGTTTGTCTCATAATGGTATGTGATGCTATATTTTTTTCCATTTTTAATCCTACCTTTGACGGACATTAGAAAATTCACTTAAAATAACACGTGATCTTCCACGTGCAGGGCAAAAATGACATTTCCTTATTTGGTTAAAGAGTAAATGTATTAAAAGGAAAAACCTTAATCTCACATCCTCTCATTCTCTCATCTCCTGCTGCAATCTCATCTTCGGGTCCATCGTAATAGCTGCCATCTCCAGCCCCACCATACATAGAAGCCGCCATCTCCAGCCTAAATCCGTCCCACTCCAATCACTCCTATCACAACTCTGGCGCTTACCTCTTTCTATTTTAGCCAAATTTCATCTTCGATTTCCCTTATTTTGTCCCCTGCAAAAGTCACACCTGAAGTAACAATCAGAGGCTATAGAGTATACTTACTAAAACCCTTATAAAAACATGAGATTAACAGAAAACCAATAACCCATATCGTTGAATTCATCAGAAAGAGAAACGTGCATGAATTAAGAGAAATAGTAAGGGGTTTTATTGAAATACTCTTCAATTTTGCTGGAGAAAATTGGGCATACGACCGGAAGAGTCGTCAAAATGGGACAAACCCGTTGGGTTAGTCCGCCTCGCCATATTAAAAAGGAGGGTTGGGTTTTAAAAAACATGACCCCGCCAAAAGGCGGGCTTTTTGGGTTAAACCCAAACGGGTCGCGGGTTGGGCGGGGCGGGTTGGTCCACCTTTTTTTTACCAACTATAATATATATATATATATATATATATATATATATATATATATATATATATATATATATATATATATATATATGTATATTCCAAAGTATAACTGAGACCACTTGGTTTCTTCAAAATAACAAGCACTGTGTTCACAGTTTCAGGAAAGCAATGGGCTCAGATTAAGACCACAGTTTTAAGTCGATTCTCCAACCTATTCAATTATTTAAATTGATGTTCATAAGGCTAAGCCAAATAGAGCATCATGAAATACCCAATAATAATTATGCCAGAATCAGAAATCAGATTTCATTTATACATGAGTCAGTTTCTACAAAGGGATTCCTAAGCGGTCATACAAAGGGATTCCTAAGCGGTCAAATGGCGGGTTGGTCCGCCCCGCCCCGCAACCCAAGGTGGGTTGGGTTGAGTTATTGTTTTTTCAGTCCGTCAAATTTTCGGGTTGGTCCGCCCCGCCGGTCCGTTTTGACGGCTCTAACGACCAGCTTGCACATGGTTTAAAACAAAGTATCGAAATTGAGAGGATATTGAAGAAGCTATGGTTCTAGATGATTTCAATCTCAGAGTAATTGTCATGGTAGTCGGGTATTATTTAAAGAATTATAAGAGAAAAAGTTATGTTAAGTTAAGTCATCTAAGAGGATGAAATGAGGGATGAGAAATTGATTGATTTAAGTGGTGGTTGGGTTTCATTGGAGAAGGTGAGTGGATCCAATTTCATACAAGAAATCGAAGATGAGACGAGTATCTATGAGTAAAAGTTTTTCATATTCTTTTATTTGCGTATTTTGTTTTTATCATCAAGATAATAAAAAATTTGATAATGAAATCAAATGCGTATATATCTTCTGGGTTAAGAGAGAGAAATTTAAGAGAGAAATTTGGAGGGAGTGGACAAATCCCAGATCGGGTTCTAGGTTAATTTTTGTTTTGGGGACAATTGAAAACCGGAAAACACGGTGAGTCTTTTTTATAGATTTTCTTTCACAAGAAAAAAAGGAATGGTGGACCCCCACTCCATTTTTTAAACATTTTAACTTTGCACACATATTTATATAATTTTTTTAGAAAATTATATTTTATTTCTTAATTTTATTAGGCTAAAATACATTTAGCACCCCAAAGTTTACACCAGATTTCTAATATTTTCCTCGAGTTAACACCCACAAGGAAATGCAAAATTAACGTGACTTTTCTAACGGTTGTGGTTAGGATGAAAAATAGGAAGAAAAAGAAACATTAGATCGATACTATTATGAGACAAACTTTAGGGTTGGGGTGCACAATGTGATTTAGTGGATACTTTTGAGGGAAATTGTAATTTGATATAATTATAAAAAAAATGATATCCTTACAACTAATTATATTCCTTTCCTTACAACTAAGTTTTGAAGAACTGCAAAGTTGTTTTGATAAAGACATTTTTGTTATTTTTCAAGGCTTAGTTGTAAGGAAAGTTATAAAATTAGTTGCAACGCTAGCAACATTGTTATTATAATTTTTCTAATATTTAAATTAAAAATTCAAAAATTGCATTACTCTCAAAAATGAAAATTAGAATTAATTTAATTTATTTTGTTATCATTAGCTTTCTTCCATCAACCTCATCATTCATAGACCCACCATCATTATCACCTCAAATAACACCATTAACCTAAAAATCAAATTTTGATTTTATTTTATTTTTTGTCTAATTCTTTACTCATTCGTTCAAATTAACCTATATGCAAAACTCGTCATTTATAGACCCACCACCACCACAACCTTAAATTTCAATATTTACAAATACAAATTAATTTTTTTGAATTTTCAAATTTGAAGATTGAAACTCAAACCCATATGAAGATTTGAAAAATTGATGATTTGAAAATCTAACAATATCATATTCCACCTAAACCATCATTGTCATGCTTACAATCACCCCAAACACCACTCCTAACCATGACCATCAGCATCCCTGCAATCGCTGCCACCGCCATCACCATTCACCACTACCAAAAAAACACGTTCACATTACTTTGCTAAAACGGAAAAATAAAATATCTTTAGCTTCCGTTAAGTCACCGCTAAAATTAGATGACAGTTGGGGATAGTGACGAAATTGCATATATGTTTAAAAGTACAATGACAATTTCACTCGAAACATAGTACAGTGACAAAATGTAACAATTAATCAAAATACATTGGCAAAATTAACCATTTTTCCCTCAAAAGTTAATTTTTATTTGATTTGATTCCTTTTTTAATTCTTTACTCCTTTCTTCAAAATAACTAATTTGCAAAATTCATCATTTATAGACACATCACCACACAACTTTGAATTTCACTTTTTACAAACTCAACTTCAATTTTTTAAATTTTCAAATATTCAAATTGAAATCAAAACCCATGTGGACATTTGAAAATATAATGACTTGGAAATCTCACAATATTGTATTTCATCAAAACCACCACTTTCATCCCTACAATTGCCGTCACCACCGCCCCTAACACCACCATCCCTAGAGTCGTCAGTATTACTATCACCACCACCAAGAAATGCATTCACCTCACCTTATTCAAATGGAGACATATAATCTTTTTAACTTCCGATTAGTCAGACTTTTTTCTTAGAACGTCTCACTCACATTTCTTAGTTCCTATCCAATTTCGGTGTCAAATTACTAAGCAAGGAGATAATCTAATTAATTTCATGATATACTACTTGAAAGGATGTCAGTTGGTGATAGTATCTTCCAATAAAATGAGAGTTGCGGTAGAAGAAAAAAAAGTCGATAGCCAAAGGAGGGGAATAGAGAGATTCTCATATGTAACTATATCGGGTCTTATGAAGAGGAGCAAGCAAATAAAAAGTAAAAGAGGTTTGAGGTTTGGAACGCAGTTATGGAGAGAAGTAAAATATTTGAACCCAGTTATTTGTGATTACTACAATTGGTTTTGTTTGTAATATCTACAAGTTTGGGAACAATATGATAGTTTTTAAGGTTGCTTGTAGTAGTCTGAAAATTCAAAGAAGTAAATTGTAGATTTTAGTTTTTTTTTCTAACAAAACGCATAAATTCATCAAATGGTTCTTCATTTATTTTCATCTACTTGACATTATGACACATTTTCTTAACTAATTTATCTTATTTTATTAATGAGTAATAACTAAACATGCTACAAATTTGCTTAATATCTCGATACTCACCAACAATTCTATTATAATAGATACAATTTTTCATATAAATCTAATAATATATTTCCCGAACATATTTAAAAAAGTAAAACCAAATTATTTTTTAGTTTTGAATAAAGTTTTAGTGTCTCAACTGAGTAAGGGTATTTTTGTCATTTTATAAAAATATTGGGCGACAATTGTAACGATAATGGTAGGAGGGGGAAACTGATAAGAAAATAAAAATACAAGACGAAATGAATATAATTAAAAAATATATGACCTAACTTTAAAATATGTACAAGTCAAGGGATCAAATTATTATTTAATTATTCATGAAATTAATTAACCTATGACAAATTTACTCTTTTGGTCTTAATTCATGGTGAGTGATTTTGTTGATTCTTATGTTATATTTATATCTGCTCATTCATTATCCTAGTTTTATACTTCAGTGGTTAATCGGGTTGCGTATCGATTAGCGTGGCAACTGTATATAAAACTTTGCCAAGTATAGTTTTTATAGGACTTCACAGGTTCAGCGGAAGACCTCTTCAAAGTTTCTCCGGAAGACCTGCTTCAACATACAACGGCAGACCTTGTGTCCACCTGGTCTATGATGACGTGTCCTATCCAGCAATGATTAAATGGATCAATTTAAGTTTATCTTTATCACTGTTTGAATTTAAATTGAGACATTCCCTGACACCTTAATCCCGTCGAAAGCAGCTTTCACAGACTGAACAGTGAAAGCAGGAAAGCAGACTGTCACCTACTGTCTGTAACAACTCTCAGATCTGACTCCCAGATTGCCCCACTTTTATAAGATCTCAAAAATCATTCCCTGCTCTAGATATCTGTGAAGACAAATTTCCTGACTGACAGCCCCATGCATTTAATGCATTTTACCTTACAGAGCTGTTATAGTCTTCGTCTTCTCCAACGGATCTTTTTTTTTTAGTGCACCTGCTATAAATGCTGTCATTGAAGACTGGAGACAGCTACATGACATCGAACACTTAAAGGATTGCTCTGAAACTCTACAACTCAAAGTCTTACCACTCAGTGCATTCAAGAGATCCTAAACAGATCTAGAAGTCCTCGTCAACAACAAGAAGCCGTGCATCAACATTTATTTCTCTACTTCTTGTTGTTATTCATTCAATAACTATACTTTTGCACGAATTAAATATCTTGTCTATACAGATATTTAATTCCTTAGACCCCAAACACAAGTCAATATTTTGTACACGATCCATTAGAAATATTCCTTGTAATAGATCTAGTGGAAAACATAGTGCACTATTTAAATCCAAGGTTGACTGCCTTGGTGGTGGACGTAGCACTCTTTATAGTGTGAACCATACCAAATTACTTGTGTTATTTCTTTACTGTTTGAACTGTTTATTACTTTAGTTATCTTTATCCTTTATACAGCAGAACTCAAGTAACTTGTCAAAGGTCTACCGGTAGTCCTTATCGGCAGACTTCAAACAGCTACTTTGAAAGTCTTCCACTACTTCAATCTTTTCAATAGATTGTAAGTACCTTTCAAAGAACTTACTTAAAAGTTTTTAAGTGTATAATAAGCTATTCAACCCCCCCCCTTCTAGCTTATTATTGTGCCCGATGGGACCCACAATTGGTATAAGAGCCTTACTATTTGAAAACAAGTTTTTTCGAGATTAAACTCTTGAGAGATTCGATCCAATGGCACAAACACACTACATGCTGCCTACATCTAATGCGAACCGCGTCCCAATATTGGACGAAGGCCATTTCGATGTATGGAAGGACAAGGTAATGCGATTTATGAACTCTATTGACAACAAATTATGGAAGTGTGTTACTGCAAGTCAACATGTACCAATGAAGCCCAACCTTCTAGCCTCCATCGCTGGGAATCATGCAGAAGTTCCCCAAAGAAGAATCAGAATGGACAGAGGACGACAGAAAACTGGTAGAGCTTGACCGTAAAACAATTAATATAATCACCAGCTCTTTAGACACAAGCACATACCAGCAAGTGATTCGATGTACAACTGCAAAAGAGATGTGGGAAGCTCTTGTGGAATACTTGGAAGGAGACCAAGATACAAGAGATAACAGAAAGTACACATACATCCAGCAGTTTGATTCCTTAAAAAAGGATCCAAAGGAAACCTTGAGACAAGCATATGATCGCTTCAGTGAGGTAATAAATAACAGCTTTTCTCTTGGTAAAACTTATGACAAAAAGGAAATGAACATGAGGTTTCTAGACTCTCTAGGTAGCTTATGGCATGTTAAGACCACGGCTATGAAAGAATCCAAAAACTTAAACGAGATGAGTCTCTGTAGTCTCTACGCAAGTTTAAAGGTTTATGAGCTCGAAGTAAATCAAGCTCTTGAGCAAGACAAACAGTTAAGAACTGTGTCCTTGCCAGCCATGGTCCAAGAAGAAACCACTATTGAAAACAAACCTTCCACTTCCTCCTGTGAAAACGATTTCCTTTCAGATGAACAATTTGCTATGTTTGTAAAACGTTTTCAAAAATTTGCAAAATATGGAATGAAGAACACACACCAACAACCTTTTAGAAAGACTGGTGAAAGCTCATCTAAAGAAGAGCTTGTGTGTTACAATTATAGAAAACCTGGTCATTTTGCCTCCAAATGTCCTAAGCCAAAATTTGAAGCATACCGAAAACCTTCTTATAGAAAATTTCAAAAACAAAAGGGTATGTTGGCTGAAGACATAGAAGACAAACAGGTTGCTACCACTACAAGAAAATGGGGTATTTGGGAAGGCAAAAAACCGTGCCAAATACTGCCAAAACCGTCCCAAATACTATTTGGCACGGTTTTGGGACGGTTTTGGCTCCTTCCTAAATACGAGGGTGCCAAATACATTTGTCTCGGCTCAAAACCGTCCCAAATACTATTTGGGACAGCAAAGGGGACGGTTTGATAGGGTGGTGCCAGTTAGCGTGCATTTGGGACGGTTTTTGTTAAACCGTGCCAAATACTTGCATTTTGGGACGGTTTTGTTGAACCGTGCCAAATAGTTTTTGGGACGGTTTTTCTGTTTCCCAAATAGTAGATTTAGGCACGGTTTTTATTCCGTCCCAAATAGTTTTTTGGCATAGTCGGGTTGCCCTCCCAAATAGTAATTGGCACGTTTTGGTTGCCTTCCCAAATAGTATTAGGGACGGTTCAGTTGCTCTCCCAAAAAGTTTTTGGCACGGTTTTTTTGCCCTCCCAAATAGTATTTGGGACTGTTGTGTTTGGTCTCCCCGCGTAGTATTTGGCACGGTAGATGCCCTCCCAAATACCATTTGTGACCAATTATTTTTGTATTTGATATCGTCATAATATGCTAATTATCAAATGGAAAACAATTACATTTTATAGAAATGAATTGAAATCATAACATAATCAATCCACAATTGTTTTCAAGTTTTTATTATTATACCAACCTTTTGTTGAAGTCAAATATATGCTAATTATCAAATGAAAAACAATTACATTTTATAGAAATGAATTGAAGTCATAACACAAACTAATTATATAGATATGTTTCTAATTGGTACCCAATTAGTCAAAAGCATAACCTAAAAAACATTCAAAATTACATAAAAGTACAATAAAAAAAAATTGTATATAGATCAACTACCCTTCAAAAACTAAAGTTAATTTCAATAAGTGTCTTTCTTATACAAAAGTGTCTATTGAAATAGACAGATGAAGTCGTTCATCATTGAAATAGCTAGCTCAAGTCGTCCATCGGTGAGTTGGTCTGAGCCTACAACAAAAATTGTATAATTAGCACGAGATGTATCTTCATTATTTGCTTTCATCTAATTACAATACATACCAATTATATTCAATTATACAAAACACCAAGTCAAGACAATTACACAAGATAAACACCAAGTAAAGACAACTATTTGGGAGAAATATCTTTCGGAAAATGACTTGTTCAATTCAAATCCCTTTAATAGGTCCCTTATTAATTACACACTTTTTAACACCCACACACGCTATAACCCTGCCATCTATGTACACAACTCTATATTTTTTTGCATGCATGGCAAATATATAGGTGTAGTATATTTGTGTGTATCTAATACTAACATAAAGAGAGAGAGAGAGAGAGAGAGAGAGAGAGAGAGAGAGGGAGTACAGAACTACAGATACATTAATAAGGGTCTTGGCTCGGCAATGGGGTTGTTAAGAAGGTGGTCCGATCCCCAAAGTATGCAAGGGTTGCGTTTAACATACAAGTGTCGTGTCTCACCTTTTGTTACAGGAGAAGGGAGGATGAGTACATATCTCATAATGGGGTACTTGTCGACATACCTTGCAATTCACTTAGAGCTTGCAACAACAATCATTCACCAAATTAAATTTTGATCAACAGTAACAAACCGAACACTCAATAGAATTCAAAAATCAAACTTTGAACTAAAAATTGACAGATGGGTCAGGAAAGTCCAGCTTAATCTCTAGAACAAGGACCTTGAAAGTCTTCCTTTTGGTGATCAAATGGTTATAGGTGAGAGGAGAATCAATTTGAGTGGTAGTCAGAAGGAAAGTGTACAAATTGCATGTGCATAATATCATGTAAGTTGTCTTGAAAACAGAACCTAAAAGAGAAAACAACTAAGTTTTCCTGTTAATTAGAATCAAGAATCTTCAAATGTTATATATGGTGATATTTAGTTGTTAATTAGAAATGGAAGAAAATGGTACCTGCTGGTCTTTTGGTAGTGAGTATTTTCTTTCTCATGATTTGAAAGAGACTGCTCTTGGGATAGAGCTGAGTAATGTTAACTTCATGTGGGTTGTGAGGTTTCCAAAGGGAGGGGAAAAGATTAAGGCTGAAGAGAAACTACCTAAGGGTTTATTGAAAAGGTAGGAGAGAGGGGAATGATTAGAGTAAATCTGAAGATGATAATAAAACTATAAGGTATAAAAATGTCATTTTATTACTAATGGCCTGCTAAAAGAGTCATTTTCCTTTAAAAAAAAAAAGACTTTCAAACGGGGACTTTTGTCCGCAACAGAAGGAGTAGTTATTAGTTACTTCCACTGGTAGCTATGTCTCAATTATTTGACTTTCCAAATATAAACTCTTTGAGAGACTACATATTAGTAGTTGGCACACAAGGACCCTCTGATAACCTTGATAATTTCTTGTATCAAACCTCATATTTATCACTGTAACTCTAGTTGATTTAGTCCACAATTTTATATAGTAATTCCTCTGCCCAACCCTTACATGTAAAAACTAGAGAGACCAAAAAAAAAAAAGATGAGGATAAGTTTGTAGTCCATTTTGTAGAAAAATCTGATACGTGTGGGGCAGCCAAGGGGGACCGTACATGGATAATGAGTTGGGTTAGGGGTGTGTACGATTGGAAGGATCCGCTTGGGAACAATAGAAGAGGTACGGGCTTGTGGTATGATGCAAGAAGGGCTGCTACGGTGGTTAGTTTATGTTGGGCTAGTTGGAGAGATGGCACGAAAATAATGGACAAGATAATTAAAGTCAGTCCAAGACATCACAAAATGGAACACGGCTTGGATAGGTTTGGTGTGGGAGGTGAGCTTGTTTGGTTGGTTAATTAACTTGGCATAGTCCAACCAAGAAGTTCACGACAGTTTAGGAGTGCATAGGGCACGTGTTTACAAGGGGAACCAACTCAGTTTGGGTGAAGCAGGGACACGGCTTTTACAATTCCTAAAGGAGGAAGGAATCACGAAGTTTAGGTTTCTTTTCCTCCAAGTTTTGGAGTCTTTTTCCTTTTAGAATTAGGACAATTTTGTAAGCCTTTTTAAGACATTCTTTTTCTATGAAAACGGCAAATTGGTTTTTGGTGTGAAACACATTGCAAAGAATGAGTTCGTTCTTCCTTCGATTATTCTTTCAAGGTGAGTGAAGCCTAGATAGATTAATCAATGGTATTCTTTACGACAAGTGAGTGAAGCTTGTCCAGTGAAATCGATTCTATCCTTCTCTATTTCTTCTTTTTGTTTGTCCGTGGCAGCCTGTTCTCTTTGGAAGGCGGGGCAGTTTTTGGGCAGTTTAAACCTCAAAAATCGTGGAATGTTTTGTGGCAGTATAATTACAGAACGTGGGCTGTCTTAGCAGCAGGTTAGGCGTGGGTTTGGTAGGTATTTTGGGCAGGTTCTATGCGTGTGAGTTGGTGGAATTGAGAGGTAGTTTGGGCATTCCATAACTTACATAAAGGTAAGCGTGTGAGGGGTTGTCAAGTGGAGATTAGTTGTTAGTTGTTGGGTTATATTTGTAAGGGTGAAACCTATTAAAACAAAACAGGTTAACTGATTTTTTTTCTAAGCGTTGTGGTGGGGCTTAGGCAAGTTCCTTGAACAATTTTTAGAACACTGACTATTAATTTGATATATTAATATTGTACAATTATGCCCATTAAGTTTGAGTGGAAGTAGCTTGGGAAAATATAATTGAAAAATAGACAACGTCACAATGAAGCTCTAGCTACGAAAGTCAATACGAGTGTGTTTGGGACATAAGTTTCTTAAAATAAAATTACATACTCCGTAGTACGTAGTAATTAATTATGCCTAGGTAAGATGTCGTTGAAGAATGATACTAAGATGTTGACAAGTCAACCAAAATATTTAAAAAGGATGTCCAACAAAACTAAATTAAGTGATGCAATGAACAAGTCCAATCTTAGATGCCATTAGTTGACAAAGCTGAACATACCATCAACAAATACTTATCCATTTTATTGTAGTAACAAGTTTTATGTGTGTTGTATGTGGTGTTAATAATTTTTTAAAAGTAATTTGTTAGTTTTTTTAATTTTTTGTTGACTTTTAATTATTAGATTTTTGTGTGTTTTAATATTTACAGTTTTTGAGACTTATAAATTATGTTGTTGTGTGTTTAGTATTTTTGATACTTTGCTTTTCGGTCATTTATAATGTGTACTTTTAGTCATTGTATAGCAATGTATCCTACACATTTGTCTTTTTTGTTGGTTATTTTTTTAAAAAAATTTAATACCAAACATGAATTCATTCATTTTTATCAATGTGTAAATTGAAAACAATTCAAATTTACTATTTTAGATAAGCATATATTGTTGTTGGAGACTTTGCTTATGTCGTTTTTGGAATTTATGATTCTTTTTTTTTTAAAAAAAAATTGTGTTGGAGAATCAAACTCTCAACCTCAAAATATATAATTGCACTAAAAAATACAAAATTTCACCAAAGTAATTATGAAGTTCCACTTTGCCACACCCAACCTAAGTTTTGTGTCATTTTCATGTCATTTTATAACTTTTTTTTTTATTTTACTCCCTAGCCACGACGAATGTTACCAATCTGACATTAAGGCGCACGTGAGATTTCACGTGTAGAGCATTTTGGTCAATTTCTGTCAACGTTTTCTCTGTTTTTATTACCCAAAGAGAAATTTATTTTTCTTCTTCTCCAACAACTCTTTCTCTACTTCTTCTCCATCAATGACCTCTTATGTAAATTTTAATTGAGATAAAACTGAAGAGTGTATGAATATTTTATTCAAAATTATATATTAAAACATAAATAAAAATAGAACAGAATCATATCAGATATCAGAGAGATATAACTAAAGATCAGATAATCACAATCAGGTGTTAAGGCCGCCACGAATAAGAACCCACAAAAAATTAAAGCTATCACTGTCGTTGATATTTCTCCCTCAACACAATACACAAGCATACACCACGAATTTCAAAGCTCATATTTGAACCAATCACAAATGTATACGACAAAGATCGATGAGGCACGTCATGGTTCAATCCGTCTTCATCATCCCTAGCTTCAACTCTAATAAATTTCTCATCGGCCTCGTTGATATTGTTTATGGTTTGATTGGACCAAATTATCGATCATAAATATTATTCGTCACTGTGTCTATCACTACGATTTATGGGACCAAAATATGATTAGTTCTCAAAATTACACAATAAATCTCACATTGCACCCCAACCTATGAAGTGTCTCATTTTCATACCTTATTTTTCTATTTGTCTCACTTTGCCCCCCTTCCGTCTTTGGGTGTTGAAAATAGTAACGAAAAATTGTATGTGCATGTCACATGAAGATTATTTTGAGCATTTTTCTTGGGGTGCAAAATGAGATTTGGTTATAACTTCAATATTTAGTTATTCATTTAGTATTTAAAATATGTTTTTAAATAAAAATAATAAATAATTGTTTCTATAATCCAAAAATAATTATATGGTCAATTTACAATTCCCCCCCCCCCATCACGTGCAAAGTATCCACCAAATCGCATAGTATACCATAACCTAATGTTTGTCCCATAATGGTATCTGATGCTACATTTTTTTTTCCATTTTCCACCCTACCCTTGACGGACGTTAGAAAATTCACTTTAAAATAACACATGATCTTCCACGTACAGGGCAAAAATGACATTTCCCTTATCTGGTTAAAGAGTAAATGTATTAAAAGGAAAAACTCTAATCTCACTTCCTCTCATTCTCTCATCTTCTGGTGCAACTCATCTTCGGCTCCATTGTAATAGCCGCCATCTCCAGCCTCATCATATATAGAAGCCATCATCTCCAGCTTAAGCCCTTCCCACTCCAGCCACTCCTATCACAACTCTGGCGCTTACCTCTTTCGATGTTTGTCAAATTTCATCTTCTATCTCCCTCATTTTGTCCCCTGCAAAAGTCGCGCCTGAAGTAGCAATCAGAGTCTATAGAGTATACTTACTAAAACGCTTATAAAAACATGAGATTAACAGAAAACCAATAACACAGATCGTCGAATTCATCAGAAAGAGAAACGGGTATGAATTAAGATAAATGGTAAGGTGTTTATTGAAATACTCTTTAATTTTGCTATAAAAAATTGGGCATACGACCGGCTTGCATATGGCTTAAAACAAAGTATCGAAATTGAGAGGATATTGAAGAAGCAATGGTTCTAGATGATTTCAACCTCAGAGCAATTGTTATGGTGGTCGGGTATTATTTAAAGAATTATGAGAGAGAAAGTAAAGTTAAATCATGTAAGAGGATGAAATGAGGGATGAGAAATTGATTGATTTAAGTGGTGATTAGGTTTCATTGGAGAAGGTGAGTGGATCCAATTTCATACAAAAAATCGGAGTTGGGATAGATATCTATGGGTAAAAGTTTTTCATATCTTTTATTTGCGTACTTTGTTTTCATCATCAAGGAAAACAAATGATAAGAAAATCAAACGCGTATCTATCTTCTGGGTTAAGAGAGAGAAATTTAAGAAAGAAATTTAGAGGGAGTGGATAAAACCCAGATCGGATTTTGGGTTAATTTTTGTTTTGGGGACGATTGAAGACCGGAAAATATGGTGAATCTTTTTTTTCTAGATTTTCTTTCAGCAAGCAAAAAAGGAATGGTGGACCCCCACTCTATTTTTTTTTAACATTTTAACTTTACACACATATTTATATAATTTCTTTAGAAAATTATATTTTATTTCTTAATTTTATAAGGCTAAAATACATTTAGCACCCCGAAAGTTTACACCAAATTCCTAATATTTCCCTCGAGTTAGCACCTACAAGGAAATGTAAAATTAACGTGACTTTTCTAACTATTGTAGTTAGGATGAAAAATAGGAAGGAAAAAAAAAATAGATCGATATTATTATGGGACAAACCTTAGGGTTGGGGTGCACAATGTGATTTGGTGGATACTTTCGAGGGGAATTGTAATTTGGTATAATTATAAGAAAAATGTTATCCTTACAACTAATTATATTCTTATCCTTACAACTAAGTTTTGAAGAACTGCAAAGCTGTTTCGGATAAAGACATTTTTGTTCTTTTTCAAAGCTTAGTTGTAAGTTATAAAATTAGTTGCAAAGCTAGCAATGTTGTTATTATAATTTTTCTAATATTTAAATTAAAAATTAAAAAAATTGCATTACTCTCAAAAATGAAAATTATAATTAATTTAATTTATTTTGTTATCATTAGCTTTCTTCCATCAACCTCGTCATTTATAGACCCACCACCATTGTCACCTCAAATAACATCATTGACCTAAAAATCAACTTTTGATTTTATTTTATTTTTTGTCTAATTTTTTACTCATTCGTTCAAATTAGCCTATATGCAAAACTCATCATTTATAGACCCACCACCACCACAATCTTAAATTTCACTATTTACAAATACAAATTAATTTTTTTGAATTTTCAAATTTGAAGATTGAAACTCAAACCCATATGAAGATTTGAAAAATTGATGATTTGGAAATCTAACAATGTCATATCCACCTAAACCACCATTGTCATGCTTACAATCACCCCAAACACCACTCCTAACCACCACCACCAGCATCCCTGCAATCGCTGCCACCGCCATCACCCGTCACCACCACCAAAAAAACGCGTTCACCTTGTTTTGCTAAAACAGAAAAATATAATATATTTAGCTTCCGTTAAGTCACCATTAAAATTGGATGACAGTTAGGGATAGTGACGAAATTACATATATCTTTAAAAGTACAATGTCAATTTCGCTCGAAACATAGTACAATGACAAAATGTATCACCACCACCAAGAAATGCATTCACCTCACCTTGCCGCCACCACCGCCCCCAACACCACCATCCCTTCAGTCGTCAGTATTACTATCACCACCACCAAGAAATGCATTCCCCTCACCTTGTTCAAATTGAGACATATAATCTTTTTAACTTCCGATTAGTCGAACTTTTTTGTAACGGCCCAACCCGGACTCCAATGTGAAGTCCCTAGGTTGTGCCGTCAAGACAAACTAAAACACGGACAAGCACCCGTTAATCATAATGGTGCAAGTCGGAAGATGAGCCATCAAGCTCGAAATAGGAATATAAGGCCATAACGGTCAAAACGGAACAACAAAACTAAAATATGCGAAAGCAAATCATAAGTGGAACCCAAGCCTTAAATCCTAGACCAAGGAACGCAAGGCTAAGAGACAACTATCTCTTGACAAATCTACGACGCGCGTGACGCAACATTGCGCACGGGCAACAAACCATCGGCAACCAAAGGCCGGCGAATCAACAAAATCTCAACCTGATAAACAACCACTCAACGGCTATAACATGTCAGAGGGACAAATCAACTAAAAGAATTAGAGATTAAATACTAGACAACTAAACCAAAATCTCACGACTAAAGTTGACGGAGATAGAAATAACCATAACACAATACCAGAATACGCTAGCTAAAACCTTGCTCAGGAAGACGTCAAAATAACTTCTAAATAAATACAATAGCTCGACCAAACAAGTCGGCTCCCAAAATAAACGATAATAAAATACTAACATAACTACCCAAGTAAAGTTTACATAACTTTACACCCGTGTCTCACAAGATAATAAATACAATAATAATAATAACTCCAAACTATTGCCCGGAAGACCACCTGTTATCCAACATGCACCCGTAGCTGCAATGCGCACTAACGAGCTCACTGCACAAATTAAGGAAAACAAACACACGAAATGAGTCATAATGACCCAATAAGTTACTAAATGCAATTGTAAGGCATAACATGACGTGGCATGACATAATGCACAAACATGTATAAAATCATGGCATCTTAATAGCATACCAATAATAAACTTGTATTAAGTTATCCAAGAACTTTAACTTCATAAACCACATAGCACATTATCTTTCATATAAGTGCTTATAGTAAGCCACATAAGGGATAGAGAAGATACCCAAATAGTGCCGTTGTGCTGCTCCTGCAATACACATTAATAACTGGGTTGTACCATCGATTCTCGTGATTACATCGACATACTGAGTGGCTACACCTCAAGGGCAGCCCTTTCTCAGTCTAGTTTAGCATAATCCACTCGCTCTATTGGTTACGAGATGGGCTAACTTCCCCACTAAGGCCAACAGTGGAAGGTGTGTGAGGTCCCAGGTACGGCGATCCATAGCGAATATGAATCTTACGATTCGTATAGGCGATGTATCGTCCTACCCTGACATATAAAACCAATCCAAATAATGCCAGCTGGACTTACATGCAATGCATAAGTAGATATTTACTCGCATGCTCAAACAAGAACCAAGACCGACAAGAGTGGACTCATCAAATCAAGTAGGTCATAAAGCTCTTCACACCAATTTAACAATGCACATATTTGCACATACTTAACAAATCCAACTAACTTATCAGTTTAGTCCAAGAACCACATATTGAGGTATTCATAATCCTCAAGTCACCACCCAATCAAACGTATCATATAAGCTCAAGAAATCACAATATGAGGTCTACTATAGCCCTCTACTCGGGATTAAACCAAGACTATTATTTAGTCTAAGAACAACCATAAATCAAGACTTAGTGATTAGTCCATAAAAGCATAACAGGCTCAACCATAGTCCTAACCGTCGTATATAATTGACATCCTCAAAACCAATCTCAAAGGTACCAAAACTAACCCGTAGTCATAACCTCGCAAGTGCTTGCATGTGCACACGACCAAATTCCCTAAGAGAGAACTCATTCAAATAATCATTTCTTAAAGATATACGAGATCATAGGTTGCTCTCTAATGCTCCGTGCTCTAACGAGCACGCTCTAAATAAATCCCCAATAAGCCTCTATATCGTGGGTGTCACAAATGGGACACAATTCGAGATGCTCGGGTACTCACAATCAAAACCAACCAAACCCGAACATCGTAGGATTTCAACCGAAGGCTCACTAACATCTTATTGAACCTATAATGACTCCATTGAGTCTTAATATCACATTTCATTAAATACATATTTCATACATCCTGAAATTAACACACCATTCAAATTATAACAAATTTCCCAAAAATCATCCGGGCTTGATTCCCAAGCCCAAAAATCCAAGAACTCATCATAATCATAGTCGAATGAAACCCAAATGTCGTAGGATTTCAACCCGAGTTCATTAACACATTATTGAACTTATTACGACTCCGTTGAGTCTAAATACTAGGTTTCATTATTTACACACTTCATCAATCTCACCATTTACACCCACTTCAATTAACAACAATTTCTCTAATAATTCGGGCTTGATTCTCAAGCCCTAAAATTCATAATAAAACCCAACATAAATCATAACCCATTTTAAAAATCACATAATTTCAATTAAATGATCCTACTCATGATATCTAGTGAGTTCACACATCCAAAGCCCCAATCATAGGCATACTTCCATAATAAACCCAAATAACACGTGGACATGATTTCTAGCATGCTCATAATCCTAGAAACACAAGATGATGAGTAATCATATACTTCAACAATCATAGAAGCCATTCTACAAATGCTCCTAACAAGTTCATATTTCCAAAAATCCCTAAAATAGGCATACATAACATATCAAGTGTTCATTGCCCTCAAATAACACTTAGATTGTTTTCCCTAGGGGCCAATGAACCAAAATCAAAAGAGAGTAACTTACCTAGCTTGAGTGAAAACTCAAGAGAATCAAAATCCGAACGGTGAAGTTGTTCCACTCGTCGAGGACATCAAGAATCCGAAGTTTGGCGGCAATCGGACGGTCGGATCTTCGTAGATCGGAGGAAGAATAGCTAGGGCTCAAAGCTTCAAGTCTCCCACACTCTCTCCCTGAATACGTATGATTTAGAAGGAGGAAAATGGAGAGGTTTTGGCTGAATTTGTGAAGGGTTAGTGTATTTATACTTCCACAAACAATAAGGGCACAAAGGGAAATTCCTAAGTACAATTAGTGATTGTTAGTAGTAATCAATCCTTAATCAAACCTTAATCCATTACCCAAACATGTTAGGACATGATTAGGACTTAGATTAGACTAATAAGGCTCTAATACAAGTGGTTAAAGTCACTAATGATAGAGGTTTAGTAAGGGTACAATTGTAATCAACCAAAGTTGTAGAAAATCCTCGTTTTGCAGGAAATCACCTCTGTTCGGTTGTGGAGGCCGAGCCTCCTTCATAATGTTCGGTTCTTGGGGCCGAACAATGCCCAAGATGTTCGGTTGGCATGGTGGAACAATTCCTCATGTCATACGTTAGGTCAAACAGCTCCAGATTTGCACGTATAACGCATATAAGGCATAAACAACTCAAAGAAGCAATGGAATGAGTACCAAGGGTCTTAAAACAATGATAAAAGTCTTTCAAGGTCTTGGCTAAGTCTAAAAGATCAAAGCCTGAGCCAGAACAAGCCAAACTAGAGCATGCAAGGCAATAGGCATTCGATACGGCAATTATGGCTCAATCAAGGAATGCAATCAAGTCAAACATGTTAGGAATACTACTAGCATGTTAAATACACCTTCTAATCATGTTAAACAAGTATAGAGGACAAGTTATACAAGTAGGTTTCGGGTTCTCACAAGGCAAGCACACAATTCTCATGCAAGAATCCGGGGTGTTACATTTTTTCTTAGAACGTCTCACATTTGTTAGTTCCTATCCACTTCCGGTGTCAAATTACTAAGCAATGAGATAATCTAATTAATTTTAGGATATACTACTTGAAAGGATGTCGGTTGGTGGCAGTATCTTCCAATAAAATGAGAGCTGCAGTAGAAGAAAAGAAAGTCGATAGCCAAGAGAGGGGAATAGGGAGATTCTCATATGTAACTATATTGGGATCTATGAAGAGGAGCAAGCAAGTTAAAAGCAAAAGAAATTTGAGGTTTGGAATGTAGTTATGAAGAGAAGTAAAATATTTGAACCCATCTATTTGTGATTACTACAATTGGTTTTGTTTGTAATATCTACAAGTTTAGGAATAGTATGATAGTTTTTAAGGCTGCTTGTAGTAGTCTGAAAATTCAAAAAAGTAAACTGTAGATTTTAGTTTTTTTTTCTAACAAAACGCATCAATTCATCAAATGGTTCTTCATTTTTTTCATCTTCTTGGCATTATGACACATTTTCTTAACTCATTTACTTATTTTATTAATGAGTAATAACTAAACATGCTACAAATTTGCTTAATATCTCGATACTCACCAACAATTCAATTATTATAGATACAATTTTTCACATAAATCTAATAATGTCCTTCCTGAACATATTTAAGAAAGTAAAACCATATTATTTTTTTAGTTTCGAATAAAGTTTTAGTGTATTCAACTATCAACTGAGTAAGGGTATTTTTGTCATTTTAGAAAATATTGTGCGACATTTGTAATGATAATGGTAGGAGGGGGAAACTGATAAGAAAATCAAAATACAAGACGGAATGAATATAATTAAAAAATGCAAGACCTAATTTTAAAATAGGTACAAGTCAAGGGATCAAATTATTATTTATATTAATGAAATTAATTAACCTATGACAAATTTACTCTTTTGATCTTAATTAATGGTGAGTGATTTATTATATTTATGACTATTTTTTTTCCAATCATTATCGTTTGGAATTGTAAATTTACATGTTGATGCATCCAAAAAAGCATCATACCGGGGGTACCGAAAGTAGCGGTAGACATGAATCATCGGAATTGCCGTCCGGCGGCCATCTTGTCGTCGGTGGTGGATATCTGGCTATATATCTATAAAATAAACATCGTGAGTCGGCGGGGAGGGCCCCCGCCAAAAACCCTCCGGCGTGTTTATTAGTACACGTATGAAAAAGAGAGTGCATAGCCCCCAAGTGTGTGTGATTCTCAATCAGAAAAAGAGAGAGATCAGAGAGAGACCGAGAGCTAAAGGGGGTCATTTATACCTGAGGTAATGGGTTCAGCTCGTTGTGCATAGGTTTGGCCCAATCCTTCGGACATCTTGTAAAATACGGTGGGCCATTAAACAAGGCCCAAACGCCACTGCAGCGGATCTAAAATATGCACATTAGTAGCTCCCTACTCATTATTCTTCGAGATTCATCTCGAGGGTAAAGAGTGCTATTCGCTCGTAGACGAGATAACAGAAGTGCTGGGATGAGTCATGAATTTAGTCGTTTTTAACTGCCAATATATATGTTTATTAACCAATATGCTTTATAACTTGATTGTATAAGTCTCTTCTATAGCGTGCAGAACGCCACTTGGGCCAAGGCCAAGTCCCAGTACTCGAATTTGCAAGCAGAACTACCTTTGAAAAGCTAGCGAGCAGAACGCCACTTGGGCCAAGGTCTAGTCCCAGTACTCGACTTTGCGAGCAAGACTACCTTTGAAAGCTAGTGAGCCTAAGCGCAGGTAGGCGCGGTAATAGGCTCGAACACTAACCCTTTTTCACGACCAGATATATATCTTACTCGTAAAAAAAAATCGAGATAACAAGCTCGAACACCAAATCTTTTTCACGAGCAGAAATACATCCTACTCGTGAAAAAGAGAATAATCGAGATAGCGGGCTCGAACACCAACCATTTTTCACGAGCAGAGATACCTCCTACTCTTAAAAAAGAGAATAATCGAGATAACGGACTCGAACACCAACCCTTTTTCACGAGCAGAGATACATCCTACTCGTGAAAAATAGAATAATCGAGATAACGGGCTCGAACACCAACCTCTTTCACGAGCTGAGATACATCCTACTCATGAAAAAGAGAATAATCGAGATAACGGGCTCAAACACCAACCTTTTTTTCACGATTAGAGATACCTCCTATTTGTGAAAAAGAGAATAATCGAGATAACGAGCTCGAACACCAACCTTTTTTTCACGAGCAAGGATACATCCTACTCGTGAAAAAGAGAATAATCGAGATAATGGGCACCACATTCATTGCCAAGGGAACAATACCATCATTCAATAATCAGATCAACACATGTACTTCTTAATGAAGAGACATGACGCAAAAGCTCCTCCACAGCATTTGCCAAGGGAACAATACCATCATTCATTGCCAGCACAGATTTTTTTGTTGGTGAAGATGTCAACCAGGAACCTTAATGCTGAGGTTTCCCTCACTGCTTCTAAGCCCTTAGCATTAAGACAAATTGCCCCGAGACCATTTGGAACACATGTCATGGCCTTTGAAGAAGGCAGTATTCCAGCGCTCACAGATGATAAAAACGCATCAGGAAGACCCAATTCATCCCTAGCAGCAAAACAGGTGGGGTCTTTGTGAATCATTTCACTCATAACAGTCACAGCTGAGCAGTAAATATCACCTCCAAAATAATTCACATTCTTAAATATCGACGACAGAGTTGCAGGTAAAAAAACATCATTCGCATTTTGTCACTGGGAAGTTCATCAGAGACATCTAAAGTTGATAGCACTGAAAAGTTAGCTGATGTCCCAACAAAAGAAGGACAAACAAAAGTGCCTCCTATCGATGATATCCTTGCCGCGACGATGAAGTTGTTTCAAAGTAGTGACTCAATGGTTTTCCCTTTAACAGATTTGCTTGTCACCCTCTGCAGTCGGAATAAAGGAGAAGATCGTTTCAAAGTGATTTCTCATCTTATTTAGCAGCTAAAGCTTTGCCCATTGGAATTCTCCAAGGATACAAGTGCATTGTGTATGACATCGTATACTTTAGCATTGCTTCTTACTGAAGATGGGAGTACATGAGAAGTTGCTGCACAGAACGGTATTGTCTTTGTAGCTATTGATATCTTGATGAACTTCAATGCTAAAACTGAGTCAGAAAGTGAGCTTTGTTGGAAACTTGGTTTCCAATAGCTTGAATAAACTAAGTTATGTAAGTGTATAATGTGGGAATCCCACATTGGGAAGAAAATGAAACAAGTTCTACCTTATAAGGTAGAGCTTTGAGGCTTTACTTTCAGGCCCTTGGACCACTACACTTTTGTGTAGGAGGGAAGACCTACTTAGGTGTAGGTCCAAACACACGCGCCGCCCGACCCGGCGCGGTTGGTCGGTCGGTCGGCTGGCTTGCTTGCTTGCATGCCTGATACCGGTTCATAACTGACATTTAAATACTCCTTCAAACAGATTTTTTTGTCATCGAAAAAATTATGCTCTCTCTTTTCTACTCCCTTCTGCCCTATAGAGATTACAGCAACGGTTGCATTCGTTGGTGATTGAAGTTTTGAAGATCTGCCGAACAACCAATCACGTAAGATCAATATCCTGGGAGACTTACTAGTTTCACGCCGTGCAGATCTAGAACACGGCTTCTACTTTTTGTCTTAAGAACAGAGATAATCTGGTTGATCTTAAAACAAAAATCAACCCTACACTGCCCGGCCTCAAATTACAAGCTTCTGGTCCCCAAATATATCAGTGCCCTGCTTCTTATCTTGGATAATTTGTTGCAATCTAGGCCTAGGGTGGCTTCTGATAGTACGGAAGTAACCCCAGCAGGTTTTTTGCCTGACCCGTCCGCAGAACAGGCTTCATTGTCAGTTCCACAAGAAGGTACCGTAGAAAAGTCAACTTCGGTGGCTTTGGAAAAAGAAACTGGCAGTATATTTGAGAATGTATTCGGGAAGTCTACTAGCTATTTGACTATTGAGAAGAGTGGAAGAGTTTTGACCGTTGCTTGTGATCTGATAAAACGGCATGTTCCAGCTATGGTCATGCAGGCAGTTCTGCTATTATGTGCTCGATTGACGAAAACCCATGCTATGGCTATGCAATTCCTTGAAAATGGAGGCATGAGTGCTCTTTTTAGTATTCCACGTGCTTGCTTCTTCCCTGGGTATGATACTGTAGCTTCTGCTATCATTCGTCACCTTATTGAAGATCCGCAGACGTTGCAAACAGCTATGGAGTTAGAGATACGACAAACTCTAAGTGGAAGTCGTCATGCCGGGCGTGTTCCTCCCCAAGCTTTTTTGACATCTATGGCACCTGTTATATCCAGAGATCTTGAGGTCTTTATGAAAGCAGTAGCTGGTGTTGAACTTGTAGTATCTTCTAATGAATGTGTTCGAATTCCTGAAAGCAAGCCCCATGATACGCCAGTTAAGTGTTCCAAAGGTCAGAAAAGGATTCATGCTGTCAAAGTCAAGGGCAAATCGAAGATTGATGAGACACCAAAAATTGAGTTGGATAGTCTTTCAGAAAGATCGGCAGGGGTAGCCAGGGTTACTTTTGTCTTGAAGTTACTGAGTGACATACTTTTGATGTATGTACATAATGTTGGAATAATACTGAAACGAGATCTGGAATTGTGTCAACTTAGGGGATCTAATCATCTAGAGATTTCTGGTCATGGTGGGATAGTGCATCATGTTTTGCATCAGCTTCTTCCCCCATGTACTAATAAAACTTCTGGTCGTGATGAATGGAGAGGCAAGTTGTCAGAAAAAAGCTTCCTGGTTTTTGGTGGTCTTGTGGAGTTCGCCGGGGAATACGTAGCAGATCCAAGTGCCTTCAATAAAACCCTGATAAGCCTCTTCTGGGAAGACAATCGATCATCATTACTCCTTGAATTTTCCCCGATGCTCATTGAACTATCTTCTCTTCTAGCCAAATCAATCACCCTAACTACCTCAATTTGCAGTCTATGTGCCAAGAGCTCTACTCCGCCCAAGTCTTTAAATAGAGTGACTGCTAAATTGCTATAGTCCATTAGCTTTTGCAGAGTCTTCACAGCCAAACAGACTAGATGCATGTGTGTAGGGTCAGAATCCTCCAAAAGAGGTAAAAATGTTGGCACCATTCCTGATCCCCGAATAACACCACCAGAACTTGAAGTTGATAGGACATGAAGCAAGTAAAATTGCAGAAGTGCTTCAACAAATGAAATAGAGGATGGGTCATTAGCGTTATTCAGTGACAAGATCGCTCTCTGCAACACATTCATGAGAATCATGCGATTATCCCCTGCAAAACTGATGCTCGACCCACTCAAAATGCGTGCCCTCTCATTAGATGATGAATACGCAGCTAACTGTGATCCCAAGGCATGCATTGCAAGTGTTCTAATGGTTCCAGATATAGTCTCTTCGGATTTCACAAGCCTGATTAACTCATTTGTATATTCCGGCTCATTAGCAAAGAATGACACGAGTTCATCATGAGAATCACTCAACTAAACAAGCACAATAAATGCAAGAAGGCATATCCTGCTGTACAGTCTGCATATTCTCGGAGAACAGGAAGCATGAGGCCATGAGCATATCTAATTCTGGTCAGCGACAAGAACCTGTGCTCTGGAGGGACATTGTACTGCTCAATTAACAGCTTCAGAAGTGAAAGATCATCCTCCTTACGCAAATGGAGATCTGGAATGTGAATGATACTTGTGCTAGGAGGCCCTATCCCAATTAATATCTTGCGGTCGAGTTCATATTCTTGCAATGTTGAGCCAGAGAACGAAAACCCGGGTCATCCACATGGACGGCCCTGCCATAAGGAAAGTAAGGCAATGGCCTTGGCCCCCCTAAAAATTACCAATTTTTTGGGCTCCAAAATCTCACAAAAACCCTACACATTATTAAAAAAATAAAATAAATGCCCAATTCTAATTTCTAAAAAAGACTTAGGCTCCATTTGTTTCACAGAAAATAACTTTTGGAAAACGTTTTCTTCATTTTCCAGTATTTGGTAACTAGAAGAAAATGTAGTCAACATAAAAGTTTTTCCAAGTCAACAGAAAATGAAGCCTTCTTTTTAGGAAAATGACTTACAGATTCATTTTACAAATGTTCGAGTACCCCTTCCCCTTTTCCACAATTACACATATTTACAAACACACAATATTTTACTCAACAAATACATTGTTTAGAAATATAATTAGAGTTTGTGCATATTATTTATAAATTATAATTTAAATAAATACTCATTATGTCATAAAATTAGTGTCCACTATATTATTTAGGGATGTCCCAGATATTATCAATTTTCTTTTTTAAAACATTTTTTCATTATTACCAATTTTTTGTTTGTATTTGTGACATTGAAAAAAAATGGACCTTATTGATTTGACACAATTAATAATAAATTAAGAATTGGTAAAGGAAAATTACTTAAAGTTAAACATTATTTTTATGTTCAATATAGACATTAGTATTAGAATATGTTTTTTGCATTTATTCATATATTGTTTTCCGTGTGTTTGCCAAACATCAGAAAATGTTTTTCGACATATTTTTAAAAGATTTACCAATAGAAAAAAATGACATACATAACCTTTGTTTCTTTAATTTTTCAAAAATTGAAAAAAAAAATGCTACAAAGGAAGGGTCCCGTTCGAAGTAATTGGCCTTGAGCCACCGATTTTACAGGGCCGACCCTGGTCATCCACACCCCAGTTGGTAAGCAATATAACTATATTAAACCCAGATTCTATGAACTGACTTGCTGTTACACTAGAGCAAATGGGCAAACCAAATCAGAGTGGTGAAGAGGAAAATATCGTTAAGAAAGACTAAGCTTGGGCCAACAGATGATAGGAAGATAAACTTAACATTAATCTCATTCTTTGTGGTCATAGGAATGTCGATTGCACTAATTTGGACCAATCAAATCAGCATATACGCATACAAGTGTGCAATTTTTATATAATTCAAACTTCTCAGGCCCAATTGCAATACGAGGAAAGTAATTTATGCAAGCAATATTTGCAGAAAAACATGTAAAATTTAAAATGAAAACACCTGAAAATGGTGGAGTCCCCTATGATCCAACTCTGAACTCACTTTAAAATAGGTAAAATGGCCCCAGAAAACCGGTAGTGAACCGGTTCGGTTCAATGAAACTGGGTAACGAGAGTTAGCTTTCGTAATTGTCGTGTAGTGGAGGGACCACGTTCGTGAATGCCCAGTAACGGATGGGTCTGATTCCTTGGATTTGTTTAACCGTTGCGTGTTTAATGAATGAGATGGCGGTCAATGACCCAGCCACTTCTGGCGGTGCGTAGAGGTGAGATCGGCGTCATATAGCAGTAATTCTTTATTGCCGGCGGTGGGGGCAAAGATGATTCTGGGTATTTGTTCCAAGCACGATTAAAACTGAAAGAAATCCCTCCAAAAGTTGTGGCAACGTCCGCGAGGTTAGATGGTTGTGGCTTGACTTTACCGACGTCATTTGAAGGAATAATATGAGCTTTGGTTGAAAAGTAGGAGGGACTTTCAGCATTTTTGTCATTCCCCTAAAAAATGAATATTGCTTTGTTCATACATTAAGAAAATTTTGAGAAAGATGGAGACAAAACACCATGTCCATGTGACTGAAGTCCTCGGACAGTACACTATCCACTTATATCACTTTTGGAAATAACATGTCTTCTTCATCAAACTAAGACGTCATCCCAAACTGGTTACACTGAGACTGTATCCAGGAAAGAGTATAAAATCACCGAGTGAAAATCTTCCATGGCCAATCATTGTAACATCATTCCCGGTAACGGAACCAACTGATACGTCCAAAAAAGCATTATACCGGGGGTGCCAAAAGTAGCGGTGGACGTGGATCGTCGGAGTTGTCGTCCGGCGGCCATCTTGTCATCGGTGGTGGATATCTGGCTATATATCTGTAAAATAAACACTGTGAGTCGGCGAGGAGGGCCCCCATCAAAAACCCTCCGGCGTGTTTATCAGTACACGTATGAAAAAAAGGGTGCATAGCCCCCAAATGTGTGTGTGATTCTCAATCAGAAAAAGAGAGAGATCAGAGAGAGCCCGAGAGCTAAAGGGGGTCATTTATACCTGAGGGAATGGGTTCAGCCCGTTGTGCATAGGCTTGGCTCAATCCTTCGGACATCTTGTAAAATACAGTGGGCCATTAAACAAGGCTCAAATGCCACTGCAGCGGATCCAAAATATACACATCAGATGTATTGTCTTTAACAAAACACACATATTTATCAAATGGTTCTTCATTTTTTTCATCTTCTTGACATCATGACATATTTTCTTAACATATTTCTCTTATTTTATTCATGTGTAATAACTAAACATGCTACAAATTTACTTAATATCACGATACTCACCAATAGTTCTATTATTATAGATACAATTTTTCATATAAATCTAATAATGTCATTCCCGAACATATTTAAGAAAGTAAAACCATATTATTTTTTAGTTTCGAATAAAATTTTACTGTCTCGACTGAGTAAGAGTGTTTTTGTCATTTTAGAAAATATTGAGTGACATTTGTAACGATAATGGTAGGAGGAGGAAAACTGATAAGAAAATCAAAATATAAGACGAAATGAATAGAATTAAAAAATGTAGGACCCAACTTTAAAATATGTACAAGTCAAGTGATCAAATTATTATTTAATTATTCATGGAATTAATTAGCCTATGACAAATTTACTCTTTTCATCTTAATTCATAACAAGTTATTTATTATATTTATTATGGCTATTTTTTTCCAACCATTATTGTTTGGCATGATAAATTAATGTGTATTGTCCTTAACAAAAGACATAAATTCATCAAACGACTCTTCATTTTTTTTTCATCTTCTTGACATTATAACATATTTTCTTAACTTATTTCTCTTATTTTATTCATGTGTAATAACTAAACATACTACAAATTTATTTAATATCTCGATACTCACCAACAATTCTATTATTATAGATACAATTTTTTATATAAGTCTAATAATGTCTTTCTCGAACATATTTAAAAAAAGTAAAACCATATTATTTTTTAGTTTTGAATAAAGTTTAAGTGTGTATCAACTGAGTAAGGGTATTTTTGTCATTTCAAAAAAAAATTGGGCGACATTTGTAACGATCATGGTAGGTGAGGGAAACTGATAAGAAAATCAAAATACAAGACGAAATTAATAGAATTAAAAAATATAGAATCTAACTTTGAATTAGATACAAGTCAAGGGATCAAACTATTATTTAATTATTTATGAAATTAATTAGTCTGTGACAAATTTACTCTTTTAGTCTTAATCAATGGTGAGTGATTTATTAAGTTAAAGGGTATGTTTGCTCATACATTAAGTTCTAAAAGACAACCTAGACTTTTATAGGTAGTTAGATTAGATAGATTAGATTAAATTAGATTAAATTAGATTAGATTAGATTATATTATATTAAATTAGAAAATCAAAATACAAGACGAAATGAATAGAATTAAAAAATGTAGGACCTAACTTCAAAATAGGTACAAGTTAAGGGATCAAACTATTATTTAATTATTTATGGAATTAATTAGTCTATGATAAATTTACTCTTTTGGTCTTAATTAATGGTGAGTGATTTATTAAGTTAAGGGCTAGGTTTGAAAGAAATTATTAGATTTATATGAAAAAATGTATCTATAATAATAGAATTATTGATGAGTATCGAGATATTAAACAAATTTGTAGCATATTTAGTTATTACCCATGAATAAAATAAGATAAATGTGTTAAGAAAGTAAAACCATATTATTTTTTAGTTTCGAATAGAGTTTTACTGTCTCGACTGAGTAAGGGTATTTTTGTCATTTTAGAAAATATTGGCCGACATTTGTAAGGATAATTGTAGGAGGGAGAAACTGATAAGAAAATCAAAATATAAGACGAAATGAATATAATTAAAAAATATAGGACCTAACTTTAAAATAGATACAAGTCAAGGGATCAAATTATTATTTAATTATTTATGGAAATAATTAGTCTATGACAAATTTACTACTTTGGCCTTTATTCTTGGCAAAGGATTTATTATACTTATGGTTATTTTTTTTCCAATCATTATTGTTTGGCATGGTAAATTTATGTGTATTATCCTTAACAAAATGCACAAATTCATCAAATGGTTCTTCATTTTTTTTTCTTCTTGACAGTATGACACATTTTCTTAACTCATTTATCTTATTTTATTCATGGGTAATAACTAAACATGCTACAAATTTGCTTAATATCTCGATAATCACCGACAATTCTATTATTATAGATACAATTTTTCATATAAATCTAATAAAGTCTTTTCCGAATATATTTAAGAAAGTAAAATCACATTATTTTTTAGTTTCGAATAAAGTTTTAGTGTCTCAACTTAGTAAGGATATTTTTGTAATTTCAGAAAATATTTGGCGACATTTGTAACAATCATGGTAAGTGGGGGAAACTGATAAGAAAATAAAAATACAAGGCGAAATGAATATAATTAAAAAATGTAGGACCTAACTTTAAATTAGCTAAAAGTCAAGGGATCAAACTATTATTTAATTATTTATGGAATTAATTACTCTATGACAAATTTATTCTTTTAGGTTTAATTAATAGTGAGTGATTTATTATATTTATGACTATTTTTTTCCAATCATTATTGTATGTCTAGTGGATGATTTGAAAAGTGCAGGTCAACTATGTACAAGGGTGTGTTAAGCTGTCAAAATTGAGCCCGACCGATTTGACATGGGCTTGAGCATCAATATCGAAGGTATGAAAAAATTGGGCCTTTTTGACCGCCCCAGCCTGATAGGTTGCGAGTCGCGGTAAGGACATGAAAAGCCCGACCCGATCACCATTTACATTATAATTTAATTAAATTTAAATCCTCAAATTTAATTAAATTATATATAGTTTGTTACCACTTTTATATGAGCTCTTGTAGACTGCCCTTTCGTGTATATTCTTACTTTCTCTCTCTAGAATCTTTCTCATCTTGTTCACCCTCTTAGGGTTTGCTTCCCACCGCCAGGGCTTTGGTGGTGGCATGGCTGAGCCAGCTCCGCCGGATCCCTCCTCTTCCGGCCCAAAAAAATCCTTTGCTGATGTTCTCTCCTCTCCCTATTCAAACCCTCATGCCGGACTTCCTTTCATCATTCCACCTTCGTCTTATAAGGGCGAACCTTTCCTTAAACTTTCTCCTGAGATCCTTGCCTCTCGTGCTAAGCCTTTCCATCTTACATTAATCGGGAAGTTTTCTCATGGTCGACCCTCGATGGAAGACACTAGGAAGTTCTTTCATACATTCGGCCTTAAGGCTGTTTTCACGGTTGGACATCTAGACGCGAAACACATTCTTATTCAAGTACGTCATGAGGGTGATAATCAGCGACTTTGGATTAAGGACCAATGGTATCTTGGTCGATTCCCAATGCGAGTTTTCAAATGGACTCCTAACTTCCGACCGGATATTGAAAGTTCCATTGTTCCAGTATGGTTTTCTATGCCGGGTTTACCGATCCATTTTTTGAATAAAACCACTTTATTTTCGATTGTATCCTTATTCGGGAAGCCTCTGATGCTGGATCAACCTACCTCCAATCTTTCTCGTCCAAGCGTCGCCCTGGTGTGTGTGGAAGTTAATCTCCTAAAACCCATTCCTCACAGGGTTTGGGTAGATTGTGGAGGTATTTACTCCAGTTTTTGGCAGCCAATGGAAGCTGAAAATCTTCCAAAGTATTGCAAGAATTGTCTTCGTCAAGGTCATCTGGATCTTAATTGTAAGTTTATGAATCCAACTGCCACTCATACTGATCCAAACCCTAACCCTAATATTGCCAATCCTGATCCAAAGCCTGCCTCTACCACTGATAAACCAGCCTCTAATGTTTCCTCGGATCCTAAATCTAACCCTACTTCAAATCATACCCGTTGGGTTCCAAAACAATCTGCATGGGGTACAAACCCTACGTCTCAAAACCCCAAATCTCATGTTACTTTTGATATTCTTACCTACTCAAATAATGTAGATCAAGCCCCAACTGTTGCAAGCCCTTCTTGCTAATCGACTGGATAATGTTCTTCCGTCTATCATCTCTCTAAATCAAAGTGGGTTTGTTAAAGGGCGTCTCATTCAGGATAACATCTTTCTTGCTCAAGAATTAATGACTCATCTTGATAAGAAAATCTCTGGCTCCAATATTGTCATGAAGTTAGACATGTCCAAAGCTTTTGATAAAGTGTCTTGGCTTTTTCTTCTCCAAGTTTTGCGAAGGTTTGGCTTTTGTGAAGGTTTTATAGATATGATCTGGAGACTGATGTCGGATAACTGGTTCTCAATTTTAATTAACGGTGCTACAGCCGGTTTCTTTCATTCCTCGAGAGGGCTTCGTCAAGGTGACCCGTTATCCCCGGCTTTATTCATTCTTTCTACTGAAGTTCTGAGCCGAAGTCTTAATGTTTTACATTCTTCGCACGCTTATATGGCTTATTCTTCTGCTAGTGGTTGTCCGTTGGTTTCCCATCTTGCCTTTGCCGATGATCTTATTATTTTCTGCAATGGTAGCCGTATCTCTCTTTCTAAACATCTCGATCTTTTTGCGAATTATGAAAGATGTTCGGGTCGACAGCTTAATTTCAGCAAAAGTAGTTTTACGGTTTCTACTAAACTTTCAGCTGAGCGTATTAAATCTATTGCTGGGATTTTGAATTTTTTGCAGAAGGTCTTTCCTTTGATATATCTTGGATGCCCTCTTTTTAGTGGTCGTAAATTGAAGAAATATTTTGACCCTCTCATTCTCAAGCTTCGTTCTCGAATCAGCTCTTGGACCAGGAATTTCTTATCTATGGATGGCATGATCATCCTTATAAATCATGTTCTTCATTCTATTACTGCTTATCACTTAGCTGATCTTGCTCCTCCGAAGGGTGTCATCAAAATGGTTGATTCTATGTTGGCGAATTTCTTTTGGGGTCACATTGATGGTAAACAGAAACATCATTGGATTGCATGGTCGAAATGTTGTTCTCCTGTTGCTGAAGGCGGGGTTGGAATTCGTTCTCTCAGTGATCTTAGTCGGGCTTATTCTGCAAGCTGCTGGTGGCGTTTTCGAACTCAGAATTCTCTTTGGTCCAGATTTCTTAAAGCTAAGTATTGCCCTCATGTTTATCTGGTTCAGGCTTCAATCCGAGGCTCGCATATTTGGTGTAGGATGCTGGATGTTAAGCCTTTTGTAGAACAGCATATGAAATGGCTTCTAGGGCGTGGGAATTGTTCACCTTGGTTTGATAAATGGCTAGATGATGGTCCAATCTCTAATCCCCATAATCTGCCTATTTCTTCTGTTCGTGAATTATTTGTGGACTCGTCCCAGTTAGCTCCTGCTTTCTCTTCTCTGATTGCTCCAACTGATTTAAGTCGTATTCTCACTCAGGAACCCTTTCTTTCTGATTTAGATGACTCTCCTTGCTGGACCCTGGCTGCTAATGGGTGGTTATCCATTGCTTCGGCCTGCCACCATCTTCGTCTTTCTGCTCTGGAGACTCTGTCTTCTAAGTTCTTTTGGAATAGGAACGTTCCAAGACACATTAGTGTTTTTATGTGGCGCCTTCTTTAGCACAAACTTCCTATTGATGATGGTCTTACAAAGATGGGATTTCAAATGGTTTCAAACTGTTCTTGCTGTGATTTGGGAAATGCCGAAACTTTCAATCACGTTTTTATGGACTTTTAGGTTGTGCATTGTTTAAGACAGGCCAATTGTGTTGTTGATCTCCTTGCTAATTTGGGTTGTGATTCTTCGGCTGATTCTAGTTTTGCCTCTGCTCAGGATCTTCCTCCTCGTATTCGTGGTGCTATGTTTCTGGATAAAGATGGTACTACATATATTAGACGCTCTAGATAGTTTGGTTTTCTTTTTCTTATTTTCGCTTCCTTTGAGTAGTATGTATTTCTTTTCCGAGGTCAGGCTCCTCTGTCCTCCCACTATAAGGGCAAGGCTGGTCGTCCCCCTCAAGTTTGTATTCTGTTTCATATTAATAAAATTCTGCAGGGTGCCGTCCCTGTTTCTTAATATATATATATATATATATATATATATATGTGAGCTCTTGCTCTTGACCGAGTCCTAAGGTAGGCCTGTTCTGTTCTCATGGAAAAACAAAAACTATTCATTAGTGCACTGAATCCATTAGGCGTCGCTCAATTTTTTGGGTGTCGTAATGCAAGTCACTACCCAAAATTTGGGCATCGCAAGGGAAAAAATTGGCTGTCGTTCAAAATTTTGAGCGTCGCAAGGTAAACAAATTGGTGTGGCTCAAAATTTGGGCATCATTTGTATTCCCTCTTTAATACTATTTCTCTCTCTCTCACCGATGACCCCCCTTGGAAATGACAAAACATCTTGGGGAAGAGAGTTATTGGCCAACAGTGTGGTCTTGAATATAAGATAATATAATATATTTGTAATATATTATATTTATAGTTAGTTTATACTTTCCTAATCTACTTGTATTTAGGTTTCTTAATCCTTTTTGTATTTATGTTTCCTAATCCCTTTTTTATTTATACTCTCTAGGTTAAACTTGTGTAACAAGTATTGTACTCCTATATATATGTTCAACATATCAATGGAAATGCTATGTCGTTATTTCTAAACTTTATTAGTTTCTACATGGTATCAGAGTCTCGCTCTTAAAACCTAAAACCACCACCACATTCCACAACCCTAAAACTTCTTCCCACCATCGTCGCCTTCAACCAAGATCTGACCACCAACCCTACGTTCAGATCAAGTTGGTTTCCACACCCCCCCCCCCATTTTGAGCAACCAAAGGACACCTTGGCAAACCAAGCTCTTACAAGCTCGTCGAGGCCCTTCCTCAGCCGCTTCTCCTTTAGCACCTATTACCAACAACCTTTTGCCTCTATAAACCTACCCACCAAAGCCGCTACCAACGTCACCTCTCCCTTACCACTACTAGAAAAATGACCTTTAGTGACGGAATTTTCCGTCGCTAATCCGTCGTCGCTGATGTCCGACGGACCGATTTCCGTAGCTAAAGGCAGCCTTTAGCGACAGAAATTTCCGTCGCTAAAGGCTTTTAAAAATTAATTAAAATTGAATTTCAGCGACGGAAAATTATGTTGCTAAAGGCTTTTAAAAATTAATTAAAACTGAATTTCAGCGACGGAAAATTCCGTCGCTAAAGTCTTTGAAAAATTAATTAAATTTGAATTTCAGCGACGGAAAATTCTATCGCTAAAGGCTTTTAAAAATTAATTAAAATGGAATTTCAGCGACGGAAAATTCCGTCGCTAAAGGCTTTAAAAAAATAATTTAATTTGAATTTCAGCGACGAAAATTTCCGTCGGTAAAGGCTTTCAAAAAATGATTTAATTTGAATTTCAGCGACGGAAATTTCCGTCGCTAAAGGCTTTTAAAAAATAATTTAATTTGAATTTCAGCGACGGAATTTCCGTCGCTAAAGGCGGAAAAAAAATTAAAAAAAAATACACAAAAATACTATCATTATAATTTTTGTACCTGATAATATAACAATTAATACAAAACTAAAAATACAAAATAAACAATAATATAAAACTCTAAATGTTATTACATCGAACTCTAAATGTTATTACATTGAAGTACCAAATATATACATACAAAATCAAACAATATCAAATATCAATGTTTCAACTTCAAGCAGTACCAATAATCAAAGTGGGGGAGGGGGAGGCTGATCTTGGAAGAGATTTACGGATGAAAAGGGGACCCAATCTTGCTAGAGGGAGTAATCTGCTTCGAAGACCCATGCATCGGTGTGCCATGCTTTGCATCGTCGCCATCATTTCGCAAATCGTTGCTCTGCTCTTGCTCTCGATATTCCGCAAACAAACGTTGCTGCCCAAGCGTGCTTCCAAAGTCTCTATCCTCGAAATCTGCTGAGCATCGGGCCTTCTATTCATCTTATACTATGAAACCTGCATAGTTCCAATGAAATAACCAAATGCTACCTCTGTCATTAAGAATACAAAAAAAAAAAACTCGCAATGAATGGCAAACAATTTGAAGAAGTTTACAACCAAACAAATGCGCAACCTTTCTACACAAAAGGTTTCTTTTTTACGTACAAGTATCATGAAAGAAGCAATAACTTTATTAATAATATGAAGAAGCTACCAAAAATCCAACATTGCTACTAATGTAAAAATCAAATATAATACACCAATATAAACAAAAAAAAAAACTAAATAACTCATAGATACACTTTAGAGGGCCTTCAAGTAAAGCTACAACAAATCATCACCAATAAAATAGTCTGAACACAAATGACTATTAGTACAAGAGAACAGCCAAAAAAAAGTTATCTTCGATAACTTGCCTCATTGATTGACTATTAGTACAAATGCCTGGCAGTAGGGTCCATTCATTGATGAACCCAATAACTAACATCACAAGAGGAACATGATGCAGGAACCAATCCAGCGGATCATATTCACTTCAAATTCTAGTTACTTATAATAGTTAGGTAGGCTCTACCCCACCTTTAAATGTACATTTGACTCCATCCAACTCAGTTGAACCATCAAGTGAGAGAGGAACAAATCTTGTTTCTTAAGGTTAGGGTTTAGGTGTAAGAGTTAGGTTGAGGGTTTAGGGTTTAGGTTTTGAGGGTGGGGTGGGGGGGGGGGGGGGGGGGGGGGGTTAGGTTTAGGTTTTAGTGTTATGGTTTAGGGTTAAGGGTTAAGGGTAGGGTTGAGGGTTTAGGTGTAAGAGTTAGGTTGAGGGTTGAGGGTTGAGGGTTGAGGGTTTAGGTTTTGGGTTGGAGGTAGGGTGGGGGTGGGGGTGGGGTGGGGTTAGGCTTAGGTTTTAGTGTTATGGTTTAGGTTTAGGGTTAAGGTTTAGGTTTAAGGGTTATGGTTTAGGGTTTAGGTGTAGGAGTTAGGTAGGTTTGTTGAGGTAGGGTTTAGGTTTTCGGTTGGGGGTGGGGGTTAGGTTTAGGTTTTAGTGTTATGGTTTAGGTTTAGGGTTAAGGTTTAGGTTTAAGGGTAGGGTTTAGGGTTTAGGTGTAAGAGTTAGGTTTAGGGTTTAGGGTTTAGGTTTTGGGTTGGGGGTGGGGTTAGGTTTAGGTTTTAGTGTTATGGTTTAGGTTTAGGGTTAAGGTTTAGGGTTAAGGGTAGGGTTTAGGGTTTAGGTGTAAGAGTTAGGTTGAGGGTTGAGGGTTTAGGTTTTGGGTTGGGGGTGGGGGGGGTGGGGGTGGGGTTAGGGTTAGGTTTTAGTGTTATGGTTTAGGCTTAGGGTTAAGGTTTAGGTTTAAGGGTAGGGTTTAGGGTTTAGGTGTAAGAGTTAGGTTTAAGGTTTGTTGAGGGTTTAGGGTTTAGGTTTTGAGTTGGGGGGTGGGGGTAGGGGTGGGGGTGGGGTTGGGTTTAGGTTTTAGTGTTATGGTTTAGGTTTAGGGTTAAGGTTTAGGGTTAAGAGTAGGGTTTAGGGTTTAGGTGTAAGAGTTAGGTTAAGGGTTGAGGGTTTAGGTTTTGGGTTGGGGGTGGGGGTGGGGTTAGGGTTAGGTTTTAGTGTTATGGTTTAGGTTTAGGGTTAGGTTTAGGTTTAAGGGTTAGTGTTAGGGTTTGTTGAGGGTTTAGGGTTTAGGTTTTGGGTTGGGGGTGGGGGGGGGGGTGGGGTTAGGTTTAGGTTTTAGTGTTATGGTTTAGGTTTAGGTTTAAGGGTTAGGGTATAGGGTTTAGGTGTAAGAGTTAGGTTTAGGGTTTGGGTTTGGGTTGGGGTGGGGGTGGGGGTGGGGTTTGGGTTTGGGTTTAAGGTTGTGGTTTAGGTTTAGGGTTGGGTTTGGGGTTTAGGTTTAGGTTTGGGGTTGGGGTGGGGGTGGTGAGGGGTGGGGGTGGGTGGGGGGTGGTGGGGGTGGTGGGGGTGGGTTTTGTTTCATGGTTCAAATAGAAATAAAATTAATCAACTTAGTCAACATTTAAATTAAGACAAATTATATGATTTTAAATGATAATTAACATTATACATTAATAAATAAGGATGTTTAGTTGTTAACTAGGAGAAGCAGTAAAAATAAAGTTACTTCTCCTGTGAACAATACAAAGTCACAAAAGTATAATTTCCAACAAGCAGCAGATAATACAGCCCATGTACAGTATGATTAATATTGAGGACAGGGTCATTTGGAGAGGAATTGAAGAGTTTTTAATAAAGAGGAGAGGGTTGTTTTCTGTTTTGAAGAATGAAGTTCTTCATTTGTTGTTCTTTTGGTGGCACAGATTCAGGTGGGCATTTGGCTAATTCTTTTTTCTTTTTTTTTTTTTTTTTTTTTGTAGAGTTTATGGATAGCTTTAGTATTTCATAATTTCTTGTGTATACTTCCGGTCTACAAGGAAGCAACACCTGTTTTTCTGCTTTTTCTTTATAAAACATATTACTTACCAAAAAAAACATTGAAGAAGACAAAAACAAAACCCATAAACACAGGAAACTAAACAAAAGGCCAAGCACAGGAAATGAAGGTTTCTACCCGAAAAGCACTATGAACTCGAGATTTACTAAAAACTTTTCCGAAAGACTTAACAGGCAAAGATTGGTAGGATTCATAACCCAATGCCTACGATGAGCTAATCAAACAGAAGGAAATAATATAGAAGATCAAGCAAAGCAATATAAAACACTCTTAAGTTGCTCATTTTGATCACTGGCATCAAGCATATCGAGAGAAGTCCATCAAGAAACCAATACTAAGTAAGAAATTTTTTTAAGTGCGACTGCTAACGAGGCACTAGGACCGCTGAGAGATGAATCAACCCCTTGAGATTAATTTTAGGTTTATATGGATTGCTATTACCTTTAGTGAAGTAAAAGAAAACTCAGACACACATTATATATGTATAATGTATATGTTACTGAACTCTTTAGAAAAGAAAGGAAATAAACATAACAAAACAATTGAATTTCTAGACAGACATAATCATGAAAAAATAGAATCACAAATATATATTTCATTGTTAGCCATTATTGAATCTATTTTTGAAGAAAGATGTCTCATCAAGGGACCATTCTTAAAATAGAAAATGGCAAACCCTAGCAACTGCATCTGTTACTCTCTTTGCTTCTTCAATGAATCACCACACTTAAGGTTTCCAAAACTTGTAAATCTAGCATAAGAAAAATCACCACACTTCAAAATCTCACAGACTACCAACACAATCACAACACAAATACCCCAGCTAATCAGTAATTACCACAGATAAAGTACCAAACTCCCAACTGGAGGTCACAAAACAACCAAGGACAAAATTTCACACAACAAAACAACTCACTTCAATAATTTCAGCAATTTGAAAAGTAGATCTTTAAAATCTAAGGACAAAAGGAGAGATGTTACTTGACAAATTCGAGCTCAAACCAGAAAATGAGGACCAAATGCAACTCCGATATTGCTTGCGAAGACTGTGGTCGAGCTTGAACTTGACGGGTACGTGCTCTGGGTTAAAATGACAGCCGGATTCCTCCACAATTGCCGGAGATGGAGTAGGAAATGTGAACACATGCTCAATATCGATCTTTGAAGGCTCAGCCGACTGAATTTCAAAGTCGATCGGGATCGGCCAGAGCTTTGAAATGGAGTGGTCGGAATTTGGGGGGAGAGGATTTGAGGGAAGGGTTAGGGCTCAGATTGCAAGGGAGCTCACCTGATTTGGTAGTAGTGGTGGCGGTGGCGCAACAGATGGCGGCCGTAAGAAGACGAGGGAGAGAGTGAGTGAGAGACAGACCCGGCTAGAGTGGGTGTCGGTGATGGCGAGGGTGGCGGCGAGCACGTAGCAAGCAGGGGAGGGAGGCGGCGATGAAGAGATTCAGATCGAAGGAATTTTGTGAGAGAGAGAGAGAGAGAGGCAAGGTTGCGTTTGTTTAGACAGAGTAATTTTAGGGTTGTAAGATCAGTATTTTGTCAAGAAGGAGGAGGGAAAATTTCTTTTGGCGGTAATATCATTTTTTGGGGAATTTTGGGGTTGGCGGTGGAGGGAGTTTTAATTTTTCGGGAACATGATTATAAATTGATTTGAAATTATATTTTTATAATTTTAAATACTTTCTTTGTTTTGGTTAAATAGTCTTCGTTTGAAAGTCATTTTTTTAAAGAAAATGACAACTTTAGTAGTTTATTAGTAATAAAATGATACTTTTATATCTTAATTTTTTTAATTGGACTCTTTAAATAACAAATCTCAAATATTTCAAAATATTATAAATACAATACAATTTACATTGTATTTGTTTATCTTGAATTTAATTTATTAAATAGATAAAATGGTTTTATTTGATTTTTTTCCTTAATTTATATTTTCAATTTATAGCTTTTATCTTTAATATTTGAAATATTAATTTAATAATATAATATCATTAATTTATAATATCATTCATTAAAATGATTAGCATCAAATGAAACATTATTATTATTATTTGACTTGAAATTATATTTTTTATAATTTCAAATACTTTATTCGTTTTGGGTAAATAGTCTTCGTTTAAAAGTCATTTTTTTAAGAAAAGAACAACTTTAATAGTTTATTAGTAATAAAATGAAATTTCCTCTATGTATATAATTTCACGTTATTAATTTAAATCAAATTTCCTCTATTTATATAATTTGTTTATTATTTTCTTAAATATATAAATTAATATGAATATTTTAATTTTTGTAATTATATTGATGCTAATCATTTTAATTATTGATATTATATTATTAAATTAACATTTCAAATATTACTTTAATAATAAAATATCATTCATTAAAATGATTATAATATTTCCTATATATAGGAAATATTATAATCATTTTAATGATTTGAAATATTTGTTTTTGTAATATTAATTCTGTCGCTGGAATTCGTAATTGTTTTGAAATATTTGTTTTTGTAAATAAATAAAATTATAATATCATTTTAATGTTTTGATATTTTATTATTAAATTAATATTTGAAATATTAATTTAATAATATAATATCATTCATTAAAATGATTAGCATCAATATAATTACAAAAATAAAAATATTCACATTACAACTTAATTTATATATTAAAGAAAATAATAACAAAATTATATAAATAGAGTAAGTTCAGACTTTGCATGTGGTCATACTGTGTTGCGTGTCTCTAGCATATTATGTCGCTGAAATTAATATTTGTTTTGAAATATTTTTTTTTATAAATAAATAATGTTTTGAAATATTTGTTTTTGTAAAATCCCTTTGTAAATTTCAAATAAATAATTTTTTGGAATATTTTTGTTTTTGTAAAATTCCTTTGTGTGTATATATATAGGAAATATTATAATCATTTTAATGAATGATATTTTATTATTAAATTAATATTTGAAATATTAATTTAATAATAAAATATCATTCATTAAAATGATTAACATCAATATAATTAAAAAAAATAAATTATTCACATTACAACTTAATTTATATATTTAAGAAAATAATAACAAAATTATATAAAGTTTTGGGGGCGTTGCCCCGAACCTATCGTAGAGGACCACGTTGCCATCGTCCCGAACCCTAAACCGGGCGCGGACCCAATTGGCCGGGCGGAGACCCCGTGGTTATTCGTTCTTGAAAACAATAAGTCGAAAATAAACATAACACTTGATTATTAACACCCGTAAGCCCGTAAAACTTATGTGAATGTGCACTCTGCATCCCCAGATTCACAATGTAGTACTTCTTGGGGGAAGAAAGTTGTTAATGACAACAAACCTTTGGCGGATTGAAGTGAGGAAACCACAGGTTGGACTGCAACCAAATCAAGTCAATTGTTTTTATGTTAAGTTAAGTTACGTTATGTTAAGTTATGTTAAGTTAAGTTAAGTTAAGTTACGTTAAGTTACGTTAAGTTAAGTTATGTTAAGTTAAGTTAAGTTACGTTACATTTAAGTTAAGTTACGTTATGTTAAGTTATGTTAAGTTAAGTTAAGTTAAGTTACGTTACGTTTAAGTTAAGTTAAGTAAAGTTAAGTTAAGTCACTTTAAGTTAAGTTACGTTAAGTTAAGTTAAGTTACGTTATGTTAAGTTATGTTAAGTTAAGTTAAGTTATGTTAAGTTAAGTTAAGTTAAGTTAAGTTAAGTTAAGTTACGTTACGTTACATTTAAGTTAAGTTATGTTAAGTTACGTTACGTTTAAGTTAAGTTATGTTAAGTTACGTTACGTTTAAGTTAAGTTACGTTACGTTAAGTTAAGTTAAGTTATGTTACGTTAAGCTAAGTTAAGTTAAGTTATGTTAAGCTAAGTTAAGTTAAGTTAAGTTACATTAAGTTACGTTACGTTAAGTTAAGTTAAGTTAAGTTAGGTTAAGTTAAGTTACGTTACGTTAAGCTAAGTTAAGTTAAGTTATGTTACGTTAAGTTAAGTTAAGTTAAGTTAAGTTACGTTTAAGTTACGTTACGTTTAAGTTAAGTTACGTTACGTTAAGTTACATTACGTTTAAGCTAAGTTAAGTTACGTTACGTTAAGTTAAGTTAAGTTACGTTATGTTAAGCTATGTTAAGTTACGTTACGTGAAGCTAAGTTAAGTAATGTTACATTATGTTAAGTTAAGTTAAGTTAAGTTAAGTTACGTTACATTTAAGTTAAGTTGTGTTAAGTTACGTTACGTTTAAGTTAAGTTAAGTTACGTTACGTTAAGCTAAGTTAAGTTAAGTTAAGTTAAGCTAAGTTAAGTTAAGTTAAGTTACATTAAGTTACGTTACGTTAAGTTAAGTTAAGTTCAGTTACGTTAAGTTAAGTAACGTTAAGTTAAGTTATGTTATGTTAAGCTAAGTTAAGTTATGTTACGTTATGTTAAGTTAAGTTAAGTTAAGTTAAGTTAAGTTAAGTTAAGTTAAGTTAAGTTAAGTTAAGTTAAGTTAAGTTAAGTTACGTTACATTTAAGTTAAGTTAAGTTAAGTTAAGTTACATTACGTTCAAGCTAAGTTAAGTTACGTTACGTTAAGTTAAGTTCAGTTACGTTAAGTTAAGTTACGTTAAGTTAAGTTATATTATGTTAAGCTAAGTTAAGTTATGTTACGTTATGTTAAGTTAAGTTAAGTTAAGTTATGTTACGTTAAGTTAAGTTAAGTTAAGCTAAGTTAAGTTAAGTTAAGTTAAGTTACGTTACGTTTAAGTTAAATTAATTTAAGTTAAGTTAAGCTACATTACGTTCAAGCTAAGTTAAGTTACGTTACGTTAAGTTAAGTTCAGTTACGTTAAGTTAAGTTACGTTAAGTTAAGTTATGTTATGTTAAGTTACGTTACGTTAAGTTAAGTTAAGTTAAGTTAAGTTAAGTTAAGTTATGTTATGTTAAGTTACGTTACGTTACGTTACGTTAAGTTATAACATTTTAGCAATAGGCATAGCGTGTTTTCATGTTATAATGGTTCATTGTACTCCATTATAACATTTCCCCAATAGGCGTAGCGTGTTTTCATGTTATAATGGTCAATCGTACTCCATTATACCATTTCGCCAATAGGCGTAGCGTGTTTTCATGTTATAATGGTTCATCGTACTCCATTATAACATTTCCCCAATAGGCGTAGCGTGTTTTCATGTTATAACGGTCAATCGTACTCCATTATACCATTTCGCCAATAGGCGTAGCGTGTTTTCATGTTATAATGGTCCATCTTACTTCATTATAACATTTCGCCAATAGACGTAGCGTGTTTTCATGTTATAATGGTCTATCGTACTCCATTATACCATTTCGCCAATAGGCGTAGCGTGTTTTCATGTTATAATGGTTCATCATACTCCATATTATAACTTTTCCCCAATAGGCGTAGCGTGTTTTCATGTTATAACGGTCAATCGTACTCCATTATACCATTTTGCCAATAGGCGTATGTAGACACCCCAATTTCGTACCCCTGGTATGTGACTGACATAAAATATCAAGAACTGTTAAAACTTAACAAATGTCAAGTTGCAGAAGTCAAAAATGCGAAAGGAAAAGCAGATCGCCGAAACTGAAGCTGCGGGGAAAGTGACAAAATTCCAAACTTCAAAGGCAGCTTGGTGCCGCCAATGAAGTCCTTGGTGCCGCACCAAGGTATACCTTGGCCGCACCAAGCATTCTTCCATGCGCTCTCTCAGATCAAATAAGTACAAGTCTTCAAGCGCAGAGTACAAGCGGCTGATGCACGGAAAGAAATCAAAGAATTCCCACTGCGTCCTCAGTCTCTACTATAAATAGAGACCCCCGGCCTCGCATTTTCATTGTTCAGTTTACGCGAGTTTTAATCGCAGCGAAGCTCTGCTTCTGTGATTCATTCGATACACTTAGTACGAGAGATGCGAGATAGGTGAGTGGAAGCCCTTATAATCTCCAAACCCCGTCCAAACTCTGCCAAATCAAAAACCCATAGGTTATAAGTGATCCCTAGCCTAGTTGTTAGGTATCCACCTCAAAATCCCAGTCCAAAAATCTCAAAATAAGCCGTTACTCTGCCCGAGTAACTAGCTAAAAAGTCAAAAACTAAGTCTAGGTTCCGCCCAACTGAAAAGGCCAAAAACCTACCCAAATAAAGTTGTCACTCTGCCCGAGTTGATAAGCCCAAACCTCAAAACATCAATCAAATCAAGCAGTCATCCAGTTCAATTCAAAACAAAAAGACTCCCTCTCCCGAGGAGGACAGAGCGAGCACACCACCGCTCTAAAAGGTAATACCTTTAAGGGCGTATTTTATTTCATTTGTATTTTTTCCTTTTATTTATTTTTCAAAAATTGTTATTTAAATCCGGCGCAATGTAGCCAATATAAGCCGTTGTGCTGCCCGGATTAAATTAGGAAATACTATGTAAAAGAGCCGTTATAATGGCCAAATATTCTTAAATATGTTTGTAATTATTGGAAGGAGACACTAGTTGAGTCCGTAAATAATGTAGCCACGAATGTATCTGTTTAATTTTCCCTTGTCAAAATAAGACCTTATTTATTTGCTAGATTAATATAACAATGAGCATACTTCAGCCAAAAACGCTTTGAGACCAAAAGGGCAAGTTGGGTGCCTAGCACCTTCCCAACTCGTAACTTAGCCCCCGAACCCGCGTTCTAAAATCTCTGGTTTTCTTTTCTGGTTTTCCTTTATTTTTGCCTCAAAATAAAGGTGGTGACTCTAAAACTTTCAGATCCAGTGGGGCCTCGCAACATTCCCTCTTTGCACTTTCTGTTTTCCCTAAAAAGGGAGATACGGGAATGGAGGGGTGATGTATTCCCATATCCTGGTATCCCCTAAACAAGGGATAACTTGATGCGGGAAACCCATAGCTCCCATAAACGATTTGATTGGGCCATAAGGCTATTTTAATAAATCCATAAGTGGGGGCGTCGCAATATCTTTTCTTGCACTTCTCTATTTTCCCCTGAAAGATAAAAGGGGAGAATGAGAATGGAAAGGTAATGCATTCCCATATCTTGTTATCCCCGAAATAAGGGATAACCTGACATGAGGAAACCTTTAGTTTCCATTTTGGATACAAAATCCACTCAGGGCAACCGAGGCACATTCCAACGTGCTAATATAAACAACACTCCTCTCGCACTTTGATTTCGTCTTCCCTAAACAAGGGAGGGTGAAACGAGGCAAGTGGTGTCCCGCGATCCGCACGCGTGCACCCCTATCCAAGGGCGCGGGGGCACGTCCCGGGAACCTCACAGTGGCGACTTTGCTGGGGAGTTGTTTTATTTTTAATAAAATGGAGGGCTAGACTCATAAAATAAAACTTTTTTTTGTTTTTCTTTGTTTCTGCAAGTATGCTCTTTATATTAATTTACGCATTTCAATAAAGTGTTCCCATTACTTACCGTGGCTATATTTGTGGATATGATCCTCCATCCGGCGCGCAGCCTCGTTCACCTCGACCACTAAGCATAGACATGTTCGAGAGTATAAAAAAAAATTCAAAAAATATATATATGCATAAAAAAATCCGAAAAAATCAAAATTCAAAAAAATATATATATATTATATATATTGCAATAAATTCAAGAAGCGACAACAAGAGAGTCAGGGCTTTACTTAGGCCTATTTTCTTTCATTTATTTCTTTCGATTCATTTTATTTTTCATTTATTCGTATATTTATACATTTCTCGCATTCATGCTGTCATTTTATTTTGGGGGCATAGGACCAAATTTGTAATTAATAGGATAGATAGTTTCCCGCTTTTCTTTCTATTTCTTAAAATGGTGTGCTTTATTGCTTGCTTTGCGCTCAAAAATAAAAAGCCGAGAAAATCTACATATAACGAAACAAGGCCATAATCATTTTATTTTTACTACATATATGTAAATAAATAAAGACTTTATCGCTTTTCTAGATACCGCACACACGTGCACGCATGTAAATATATTCGAATGTTACTCCTACACCATGGCCACCCTACCCCCGTGATAAGCCAACGTTAGAATGCATATAGTTTTTCAAGACACTTCGCAGACCGACCGGTTTTTGTATCTTTGAATTGTGGGTCAGCCCCTGTCAAAAAAAATCAAAAAAATATATATATGTCAAAAAAATGCGCAAGTCGAAAAAAAAAATATAATAATTGCGCACAAAAAAAATATCAATATAAATAATAAACAGGGGCTGACTTATAATTCTTAGATGCTCGACCTAGACCATTTCGGATGGTGGATCCTGGAAAGAGAATAGGCCCTTCGCCTAGGACCGATCCAAATTGGGGAGTCGAAAGGCGTGGAATACGTTGGTCCTATACTGGAGAAAGAATCCACTTTGTTTCGAGAAAGTCCTGAGACTGTCAAAATAAAGCAGGTGTTTATCCGGTCAATTGTAGGGAACATAAATTAATAAAAAAATATACTAATAAAAAGGCACGCTGTACGTCAAGCCCAGATAGCCTCCATCCAGCCTTCTGATACCTACCAAACCCCATTTTCCTCAGAGACCTGGCCCGAATTTGGAAAGGCAGAGACAGTACTGGCCGGTTGATTCGGGAAGATAGTACATAAATCGAATCGAAGGTGGCCATCGGTTTGGATCGAACAAGGCGAGAATCGAGTTCAAGCGTCAAAGAAGATGCGCGCATAGCGAGAAGAAAGTGAGTGGGCTGATCGGGTATGGAGTGCAGTTCGGGGGCTCCAGGATATGCTCCGACTCCAGCAATGCAGCAATGGCTAGATCAGAATTTGGGTGCACAGGTTGACCGAATAATGAGTGAGATGGCTAATTTGGTACAAAGTCTAAAATCCTGTGGTGAGGTGAATTCTTCTCCTACTATTCCCCAAGAAGCATCCACATCTCAGGTGCCTCCTAATCACCCAATCCCGGCCAAACACCAACCCACCAAATACTACCATTATCCCAAATCCCAATCCTCCACCAAGTCCCTATTACCCAAATATATATCCTTACCCGCCTTATCCACAATATATTCTCCCAAACACCCAGAACCCAAATGACCTTCCTTTTCCTATGACTAACCCACCTAAATAGCCCACACATGGACCCAAAAGCTTTAACCCACCGTGCCAAGTTACCACATATTTACCTCATAATGACCACAGTCGCCTGGTGAAGCTACCAATAACCGCAATCCAGAACCCATACACTACCCAAAGCCAACCAAACCAAAATCCCTATATTATCCAAAACCCAATAACCCAAGACCTTTATCCAACCCAATACCCATATCCAGCCCAGAATCCTTATAATGCCCAAATTCCATTAATCCAGAATCCATATATTACCCAAAAATCCACCAGCTCAAAATCCCTACCTTCAACGAGAAAATAACTTCAAATCCGGCCAGGTATATACCAAAAACCAACTCCCCAACCACCAAAATGGAGGCCATGGAAAATATGAAGGCCATGATGCTTAAACTCCTCGATAAAGGGAATTTTCTACTCGGGCCTAACATTGCAACCTCGGCAATACTTCCTCAAAGTTCAAAATGCTGAGCATAGAAAAGTTCGACGAACTAGATGCCCCATATCCCATCTAAGATCTTATTCCAGGCATGCGATCACGGAGGCTAGCTTTGAAGCTATGACTTCCAA
>CM028380.1:29636705-29705499 GCA_013146195.2 Codonopsis lanceolata
ATAACTATTTTAACTATCATACAAATTAGGGTTATTGATTTGACCTACAAATTTCATAATCTAAAATATGATAACGTTTCATGATTTGGCGCAACGGTCCCTCCCATGTAATCGCCATCAAACCTCTTCTAATGGCACTAATGAGGGTAGTTTGGTATCTATATTACACTCAAAACTGATATACAAGTCTCAATTTTGCAACCAATTTGAGTAATAACGTGATGGACAAAATGCCTCGATCATAAAGTCCCATCGTTCTTATAAGCAACTCCGTTACTAAATTTGATGACAAGTGAATGAGGGACCACATTGCATGTAAAACATGAATATACCGGTCATATTTTTTATATTAGAAGTTTGTTGGTTAAATCGAATACCCTCAAATAGTTTGATGGTCGGAAAAGTAATTATGCTTATAGAAACACAAAATAATAGATTACCTTTGTCATAGTGTTAAGAGGCTGTCTTCGGCGAAGAATAAGCACCAAGTATTATTGATACAACATTTAAATAACCAATATTTATAACCGAATCCCCAATTTGACATCACGCATTCTTCTACAAACATATTTTGATACCAACCATGATCTGTTAAGTTTGTTCTAAAAGCGAATTCCATTCTTCCTCGGATGTATCAAGTAGCGATTTCACAGAACTATGATAGAAAAACACATGGGTTAGCCACTATACGATCACATATATATCCCGTTAAGTTTGTTCTAAAAGTTTAAATTCAATTCCTCGGTATCAAGTAACGATTTCAGAGGAACTACGATAGAAGAAAGGTAAAAAATTAAGTAGGACAGTCTTACAGATATATTTTATAAGACGGAACCTCCTTACCCGACCCACCGTGTATTGGTAGGTTGAGCTGTGAGATAGTGGAGCTCTGTTTTACGAATTAAGATCCGTAAGACCGTCTTACAAGAAAACTATATATTTTAGAAAAAAACACATGGGTTAGCCATACGATCATGATCGCCACAAGAAAGAGCTCATAATGAAAAGAAACGATGGCCCTAAGTATGTCAACTCCACGGAAAGAAAAGTACAAAGGGCGCTTTTTGTAAGAACTCCATGATTTGTTGCCAATACACTACTACTACTTTGTAATAAAAGTTCCCTTTTTTCCCCACCCAAAATTTAATACTCCCTTGTTTCTATAGAAAATATCCTCTTTTCTTTTTTATGTTTTTCCAAATAAGTGCTTTTCTATCTTTTAATTTTTGAAGTTATATTTACCCTTTAATTTTTTATTTGAGTATTATCAGAATTTATAGGCCCCACTTTCACATGTATACTTAAAAATACTACCTCCAACAAAAAGTGAGGTTTAGCATTTGAGACATATTAAGGAAGCTTATAAAGACTAATTGATAAGAAAACATGGTAGTGTTATGTACTTATGTATCATACTTAAAGTCCATGGAACCTCAGATATCGAGTGTAATAGAAGTATGATGCTCATCCTCAAATTTAAAGACACTACATCAATTTGGAGAAGATCAATTGTAATAGCACTCTCGGCTAAGGAAAAAATAGGTTTTGATCCAACGCTAGATCCAAATACCTAACTCAATGGGAGAGATGGAATAACATGGTAATCTCGTGGTTGCTTAATGTAGTTTCTCTAGAAATAAAATCAAGCATAGTATATCTTGATTCAGCCAGGGATATCTGGGAACATTTAAATATTAGATTCACACACAACCTACCTAATGTCTTTCAAATTAGAAAAAATTGATAGATTGTACATAGGAAATTTAAGTTTCTCTACCTATTTCACAAAGTTTAGGCCTGGATGAATTGTTAAGGCATGGTGGTTTGCCCAAGCGTTCTTGTAATAATGTACCTCGGGGTTGCTCAAAAAATAGGATGAGTATGAGCATGAAAAAAGTTAATTCAGCTCTTGATTTGGTTGAGTGATGGTTATTTTGCTATTAGAGGACAAATAATGATGATGTCTCCACTCCCTAGTCTTAACAAGGCTAAAACATTTTGGCTCAAGAAGAAAGCCAACGAAACATAGTTGGGGTGTGACTATAGAGGATATATCCGCAACTCTATTGAGCAAGATGAATCATAAACCTTTTAAAACCAAGACAGGGAACACTAATGGTGGTACCAATAATGGTGGTAATGTGTCGAAAGGATTTAGTTCGAGGAAAATTACAAAAAAGAAGAAGTGGTGTGACTATTGTCATGGAGACACTCATGTCAAGGACAAGTGTTTTTTTTTTCCTACATGGCTATCTAGATTGGCATGCTCTAGTTGGCTCCAAACGACCCATCTAGAATGCCTAAGAACAGAACCAAAGTCTTTGCTAATGTCTCTTATGGAACCGATGATGGACAAGGAACGCCTGAGTTATTTCAAGGCTTTACCTCATCTCAATGTCAACAGCATTATCTCTCGATTTCCAATCGCATCTCTGTGACTCACCTCGACAGTAAAGTTGCAGGTAATTCCAATGTTGTTAACTCTAGGTGTTTTCTAAGTCAAGGCCACAACATGAATGAATGGATTGTAGATACTGGTGCAACATATCATATAACAGCCTTCTTTAACCTCCTTATTGATCCCATTTCTATTAATCTACCAATATATCTTTCCAATGGCCACATTTCATTACACATAAAGGCAGCGTCCATCTTACTAAAGACATTTCCTTACATGATGTACTATATGTTCCTTCTTTTCAGTTATCAATATTGGGGAAATCTGGTTTCACACAATAATTCATAACGATCAAATTAACTCAACCAACTTTTAATTTGGTTGAAATGTCCTCTTGTCGCTCAACGATCAAATTAACTAACCAACTTCTGTCAATATCTGGCCAAGAAATTGCCATAGAAGGAATATATTGACAAAAGTTGGTTGGTTAATTGAGTCTTTATGAAATGGCGTGGATGACATTATAACCAAATTAAAAATTGGTTGGTTAATTTGGTCGTTATGAAACGTCGTTGGACAAATTAGATTTCCCCAATTTTTACAGTGGTCAAAAACGTGGTATTCCTAATACAATTTGATTTCATGTAGTAAGTTGACTCTTGACAATGGGATCACACTTGTGTTTTCTTCTTCCATGTATGTTCTCACAGGGCCAGATCACAAGCGATCAATGGGACCTGTAGGTTGATTGATGGCCTATAAGTGTTTCGTGCTACTACAAATGGTTCTCCTTGTAATAATCCTAGCAAGTAGTTCTCAATCTTCTTATTCGCTTTCAAGTAATAGTGTCAAAAAAGATGTTGTGACATCTAAGACTTGGACATGTTCCTTACTCTTATATATATGAAACACTTAGGGATTTGTAATATTGACAATAATTGTACTCCTTGTGATATATGTCAATTTGCTAGGCAATTTAAACAACCATTTCCTCTTAGTCAATCTCACTCTATTACTTTTTTTGCTCTTCTTCATTGTGATTTGTGAGGTCCCTATAAACACAAAACTTATAATGGTTGTCATTCTTTTCTGACAATAGTAGAGGACAAAACCAGAACTACTTGGACTTTGCTTCTTAAGTCAAAGACTCAGGTTTACACTTACCTCAAAAATTTCCTCGCCTTCATTAAAACCAAATATGAAGCTACCATCAAGGAAATCAGATCAGATAATGGAACAGAGTTCTTCAATGAAACTGTCTCTCCTCTTCTGAATTCCTTTGGCATAGCTCATCAAAGTTCTTGTGTGGCTACTCCCCAGCAAAATGGGAGAGCTAAGAGGAAACATAGACACTTACTTGAATTGGCTAGAGCTCTTAGGTTTCAGTCACATCTTCCTATCTCTTTTTGGGGAGATTGTTTGTTGACTACTACTTACCTAATTAACAGACTGCCCAGTTCCATCCTTCATTTCAAAACTCCTTATGAAGCTCTCATTGGCCATACTCCCTCATATTCTCATCTTAAGGTCTTTGGCTATCTAGGTTATGCATTTACTCTTAGCCATAACAGAGTCAAATTTGGTCCTAAGGCCAAAAAATGTGTGTTCCTAGGCTATCCTTTTGGTAAGAAATCACACAAAATGTTTGATCTCCAATCAAAACAAGTCTTCTACAGCAGAGATGCAATGTTTCATGAATCTATCTTTCCTTTTCTTCTAATGATTCCACTTCTTGCCCTTATCCTCTTATCTTTCCTTCTGCTAAACATGTGCTAGATGAAGATATATACCCATCTACATCTGACCAGGCTACACATCCTTCTGTTGATCCTTCTCCTCCTGAGTCTACCTCTGCTTCTGAGTCTTCACCTACTTCTCATCCTCCCAGCTAGACCAATTAGGCACAAAACTATTCCTGCAAAGTTCAAAGACTAAACAGGTTTGCCATTCACCAAACCAGCTTCCTCTATAGCATGTGACTCCAGGTATTCTGCTTATTCTGCTCGCAATGTATTGAGATACTCTCATCTCTCTTCCTCATATCAAACTTTCATACCTAACATTTACACGGTCTTTGACCTCTGATTTGGAAGCTTTAGAAAGGAACAAACTTGGGTATTGCATGATTTACCTCGAGGAAAAAAACCAGTAGGCTGCAAATGGATTTATAAAGTCAAGTATATGACAAATTATATAGTGGACAAGTATAAAGCTAGACTAGTGGCAAAGGGGCTCACTCAGACTAAGGGGTTGGATTATTTTGATACCTTTGCCTCTGTGGCAAAGATGACTATAGTTAGGGTTCTTCTAGCTGTAGCAACTATGAGGAATTGGCCTCTTCACCAGATGGTTGTCTCCAATGCATTCCTCCATGGAGTTCTGCATGAAAAAGTTTACAAGGCTCTTCCCCTGGATATAGCCCACCTGCCACTATTGCTGGTTCCTCTCGTGTTTGCAAGCTCATCAAGTCTCTTTATCGGTTGAAGCAAGCCCCAAGGCAAAGGTTCACAATCTTTCCACAACTCTAAAATTATTTGGATATGTGCAGAGTTCTTGTGATCATACTATATTCACCAAGTCCTCCACTGGTGCTTTCACTGCTCCCCTAGTGTATATGTTGATGATATAGTCATCTCTGGATCTTCTGCCACTACAATTACAGACCTTCAGTCCTTCCTTCACTGTAATTCTCCATCAGAGATCTAAGCCAATTGAAGTACTTTCTTAGCCTTGAACTAGCTAGGAATTCCAGTGGCATCTATCTTCACCAGAGGAAATATGCTCTTGATATCATCAAGGAGACGAGCCTCACCAATGTGAAATCCTCTTCTCTTCCTATGGTTACAAATCATGGGCAATCTGCCGATTCAGGTGATCCTCTCCCTAAAACAGATCAATACAGGAGGCTGTTTGGTAGGTTGATCTACTTAACTATAACCAGACCTGAGATTTCGTATGTGGTTCACATTCTGAGTCGGTTTTTGGCTCATCCAACACATCTTCATCTTGAAGCTACAAAGAAGGTTGTGAGATTCATCAAGCTGGCTCCAGGGCAGGGGTTGTTGTTCTCTTCCAACAATTCTTCTATTCTCTCAACCTATTGTGATGCAGATTGGGCTGCTTGTCCAACAACCAAAAAGTCCATCATTGGCTTCTATATCTTCTTGGGAACCTCATTAATCTCTTGGAAAATCAAGAGACAGATCCATGGCATCTACTTGTTGTGAAATGGTCTGGTTAAGGTCTTTTTTGGAGGTTCTTCATGTCCCTATTGCTCTTCATGTGTCTCTCTTCTATGTCAACAAAGTCGCTCTCCACATAGCGCCCAATCTCGATACCATGAAATGACAAAGTACATCGATATCGACGCCATATTATTAGAGAGAAGATTAAGCAGAGTCTCATTGTTACTTCTCATGTTCCTTCTCTTCGGCAACCTGCAGATCTTTTACTAAGGCTCTTCCTCAGTTTCAGTTACACTACCTACTGTCCAAGTTGTGTGTGGTCAATCTTTTTACCACTTCCAACTTGAGGGGGGGGGGTGATAAGAATACAGGGTAGTGTTATGGATCATACTCAAAGTCTATATAGAACCTCAAGGGTATCGAGTGCAATAGTTCCATAGTTGAGTGACTTTAGTGTCTCTTTGTATTGTGAGACAATTAGAGGAAGAAGAGGTTAGTTAGCCTTCATATATGTAAAAACTGCAGATGATGGAATAGGATCTTGAAGAAGAAGTTTTTCTCTCCATTTTCTATTGTTTCTCAATATGATTCATCTATATCTAAATTCAACACTGATCGACTCTTATTTATGTTCAGAACTATAGTAAAGTTGCACTAGTACTTTTTTTCCTCTCAACAACTCTTTTTAATAGCATTTAACATATAGGAGAGCAGTAAATAAGGGTAATTTTGATAAAATATAGAAAAATATCTTTCATGAAATTCTATAATTACATTTATTTTGGCCCAAAAAAAATGTAGTTAAAACGACACTTATTTTGAAATTGAGGTAGTACACAATATGCTAATATCTATATATATATATATATATATATATATATATATATATATATATATATATATATATATATATATATATATATATAATGGCAAGGGTATATTTATTCCTCAAAAATCTCACTTTTGAATTATTGACTTTTGAATTACCATTTCACTTTTTCTCTCTGCTATCTCCTCCATATTTTCTGTATTTCTCTCTCTTTCTCTCTCCTGTCTCCCCCCCCATTTTCTCTCTCATCACCATCATCTCCTCTTTTTAAATTATGTTTAAATATTTTTCTCTCTTTAAATATAAAAAATAGTAACTAAAACAAAAATAATAGTTCCGGAGTCAAGAAAACAAAAATATAAGAGGAGGTTAGTAAAGTAAAAAATAATTTATGGAACAAGTCACTATAAAAATAAAAGTTACAGAATCAACAAAATAAAAATAATTTAATGTGGAGGTTACTAAAATAAAATAATTTATGGAACAAAAGTTTAAAACAAATTCTTAAGAATATATATGTAAAAAAAATAAGTTAGTAAAATAAAAATATTTGATAGAACAAAAATAATAGTTACAGAGTCAATAAAACAAAACAAAAAAACCATTTAAACTGAGGTTACTAAAATAATAAAAATAATTTAAGGAACAAAAGTTTCAGACAAATTCTTAAAAATAGTTATGTAAAACAAAAATACATTAGTAAAATAAAATTATTCGATGGAATAAAAATACTTAATAGTTACGGAGTCAATAAAACAAAAATAATTTAAACTGTGTAAAATTATAAAAGTAATTTGCAGAACAAAATTTTAATACAAATTATTAAAAATAGTTATGTAAAAACAAAAATACGTTAGTAAAATAAAAATACTTGATGGAACAAAAATAATAGTGACAAAGTCAATAAGACAAAAAAACAATTTAAACTGAAGTTAGTAAAATAATAAAAAGTATAGTTACGAAGTTAATAAAACAAAAAATATACTAGAAGTTAGTAAAATCAAAATAATTTATGCAACAAAAATAATAGTTAACGGTAAAAATAATTTCGTTATTTTGATTTCAGCTTATTTTCTTATCAGAAATTCCTTTATTCGTAAAATAAAAATACAATTTAATAAAAGCAATCATTCAAAATGAAAAAAACTTATTTGAGTTCAGATTCTATATGCAGGGTGGAAAAAATCCAAGTTTGTTCGAAAACATCATTCTACAAAGTTTTTGAATAGTATAAAATGTTCAGGGTTGCTAGACCATGGATTGACATTTAAAAGTAGTGTTACAGTAATGCTATTGAGAAATATTGACAATGTTGTAGGGTTGTGCAATGAAACAAGACTAATCATCATAAATCTTGGGGATCACATTGTTGAAACAAAAATTTTGAAAAGAAACAATGTTAGAGAAAATGTTTTTATCTCAAGATTGTCATTAACTTCATCCGATGTAAATCCTGAGGGGTAGCCCAGTGGTAAAGTTGAGACTTTACAAAATGTGAGGTTTCAGGTTCGATTACTTTCTCATGCCCCCTAAGGGGAAAGGTTTACAAAAAAAAATTGTTAAAAAAAAAAAACTTCATCTGATGTATGTCTGACTTCCAAGTTCCAGAGAAGACAAATTTTATTGATGGTAGCATATGCAATGACAATTAACGAGCGTCAAAGTCAATAATTGCGCATCGATATGTCTCTTCTTGAAGAAACTAATATTTAGCCATGAGCAGTTATATGTCATAGTTTCTAGAGTAATAAATTGTTTTGATTTAAATATATTGATATGAGGTGAAGATGAAAAAGCAACAAATAAAACAACAAATGTTGTATATAAGGAATTTTTTTAGAATTTATAATGATTAGTGATATACTGATGTGTATTTGTTAATAAACCGATTATTCTTATTTTATATTTTAAGATATTTTTATTCTCTTTATTTTGTTTATATATGATTTAGTTGGAAAAAAAAAGATGTATATTTAATCCACGAGTTAAAAAAAACTAGTTTAATTATTGAGTTAGATATAAGTTCTTACTTTGAGTTCGAGCTAAAACAGGACTCTTTTAAGAACAGGAGAAGTAAGGCGATTATGATTGAATATTTACAACTGTCTACAAGCAATTTAACAGCAAAGCTCATGATATATTAATTATGAGAAAATCGGAAAAATAGTTAATTTTCGATTGTAATTTGAACAATCGTTACATTTTGTCACTGCATTATTTTTCAAGCAAAATTGTCATTGTAATTGAAAAGAGAGATACAATTTCGCCATTATCTTTAATTGTCATCCAATTTTTAATGAAATTAATTTTAGTTGACTCCCCTAAGGTTTTTTAAAATGTAGGAAGATACTTAATGATAGATGAAGTTCAAAATTAAATAATTTTATGGTTCTTAAATTATCAGAGTTTTTTTTTTCTTTTAGAGGTTAAAAAAATATATTTTATGAATGGAAAGAATAAATGAAATATAAAAATGCAAACAAGAAGGAAACATATATTGCCAAAATAAAAAATTAAGAGAATAATATAAATAATAGAATAACACTCAATAGCTCGCTTACAATTGGCAAAAGCTATTTACCGACTGAGTTTAAATCTTTTTAAAATATTTAACGCTTGAGATTCATCACATGCTTGGAGGTGATTATCCTTTTTATTAATAAATGATTTAATTTTTTTTAAAGAATTACTTAATAATTATTAAAATAAATTAATAAAAAAATATTAAATAAAGTATTTAATTAAATTTTAATATATTATTAAATAATTAAAAAATAATCATTTTTAAAAAAAATTATTAAAAATTATTTACTAAATTAATAAATATTATTAAATAAAAGATATTAGACATAAATAATTAAATATTATTAAAAAAATTGTAAAAAAATTGTTCTTATAAAAAAGATTATTATTCATAAATTTTTTTAACACATAAAAATTTTCATGGTGGCTATTATAGGTTGAATTAAATGTTTTTATTTTTTTATAATCTTATATTTATAATTCTTAATTATAACAGATTAAAAAAAATGTTAATACCAAATTAAGTTATACTTTTAGTCAATTGTTTTTTACGAATTAAATTACATTTAATGAATGATTGTTACCAACTAGATTTAATGAATTAAAATTTTCAAAATTTATTAACGATTTGATATATTTTAAAATTATTATGTTTTATTATTATTATATTTTAATTATATTATTCATTAAGATAAAATGTATATACTAATTAATTTAAATATTTTCTCTTATATTTTATTCAACCAATATATCTCTTCTTCTTATTTTTATTTTTATATTTCATTGATTCTTTCATTTTTTTTGTTCATAAAATAGTATCTTGTTTTAACCTTTAACATGCTAACAGCCACAAAAAAATGACCCCCTTATAATTAAAACCAAAAAACCATAGACTTTTAACATCAACAATCATTAACTATCTTTCAATATTTTAAGAATCTTTAGGGGAGGCAACTGAAATTGCTTCCGTTAAATATAAAGATTCATCAAAATACAGTGACAAAATGTAAAAATTCATCAAAGTACAGTGGCAAAATTAATCATTTTTCCTGAGAAAATAAATATGCATGTAAAAAAATGTAATTGTATTAATAAAGTCAATATATATCATATTTTTCTTAATTTATGTGCTCAATCAAACATTACGATTAGTAAGGAACAGTGCGAGTAGATTTTTTTAAAGTCAAACATTATACGAGTTCATATCATTATTAAGTATGCCTCCTGTAAAAATGTTCAACGGATCTTAATTCGTAAGATGAAACCGCTCCATTCATAAATTAGTCTACTAATACACGGTGGGTCGGGTCAGGGAGATCTGTTTTACAAAAAATACACGTAGTATCGTCTTTCTTAAGTTTTTACCATCATTATGAGTAGGTCTCTTGTGAAACTAGCTTACGGATTTTATTTTGTAAGAAGGAACCCCATTATCTGACAGCTCCGCGATGAACTTGTGATAAGTTGGGTCAGCGAGATCCGTCTTATAAAAAATAAACGCAAAACCGTCTTTCCAAAAATATTTTTGCTATCATTATCGGTGGGTCTCCTGTAAAACCATCTTCCCTATCTTAATTTAGTATAGATTTAGATATCTTATACAGTAAAAACTCAATCACCAATACAAAATTTATACTATTAATATTAATCTTTAAAGTTAAGAATAACCAAATATTCATATATTTTCATAAAAGTTACATCAAGTTGAGAAAAGAAGTTTAAAGTGAGACTATTGCTTTATAATGGAGATATATTAGTTACCTACAATACCGGCATTATTGATCAAGACGTCGATTCGGCCAAATGCGTTCCATGCCTTCGTTACGGAGGCTTCTATTGTGGAACCATTACCGGCGACGTCGAGCTCGACCGGCACAGCTCTGACGGCGGAACCAATCTCATCATTAATAAAGCCAGGTCGATTGATTTCACTGCATAGTGCTTTCAGCCTCTCGACTCGACGAGCAGAGGCAATGATTTTACAACCAGCTTTAGCAAGATCGAGACAGAATTCTTCGCCAAGCCCCGATGATGCACCCGTTACCATCACCACCTTTCCGCTTAGGTCCTGCCATGACTCAGATTCGCTCACCGCTGAAGGTGTTTCCATTGGTATTTAATTTGTTAGAAATGTTTGATATTAAGTGGGATAGGGAGTGGCTTATATATAGAGAGATTATGAGCATGATCAATTGATCATTACGGAGAAATGATATGATGAATGTTGGGTTTGGTATTTCGTGGGGTTAATTGCAGCGGAAATTAATGATTTTATAAAACATGTATACAAGATATACAAAAAGGTAGCCCTGAATCCTTTAGCAATTTTCCGATCACCCACATTGTGCTAGTGGTAAAAACTAAAGTTTAAGTTCTTGCTGAAAACGCTTCCAAAAAGCCTCCTTTTGATGAAAACATAGAGACAATCAATTGCCAAAAAACACCAATCCACTCAAACAGGTCCACATATCCCTCCTGCAAATAGATGAAATCACCTATATTCAACATGTTCTTGTTCAACCGTGTAAATCAACAAGAGAGTTCTTTATTTTCTTCTAAGAAGATATTAAAAACTTGAAAATAAAAATTCTAAGGCCAAGCCATTTGTGGAGGTGAAAACTGTACAAATTCACAATTGATATAAATAACGGCATAAGTCTTTCATTGATTGACTCACATATTTAAAAGATTTACAAGTAGGGTTACAGATGAATTACATAAGGAAACTATCACTATAAATTAATAACAAATAAACTAAATGATAACATTATTCTGTAATAAAAACATTTTTCAAGAATGAAGAATAGGGCTTTTAGTGAAAACGGCCGAAAATTAAATAGTCCAACAAATTGGTCTCTTCAATTTGGAAACGTATACTAATAATTCGAATACCAGTGACCAAAATCCTAATGTGTACTACATCTAATGTGTACATAATCGTGTCTAGGTTCATCAGTAAGGAAATATTAGCAATATTACCCCTCCCAAATGGGCTCCACTAACGAGCATAGTTAAATTGGATTTAGACTTTCAATAAAATTCCATCAATTAATATGAATTAATTGATTGAGCCTAAATTTAGCTAAATTGAATAACTTAATTATATATATTAATTAATCTCTACCAATCAATTGCATCCAACAATTCGGAATTGATTGAATAAATGAATCCTTCCATTTTTAGTGTGTGACCCTTTAGGTTAACTTTTTGTAATTTATGAATAACAATTTATTATATCAACTAATCGAATTAGTTTATATACTTGAAATTAACTTTTTAATTTCAAGAACCTACAAATCATGAGAACACCTAGCAAGTAGCATACATACTTAGCAATAGGTGAAATATTAATTTGTATTTTATGTGCCCGGCCCAAACCCACTCACGAGTAGAGCACGAGCATTCATCACGTGCCAGTCACGAGGTCAGTCAGCGTGGAACCGACCAACCTAGCGGAAAGAGATAACAGGAGACAATACAACTCATGTCTAAACCTGGCCAAGCACATGCATTGCTTGCTTGACCAGAGGTCATGCCCGGGATTTATTACACTTATCGTTACCAGATCTACCTCATGTAGTTAGGCAGAGCCTTCTTCGCCCGGCCAAGCATCAAGCAAGGAAACTCATAAACTTGCTTTCCAAGACAGATTAAGAGTTTCTTATCTGAGCATACTTGTCTTATCTGCTCTTACATTCTTGCGGCCAGCCGCCCATCATACCTACAATTTTGGAGTCTCATCCTAAACCTACTAGGTAACTATGGAAACCGAATCTCACAAGGATTCTACGTCATTGGGGGCTTATAAATATCTCTTTCATAAACCATAAACAAGGTACACAGACTTTCTTGAGCCTAAAACATCTGTCAAGTTGCTTTTTGACTCTCACACAATATTTACTCTTACGCCGGAGTGGTTTTGTGAGGCCAAGCATTGCACTCCCACTAAAGTGATTTCTTGCTTTTAAACAAATTCAATGAAACAGATCAAGCCCAGATAGCATATGCATCAATCAGACGGCCCAAGCTAGATTATTGTCACATTAGTATTAATTAATATTATGTGAATACAAGCAAACCTATTTAAATTGCGAGTGCATACATGTATTTTCATACCCCGATAATTTTAGTTAAAAATATGAGTTTGTATTAATTAATATTATATTTGTTTTAGACATATTTAATTAATATTATAGTTATTTTGAGTTAATATACTACCTCCGTTTTCAAAATATTGTGTACTTTGACTAGGCACATCATTTAAGAAAAAGTAATTGACTGTATTACAAATATTAGTGAAATGTGTGGTTTCCTTTAATGCCCTTGAGTATGTGGCCATACTCACATATATATATATATATATATATATATATATATATATATATATATATAACTAGTATTCTGCCCTGTGCGATGCACATGCTTAATATAATTATAAATAAAATAAGAAAACTTTAATGATTATAAAATAAAATTGAACTCCTTTTCTGATAAATGATGAACCACAATTTATCACATAATCTTACACATACTGAAAAAAGATGGTACAACTTATGAGCATCATAGTAATAGTAATTTAACATTCTAACTTTATTTATCGGTCTACATCCACCAACTAATTTTTGCGAATCGTTAAACTTCTCTTTTTGCATTCTAGTAAAGTTAATCTGAATATAATAAATATTGATTCACGTGTATAAAAATATATGCCACATTAAAAAGAGAAAAAATAATATAACATGAATTTGAGAATGCATGAAGGTTCCAAGTTGTTATTAAGCTTCCCTAGGAAATCTTAATTTTAATGGGACACTTTTTCTTTACAAAAAACGGTTAATGTTTACTAAATCGTCTCTTCAAATCACTTAATTCAATTCTTTTTGAGGATAAATATATTAGCACTACATTATATATTCTATTGTGCTTGATGCAACTTAATGCTAGTGTTCGAAATTAATTATGCACTCTATGTGTTTTTATTGCCGAAATTATTAAAACGTTTATGCAAGATTTAAGATATATAGTAATGATTTGTTTTCTATATTTGAACGTTCAATGTTATTTAATTTTCCTCTGTTTAATTTTTTTATTTCAGTAAAGTAAGTTAAATGTTCATGAAATAAATCCAAAGTTAACAGATGAGATTTTTTTAAAAAAATGATTTTATATAATACATATATAATAATTTAATTCATGAATATTTTTACATATATGATGAAATAAACTCCTACATTTTGAAATGACACATTTAGATAAATTATTTGAAAATATCATATTTAAGATGTTTATTTAAAAAATTAAATACAATATAGTTCAAATGTTGTTATATACTTGTTACATAAAATAAGAAATATACTCTTTTAACGATATGATGCAAATTTTGTTATTCAATCTCTTGTATGTGTTGTTTATAGAAGATTAACCCTTACCAAATATGGAATTTTACATGATTATTTAAAACTATGAATTCAATCCAAATCAATTTTCAAAATAAAATGCATAATAATTTTTTTCATTTTATTATATTTTTTTAAAGTCAAATGAAATTTATAAGTAATATATTTATTTTGTTTAATATAATAAATGCTTTATTATGTTAGTTTATGACTGGTATTCATTTTATTCGAATGGATATTATAAAAATTTAGTTTTTTTAGTTTCACACTTGCTTGGTTATGTTAATGTTGTACCATCCTAATGATTTATAATTAGTATTTATTTACTAAATTTAATATGCTATTAAAAAGCCAATTTTTTTCCATCAAAGAATCCCTATAAATTGTTATGTTTTTATTTCAATTAATCATTTAGTTTGAACGAAGTTATTATTTATTTATAATATGTATAGTAGCATCCAGCCTTGATTCTTGAAAATAAATTTATTGTGAAAGTGAAAATAATCAAAACAAAAATAAAGAAAAAAGTACTGCAAGCTGGAAACATAACTAAACATTAAATAAATTGCATTACACACCTGAAATGGAAGATTATATAACTATATAGCCTTAACATCAGTGCTCATTGAGCCTTGTTGGCGAAGTCATTTTGCAAATATTTTTTCTTACTTTGTGAACATTACAATTTTCATCAAAGGAATAACAACTAACTTATATTGGATTAATTATTCAAATCTAGTTGATAATTGAATAGCCATGAGACTATTGATCTCCTCATATATTTACACCCAAAATTAATCCCGCACGTTATTATATATATTTTGATGTTGTATTCAATTATTGAAATAAATAATTATATATTATTTACTTGAAATACTATTGTAACTTAAGGCACTGATAATATTTTTAGTATAATATTTAATGAAAATAATGCATCTTCATTTGATTAGTATATATGCATTCAATCGACTCAACATAAAAGTTGAATTAATTTTTTTTTGTTTATGTATCATTTCAATACTAATGATCCAAATTCCATTTTAAACTTCAAAAGCAAATCCATTCAATAATTATGATCATTTTGATTTTTCATTTACCATGAAAAAAAGATAAAAATACACAATAAAAGTGTTGTCATTTTTCGAAAGTTCATTTTGTGTATGCGTGTGTGTGTGTGTGTTCATAATTCTTATTAAACAATTTCATAACAAAAAGGATGTGATGAGACATTACATTATGGGTTTTGAATTGAAATTGATTGTGTGTGTACCATGTGTGTCCAATGTTTGTACCATGAGTGGTGCTTAATACATCACACACATTTTACTTTATACAACACATACATGGGGTAAAGTTACAATTTTTCCCTTATTCATAATCTTGTCATTAAAAAAAATATATGAATAGTGTTCATGACTTTGTTGTCCAAGAAGTACTGATTGTTGTGTAGAAAATTTTCTAATGTATAACCTTTGCGGAGAAATCTATCACGTGTGTCCAATGTTTGTACCATGAGTGGTGCTTAATACATCATACACATTTTACTTTCTACGGCACGTTCATTGGGCAAAGTTACAATTTTTCCCTTATTCATAATCTTTATCATTAAAAAAATGAATAATGTTCATGACTTTGTTGTCCAAGAAGTACATATTGTTTGGGAAGAAATTTTTCTAATGTATAACCTTTGCGGATAATTCTATCACATTTGTAGAAAATTCAAAATGGTGGGAAGAACAATACTGAGAATCTATTCATACAAAAAAGAAAAAGGTTGAAGCCGGTTTTCTGGGATAATTATTGAAGAGGGAGAGCCATCTATTTGTATAGACTTTTTCAGATAATCATCATCTTTCTGGGCTGTCTCTGTACTTTTTAATAAAAAAGTTAAAGTCGGTTTTCTGGGATGATTATGGAAGAGGGCGAGCCATTTTTCTGTGTAGGCTTTCTAAGATGATCATCATCTTTATGGGCGAGTATTATAGTTTTCAAAAAAAAAAAGGTTGAAGTCGGTTTTTTGGGATGATTATGGAAGAAGGAGAGCCATCTCTCTATATAGGCTTTTTAAGATGAACATCATCTTTCTGGATCGGCTCTATAGTTTTCAAAAAAAAAAAAAAGTTGAAGTCGGGTTCTATGGGATGATTAAGGAAGAGGGAGAGCCATCTTTCTAGGTTGGCTTTTTAAGATTATCATCATCTTTCTGGGCCGGCTTTATACTTTTCAAAAAACTAGTAAGGTTTACATGTGTTGCATGTGATGTTAACGATTTTTTAAAATTGATTTGCTTGTTCCTTCATTTTTTCTGTATACTTTTAATTATTTGATTTTTTTTGTGTTCTAATCTTTACAATTTTTTAGACTTATCAATTGTGTTGTTCTGTATTTAGCTTTTCTGATACTTTGTTTTTCTTTCATTTACAATGTATGTTTTTAGTTATTGTATAGTAACTTATCCTACACATGTGTCTTTTTTATTGGTTATTTTTAAATCTCTCTTTTTAATACTTAATGTGAATTCATTTACTTTTATTAGTGTGTAAAACAATTCAAACTAACTATATTAGAAAAACACATTCCTTTTGGAGACTTTACTATCTTAAACAAGCACATTATTTTTGAAAACTTTGCTTATGTCGTTTATGAAAGTTATGACTATCTTTAGAAAAGAAAATAATATATTGTATCAGAGTAATCAAACTCGCAACCCCAAAGTATATACTAACACTAAAAAAAACAAAATTCTCCAAAGTATCTAGAAAATCTCACTTTGCCACCCAACATAATTTTTGTGTCATTTTCATATCTCATTTTATTAAAAAAAAAATTATAGTTTTCACCTACCCACGACGAAGGTTACCAATCTGACGTTAAGGTACGCATGGTATTTCACGTGTAGGGCTTTTTGGTCATTTTTTGACAACGCTTTCTCTGATTTTATTAACCAAAGTGAAACTTTCTTTTCTTTTTCTCTAGCAACGATTTCCTGCTTCATCTCGAGTCATGACCTCTTATGTAAATTTTAAGTGAAATAAAACTCAAGAGTGTATGAATCATTTATTCAAATTTTTATATGGGCAAGTAAATAAAAATAGATTTGGAATCATATCATAGATCAGAGAGATAGAAATCAAGATAAGAGAATCGCATTCAGTTGTCAAGGCCGCAACGAATAAGAACCCACAAAAAATTAAAGCCGTCACAGCAGTCGATGTTGAATGACCAAACTCCGCAATTCATTTCTCCCTTACCCTCTCGTACAGCACAATACACAACCATACACCATGAGTTTCACTTAAAATGAACCATACAATACCAAATCAAAATGTAAAATTCGATTGAAAATCAAAACTCATATTTGAACCCATCATAGATCTATACAACATTGTTGATATTATTTATGTTTTGATTAGAGAAAATTCTTGATCTTAAATATTATTCGCTACCATGTCCATCTCTATGATTACTAGACATGGTATCCCCTATCACCAAATTTGACATGCAATATGTAAATGCTATAAAATTACGTTGAGGGTCGAAGTGGATTTGGTGGATACTTTAGGGGGAAATTTGTATTTTGGACTAATTTCGATGGGGTCAAAATATGATTAGCTCCCAAAATTACACACTAAATCTCACATTGCATCCCAACTTACGAAGTGTCACACTTTCTTAATCTTATTTTTGAAATTTGTCATATTTCCCCCCCCCCCTCCCCCCCGTCTATGGCGTTAAAAATAGTAGCAAAAAATGGTAAGTGCATGCCACATGAAGATTAATTTGGTCATTTTGCTTGGGATGCAAAATGGGATTTGGTTTAACTACATTATTTAATTAACCATTTATTATTTAAAATATGTTTTAAAATATAAATAATAAATAATTTTTTCAATAATCCAAAAATAATTATGTGGTCAAATTACAATTCTCAACCCACCTTTTTTTTTTTTTTTGAGGAAACAGGGACGGCACCCTGCAGAGTTTTATTAATATAGGAAAAAAACAATACAAACTAGAGGTGGACAATCAGCCTTGCCCTTATAAGAGGGAGGAGGAGGGCCCGACCTCGAAAAGAAAAATACAAACAATTAATCTTTCCTACGAAAGTAAAAAGACCCAGCATCATGTTGGAGAGCACGAAACCCGATAAAACCCCAATTGAAGATTATCAACTAAAATTTGCACATCTTCAAAAATCGTGAGACATCTAGCTTTCCAAATAGTCCAGCACCCATAGAGAAGAATTCCGACTTAAACCGCGCCAAATTAGGTACGAACCGAAACCCCCTCAAGCCATATACGAAATAAATGAGGGATCGAAGCATTGCAATTTATCTTGTTGAAGGGACGAGCCAACTTACACCATAACTCACGAGCAACTTCAGATTGCAAAAACAAGTGTTCACCATGTGATTCTGGCAAGATTATTACAAGAAAAATGCATCTAGAAAAAAAAGAACATGTTTAGAATGGAGCCTTAGATCAACCGGAATAGCAGCATAGAAAAGTTTCCAAGCAAAAGCACTAATTTTCTTAGGAATCCAAGGTTGCCAAATTCTTCTAACCCAATATAGAGTAGGCTCATGACTTCGATGCAAATTCCAGTATGTTTTAGTGTCAAATTCTCCATTTGCTGTTTCACAAAACATTAGACTATCAAACTCATTATCAACCGGTTGTATATTAGAAATGGCAGAGCGAGGTCGTGGAATGAGAGGCAGCTAATCAATGATAGACATAGCGTGCTTAATTTGTGAGAGTAATATCCATTGGCCGAGAGACCCTCAACTGCACAAATTCAATTATCATTCAAAAACGATACATTACCTTGACCAAGTAACCACGTACTATGTTGTAAAAGAAAGTCCATATGAGCATGTACTGCCTGCCACACATGGGAAGCAGTAGCTGGAGCCACAAATCCTTCTGCCCGCTTGTATTTGATAGCCATGAACCGAGACCACAAGTTGTTACCCTTCAGCACGTTCACTACTAGAAAAATGACCTTTAGTGACAGAATTTTCCGTCGGTAAAGGCAAAGTTCGCCGCTCTGGCCCCCCGAATTTTTCCGTCGCTAGTCCGTCCGATTTTAATTTCGTCGCGTAGCCTTTAATTTCGTCGCTAAAGGCTTTTAAAATTAATTGTAAAATTTTCCGTCGGGCTTTTAAAATTAATTAAATTTCAATGACGGAATTTTTCCGTCGCTAAAGGCTTTTTAAAATTAATTAAATTGAATTTCACGGAAATTTCCGTCGCTAAAGGCTTTTTAAAATTAATTAAATTTGAATTTCAGCGACGGAAAATTCCGTCGCTAAAGGCGTTTAAAAATTAATTAAATTTGAATTTCAGCGACGGAAAATTCCGTCGCTAAAGGCGTTTAAAAATTAATTAAATTTGAATTTCAGCGACGGAAAATTCCGTCGCTAAAGGCGTTTAAAAATTAATTAAATTTGAATTTCAACGAAAATTCGTCGCTAAAGGCTTTAAAAATTAATTAAATTTGAATTTCAATGACGGAAAATTGCCGCTAAAGGCTTTAAAAATTAATTAAATTTGAATTTCAGCGACGGAAAATTCGTCGCTAATAATGTAAAAAAAAAATAAAAAAAAACCCCCAAAAATACTATTATTATAAATTTTTGTACCGATAATATAACAATTAATACAAAACCGAAAGATACAAAATAAACAATAATATAAAACCAATTTAAAAACATCATGTTATTACAACAATCCATGTAAATTATACATAACAATTAATACCAAAAACTTGTTTCTAGAGTTAACTTGTAAATTTAAACTTGTACAAATCCATGTAAACTATATCTAATAAAAAAACTAAAAATAAAATTAAAAAAGTCCTACGACATGAGTATCAAAAAAAACTTCATCTTCACGGCAATCAGCTAGAAAAACCTGTCCAAGTAAAATTACTATTTTGATTAAAAATCAACAAAAAAAAGTAAGTCATTGTTTTCATATGATCAAACAAGAAGCTTTAGAAGCTTACCATAGGAATATATTTATGGCATAATTATCATTTCTTTGCTTTTTTTGCTGGATGAACCTAAACATGTACAAGTTATCCAAAATCAATTAGTTAATAATAATAAAAAAAAATGGTCCAACCCTATTTTCCCCACCCCCAATATGAGTATTAAACCAGAGGAATGGAAAGAGAAGAAATGGAATAAATGTTGCTTGAAAGTTATGTTGTTCGGTTTCAAAGTCAATTAACCTACAACCATAGATTTCATAGCATCAACATGGCTACCTAGCTAACAATCGTACATAAATCGATGTTTAAACATTAATACACTAAATTTACACTAACATCCCCTTTGTTTCTTACCATTTACACTAACACCCCCCCTAAACGTACATACAATTATCTTTTTTGGTTTCAAAGTCAACTAAACTACAACCATGGATTTCATAGTATCAACATGGCTACCTAGCTAACAAACATATATAAATTGATGTTTAAACATTAATACACTAAATTTACACTAACACCCGTTTATTTTTACTATTTTTACTAACACCCCCTAAACGTACATACAGTTATGTTATTCGGTTTCAAAGTCAAGTAAACTAAAATCATGGATTTCATAGCATCAACATGAATACCCAACTAACAAACGTACATAAACCGATGTTTAAGTATTAATACACTAAATTTATACTAACACCCCTTTAATTCTTACCATTTACACTAACACCCCTCAACGTACATACAATTATCATTTTTGGTTTCAAAGTCAATTAAACTACAACCATGGATTTCATAACATCAACATGGCTACCTAGCTAACAAGCGTACATAAATCGATGTTTAAACATTAATACACTAAATTTACACTAACACCCCTTTGTTTCTTACCATTTACACTAACACCCCCCCTAAACGTACATACAGTTATCTTTTTTGGTTTCAAAGTCAACTAAACTACAACCATGGATTTCATAGCATCAACATGGCTACCCATCTAACAAACGTACATAAATAGATGTTTAAACATTAATACACTAAATTTACACTAACATCCGTTTATTTCTTACTATTTACACTAACACCCCCTAAACGTATATACAATTATGTTGTTCGGTTTCAAAGTCAATTAAACTACAACCATGGATTTTATAGCATCAACATGGCTACCCATCTAACAGACGTACATAAATCGATGTTTAAACATTAATACACTAAATTTACACAAACACCCGTTTATTTCTTACTATTTACACTAACACCCCCTAAATGTATATACAGTTATGTTGTTCGGTTTCAAAGTCAAGTAAACTAAAACCATGGATTTAATAGCATCAACATGGCTACCCAGCTAACAAACGTACATAAACCGATGTTTAAACAGTAATACACTAAATTTATACTAACACCCCTTTAATTCTTTTCATTTACACTAACACCCCCCTAAACGTACATACAGTTATGTTGTTCGGTTTCAAAGTCAAGTAAACTAAAACCATGGATTTCATAGCAACAACATGGCTACTCAGCTAACAAACGTACATAAACCGATGTTTAAACAGTAATACACTAAAGTTATACTAACACCCCTTTAATTCTTATCATTTACACTAACACCCCCCTAAACGTACATACAGTTATGTTGTTCGGTTTCAAAGTTAAGTAAACTAAAACCATGGATTTCATAGCATCAACATGGCTACCCAGCTAACAAACGTACATAAACCGATGTTTAAGCATTAATACACTAAATTTATACTAACACCCCTTTAATTCTTATCATTTATACTAACACCCCTCAACGTACATACAATTATCTTTTTTGGGGATAGGGGTGGGGTTAGGGATGGGGTTGGGATTGGGGTTAGGGGTGGGGGTGGGGTTAGGTTTAGGGTTAGTGTTATGGTTTAGGTTTAAGGTTAGTGTTACAAATTAGGTTTATGATTTAGGTTTAGGACTTTTAGGTTTAGGTTTAGGTTTTAGGTTTAAGGTTTAAGGTTTAAGTTTTAGGGTTAGGGTTATGGGGGTTGGGGTTGGTGATGGGGTTGGGGTGGGGGTGGGGGGTTGGGGATTGATGGGGATGGGGGTTGGGGGTTGGGGTGGGGTGGGGTGGGGTTGGGGGTGGGGTGGGGTGGGGTGGGGTTTGGGTTTAGGGTTAAGTTTAGGGTTAGTGTTAGTGTTATGGTTTAGGTTTAAGGTTAGTGTTACGAATTAGGTTTATGGTTTAGGTTTATGTTTTAGGTTTAGGTTTATGGTTTAGGTTTTGGTTTAAGGCTTAAGGTTTACGTTTTAGGGGTTGGGGTGGGGTTGGGGGGTTAGGGTTGGGGTTGGGGTTTGGGGGTGGGGTTTAGGTTTAGGTTTAGTGTTATGGTTTAGGTTTAGGTTTACGGGGTGGGGTTGGGGGTGTGGTTGGGGTTAGGTTTAGGTTTAGGTTTAGGGATAGTGTTATGGTTTAGGTTTAGGTTTACGTTTAGGGTTGGGGTGGGGTTAGGTGGGGGTGGGGGTGGGGGTTGGGGGTGTGGTTGGGGTTAGGTTTAGGTTTAGGTTTTAGGTTTAGGTTTACGCTTTAGGGATGGGGTTTAGGGTTGGGGTTGGGGTTAGGGTTATGGTTAGGTTTGGGGTGGGTGGGTGGTGGGGGTGGGGGTAGGGGGTGTGGTTGGTGTTAGGTTTAGGTTTAGGGATAGTGTTATGGTTTAGGTTTAGGTTTAGGTTTTAGGTTTAAGGTTTACGTTTTAGGGTTAGGGTTGGGGTTGAGGGTGGGGGTGGGGGTTGGGGGTGGGGGTGGGGGTTGGGGTTGGGGTTGGGGTTGGGGTTGGGATGTGGTTGGGGTTCGGTTTAGGGATAATATTATGGTTTAGGTTTAGGTTTAGGTTTTAGGTTTGAGGTTTACGTTTTAGGGTGAGGGTTGGGGTTTAGGGTTGGGGTTGGGGTTGGGGTTGGGGTTGGGGTGGGGATTGGGGTTGGGGTTGGGGTGGGGTTGGGGTTGGGGTGGGGTTGGGGTTGGGGTTAGGTTTAGGTTTAGGGATAGTGTTATGGTTTAGGTTTAAGGTTAGTGTTACGAATTAGGTTTATGGTTTAGGTTTACGTTTTAAGGTTAGGGTTGGGGCTGGGGTTGGGGTGGGGGTGGGGGTTTAGCAAGGTCTAAAGGAATGAAATGTGCACTATAAACTTAATAAAAATATCCAAATTCTTTAATAAATCAAGTCATGGTATTTTTGTGCTCAAAAATTTTGGAGATATAAAGTTCCATCAACTAGACGAAGCTAAGGCTCGTAGACCAGTTTACATGCATCACTATTAACAAACATGTTATCATTGACGGAAATAACCACACCAATATTAAAGACTTGGAAAATTTCTAACTACTAAAATTAACAAAAATAAAAGAAAAACTAAATTAATTAATATAGGTAACAAAAGCTCTTTTTTAAAAAAAATCATTTAAGCGCAAGGTCATTCCCACCCCCAAACTTAAATTTCACATTGTCCCTAATGTGAATGCAATATAGACACGGGGTAAGGAAATCGCCATTAAATTAGGCACAAACCATTTTAGATCACCACAAAAATTATGTCCAACCAATTTTATTTTTTTATTTCTTTCCAAATGGGTAGCAAGAAACTACTCTTCCAACCGATTTAATCAATTTCATAATCAAAATTTAATTTCCCAAGATTAAATTGCTAGAACAAACCGTCAACCACAATACAATTCTACAATGTCACAAACTGATACAAGTATAACCAGAGTATACTTATCCACATAATTCCAGCATAATAATAATCTTCTCACTTCTAGGCAGAATTTTGAAAAATCACACTTGAACTTGTATTGGTTTTAACCAATTGGGCATTAAAAGGCATGATGAAAATTTAGCAATTATAGAACAAACAAAATCATCACATCCCTGCTCAACATATGAGCAACCAGTCAAACTTTGTTTCTGGTGACATTTCCATCTTCATCTCTCTTGTTCCTGAATACCCACTTGGTGCCTATTACTGGATGGGCAGTAGGTCTTTGAACTAAGATCCACACTTTGCATCTTTCAAACTGGTTTAGCTCTTCTTGCATAGCTTCAATCCAGTAATGATCTTTGATGGCTTTATCAATCTTCTTTGGCTCGATTTCAGACATGAATGCGAATGCAAACATAGTCTCATTTCAAAATCTATTTCTCGTACGAACTCTTGAGTTGAGATCACTAATGATTTTAGAGATGGGGTGATCTCTAGTTTCAATAACAGCTCGAGGAAGATCTCTTCTGGTGAGTTCTTCCTTTAAAGATTATGGAGTCGGTAGAGAAGGAGATTCACCAAAATTATGTTATGAAGAGATAGGATCTTCAAGACGTTCATTTTCTAGTGAACAAGAAGGGTGAGTGATCTGCAAAGGTGTTTGGGGTAGAACAGAAGAGATGGGATCAGGGTCAACAGAAGGGTTGTATGAGGTACCAGCAGAGTTGAAGTCTGCTGGTGCTGCATTAGCATAATTGGAAGAGTCTGCAGTTGGAGGATTCTAAGGTGCAGTAGAAGTAGAAGCCCTATTTGTACCTGTCTCAACATCATCAGAAACATCGGCAACATTTGGAGCCACACGTGGCTCTAATAAATCATATTCATCAAAAGTAACATGCACATATTCTAAAATTTTCAAAGAAGTTTTATTAAATATGTAAAATGCTTTTGAATGTTTGGAATAGCCCAGAAAAATTCATTCATCCGATTTTGAATCAAATTTACCTCTATATTCTCTTCTGTTATATAGAATAAAACATTTACAGCCGAAGATTTTGAAAAATCCTATGTTCGAGGCTCTTCCTCTTAATCTTTCATATGGAGTTTTATTATAAAATTTATTTACCAGGGATCGATTTTGGGTAAAACATGCAGAATTGACAGCTTCTGCCTAGAAGTATTTCGGAAGTTTAGCTTCTACCAACATAGTTCTTGCTGCTTCAATGAGTGTTCTGTTCTTCCATTTAGCTACACCATTTTGTTTAGGAGTTCTGGCAGTAGAGAAGTTGTGGCCGATCCCGTGGTCATCACAATATCTTTCAATACCGTTGTTTTTGAATTCGGTGTGATTGTCTGATCTGATGTTACTAATGTCTTCAAGCTTTTGAGTTTGAAATCTTCTGAAAAGAGCGGTGACTAGATCATATGTCTCATCCTTTGAGGTCATTGTTTCGATCCAGGTGAATCTAGAGTACTCATCAACTACTACAAGTGTATACTTGTCTCCAGAGATACTGACTGTAGTGATTGGTCTAAAAAGATCCATGTGCAGAAGTTGAAGAGGTCTGGAAGTTGACATGACTGACTTGCTCTTGAAGGAAGACTTGGAGACTTTTCCTAGGTAGCAAGCCTTGCAAATTCTGTCGTGGTCGGCAGACACCGTAGGTAGACCTTTAACAAGCCCATCTTTGGAGAGCTTGGAGAGGTACTTCAAGTTGAGGTGACTGAGACGCTTGTGCCAAAGCCAACTATTGTCATGAATGTTGTTAGCAACTAGGCAAAGGCTGGAGGATCCCCCTAGAAGGTTTAAGTCCACGACATAGACGTTTCCTTGTCTATTTTCGGTCAGTAATGTTGAGCTGGATTCACGATCTTTGATGAGACATTGATTGGAGGAGAATTGGCAGATGAGTCCTTTGTCGCAGAATTGGGATATGCTAAGAATATTATGCTTTAAGCCATCCGCTAGAGAAACATTATTGATGGAAAGACTTCCTCTAATGATTGAGCCATACCAAATTTCTTTCCCTCTTGCATTGTCACCGAAAATCACCATAGGACCTTTAGCTTCAGCTATATCTGAGAGTAGACTTCTGTTCCCTGTCATGTGCCTTGAACAACCACTATCGAGGTACCAGATGTTCTTATCAGCTGAATCTATAGCCATGAAGCAGACCTGAAAAATTCAAAAGAAAGAAGGTCCCCTTTATTTTCTTGTAGGTCCTGAGGATTAGCAACCTTTTGGAACCCATACCTGCCTAACCTTGAGAGAAATAGGTCTCTCAGATTTTGGTGTGAACCTGAGCAGGCATTCTGGGGCTAGATGACCTAAGCAATTGCAAGAATGACAAAGATGGAAGTTCCATGGAGGACAGTGATTAGCTTTATATGTAGAGTGCTTGTAACTTTCCTTATTCCCAACATTAGTCTTGGGTTCAGCTATCTTGTTGACAGTAGACTTAGTTGGTTTATGTTGAACCTTCCTTTTGTTACCCGCGGACTTAGCCTTGGCTGGTCTGTTGTTAATTGTTTTGGGAGGATTAAGCAAAATTCCTTTAAGTTTATTGTCAACTAACTTGGGAGCCTTAGCCATTTCATTGACAAACTTGATAGGTACCAGCAGAGATTTCGTAGGTCTACCGTCAGCAGACTTTGCTTTAGCAGAACTGTTATCGGTAGACTTTGATTTCTCTACTGTACCTTTCTCAAACATCTCGTTAGAAGCGGTTTCTTTGGCCTTCCCTTTTTGAGCCTTGGGGTAAACATATGGTACACTTGAGTAGCCAAGTCCATTTTTACCCTTGTTGCCGAAGGTCTGTTTGGAGAAGGAGATATCATAAGCAGTCTCGGAGGTTTCACCTTTCTCCGTGATACAAGAGTATGCCGAACTGGGCTCATCATTATAGCCTAAGCCAAATTTATCTCCATTAGGCTTTTGGCTTGAAAGGATTCCTTCAATGGTTTCCTTAGAGCTGTTCCAGGAGTCAATTGTCTTTTGCAAGGCAATCTTGTCCAGGTCTAGCCCTTTAATGTGCTCAGTAAGGTAGTCAACTTTGTCACAGAGGAATTTTTTTCTCCTTTTAATTTGATACTCTCTTGTTGACAGCTATTGAGAGTTTGAATCTCACCGCAGAGATTTCAAAAAGAAGCTTTTCAAAGTTCTTTGCGAGTTTCACATAGGCTACTCTGAAGGAATTGAACTCTTCAAGCATTTCTTGATTATCCTTGAGCAGTTCTTCCTTACTGAAGTTTTCATAGTTGATCTCACCTTTAACGAAGTGACTTGGTGAGATTTCGACTTCATGTTCAGAGTCATAGGTAGGACCTGAATCATGAGCTATTAAGCATATGTTAGCTTGCTCACAATCTTTCTCTTCCTCTTCTGAATCAGTCTCAAACCATGTAGCGACCTGTTTTTCTTCAATATCTTCAGCCAGCATACCTTTATGTTTTTGAAATTTCTTATACGGAGGTTTTCAGTATGCTTCGAATTTTGGCTTTGGACATTTAGAGGCGAAGTGACCAGGTTTTCTATAGTTATAACACACAAGCTCTTCGTTAGATGAGCTTTCAACAGTTTTTCTAAAGGGCTGTTGGTGTGTGTCCTTCTTTCCATATTTTGCAAATTTTTTGAAACGTTTTACAAACATAGAAAATTGTTCATCTGAAAGAAAATCGTTGTCACTTGAGGAAGTAGAAGGTTTGTTTTGAACTGGGGTTTCTTCTTGAACCATGGCTGGCATGGACAAGGTTTTGAATTGCTTGTCCTGCTCAAGAGCTTGACTAACTTTGAGCTCATAAACCTTTAAACTTGCGTAAAGACTACGGAGAGTCATTTCGTTTAAGTTCTTAGATTCCTTAATGGCGGTAGTCTTAACATGCCATAGACTACCTAGAGAGCCTAGAAATCTTATGTTCATTTCCTTTTTGTCATAAGTTTTACCAAGAGAAAAATAGCTATTTATTACCTCACTGAAGCGATCGTATGCTTGTCTCAAGGTCAACTTGGGATCCTTCTTGAAAGAATCGAATTGTTCGATGAAGGTGTATTTTCTGTTGTCTCTTGTGTCTTGTTCTCCTTCCAAGTATTCGGCAAGAGCTTCCCACATATCTTTTGCAGAAGTACACTGGATCACTTGTTGGTAAGTGCTGGTGTCTAGTGAGCTAGTTATGAGGTTGATAGCTTTACTATCTAGCTCTACTAGCTTTCTATAGTCCTCAGTCCAGTCTGATTCTTCTTTTGGTACTTCAGCAGGATTTCCAGTGATGGATGCCAGAAGATTTGCCTTCATTGGTACATGACGTCCTTCTAGTACGCATTTCCATAACCTGTTGTCAATAGAATTCATAAAACGTATTACCTTATCCTTCCATACATCGAAATGACATTCGTCCAATATTGGGACATGGTTCGCATTTGACGTAGGTAGCATGTAGTGTGTTTGTGCCATTGGATCTTATCTCTCAAGAGATTAATCTTGGAAAAACTAGTTTTTGAAGAGTTAAGCTCTGATACCAATTGTTAGTCCCAAAGGGCACAATAATAAGTTAGAAGGGGGGTTGAATAGCTTATTTAACACTTAAAACTTTTCATATAAATTCCTAAAACAAGCACTTACAATCTATTGAAAAGATTGAAGTAGCGGAAGTCTTGTAAGGAAGACAGTTCAAGTCTGCCGGTGAAGCACTATCGGTAGACTTTGCTGAATACTAAAATTTGCAGCTGAAGCGATAAGTAAAGAGATATAAAACAGTATAAAGCAGTAAGTAACAGTATGGAAAGAACACAAGTATTTTGAGATGGTTCGCACTATAAAGAGTGCTACGTCCACCACCAAGGCAGTCAACCTTGGATTTAAATGTGCACTATGTTTTCCACTAGGTCTATTGCAAAGAAGTCCAATGGATCGTGTACAAAATATTTGACTTGTGTTTGGAGGTTGGGAATTGAATATTTGGACAAAACAGAATATTCAATGTGCAGAAGAATAGTAAAAGAAACAACAATAAGAAACAAAAGATTAAATGTTGATGCAGATCTTCTTGTTGTTTTTGAGGATATCGTTGATCAGCTTATGATCTCTTGAATGCACTGAATGTATAAAGCTTGATGTTGTTGGGAAGATTCAGAACATTGTTTCCTTCAGACATTAATGGCGGTATTTATAGCTGGGGCATTCTTGAGATCGTTGGAGAAGACGAAGTGAGTAACAACTCTATTAGGTTGAATGCATTAAATGCATGGAGTTGAATTTGTAGATTTCGTCTTCACTGATACTGAGCAGGGAATGACAGAGAGTTGTTGCATAAACTAGCTGGTGAGCGATTAGAGTTGCAGACCTGCAATAGTTGGTACAGTCTGTGTGTGTCAGTTTGTTTACCTGCTCTCTCAATTTTCAAGAGGCGAAAGTCTTCATGCTTTTCGGAAAAGCTGGACAGGTGTGTCTGAGAAGTCAAGTGTTGATAGAAGAGTGGTTTAAATCAAATTCAAATTGATAAAGGTTGAATTTAATTAATCCACTAAAAACTTGATAACTGGACACGTCATGCTTGAATAAGTGCAGACAAGGTCTGCCGCTGGATGTTGTATGAAGTCTTCCGATGAAGCCTTCAGCTAATGTCTTCCGCTAAACCTGTGAAGTCCAAAAACTATTTTAAGGAAAAGTTCTATACACAATTGCCACGCTAATTGATACGCAACCCAATTAGCCACTAAGCATAGAACCTAATTTAATGAATGAACAAATGCAAATCAAGATACAAATGAGAAACAACATTGTTGTCATGTCTATTCTATGATCTATCACACACATGTCTATTAATTCGTAACATTTTTGTCCTCTTCTTTAGCTCTTTTTCTTGGTTTTTTCGTATCACAGATAGTGAAGTCTCTTTAAAACAACACTTTTATCGATGAGACACTTCATTTTCTTATGAAACAACTTATCAATTGATTCTTAAATAAGTGTGTTGTCACGTCTATTCTATGATCTATCACACACATGTCTATTAATTCCTAACATTTTTGTCCTCTTCTTTAGCTCTCTTTCTTGGCCTTTCCATATCACAGATAGTGAAATCTCTTTAAAATGACTCTTTTATCAATAAGACACTTCACTTTCTCATGACACAGCTTGTCAATACGATCGATAGGTAAGGAGATAGTGAAGTCTCTTTAAAACGACACTTTTATCGATAAAACACTTTACTTTCTTATGAAACAACTTATCAATTGATTTATAAATAAGTGTGTTGTTACGTCTATTCTATGATCTATCACACACATGTCTATTAATTCCTAACATTTTTGTCCTCTTCTTTAGCTCTCTTTATTGGTCTTTCCATATCACAAATCGTGAAGTCTCTTTAAAATAACTCTTTTATCAATAAGACACTTCACTTTCTCATGACACAGCTTGTCAATACGATGGATAGGTAAGGAGATAGTGAAGTCTCTTTAAAACGACACTTTTATCGATAAGACACTCACTTTCTTATGAAACAACTTATCAAGTGATTTATAAATAAGTGTGTTGTCACGTCTATTCTATGATCTATCACACACATGTCTATTAATTCCTAACATTTTTGTCCTCTTCTTTAGCTCTCTTTCTCGGTCTTTCTGTATCGCAGATAGTGAAGTCTCTTTAAAATGACACTTTTATCAATACGACACTTCACTTTCTCATGACACAGCTTGTCGATATGATGGATAGGTAAGAATGATCTATCTTACAAAAAAATATGTGTAATATCGTCTTACCTAATTTTTTATCTTACAAATATTATTATAAAAAATGTTGAAAAATATATTTGTTTCCTTTAACATTTCTGTTTTTGTTTTTTGTTTGTTTTTTATTTTTTTTATACTCCCTATGTGTCATTCAAAAAATCCTTATTTGAAAATTGTAATTAGTAAAATAATAAATTAATACCATGGAGTTAGCCGCAATTACAAAATATTTAAGCACAAGTAATATATGCTTACTACGGTGCACATCGAAACCACAGAACTAAAACAAACCAAGCCAATCAGTTTGGTTTGGTTTGGTTCGGTTTCTGTTTCGAAAATGGAGAAACTCACAAGTTCGATATAACTGAAAAAGCAAAACCTATATATTTTTATTTATTTATTATATACTCCATCCGTCCCTAAATTATTGTCTTACTTTTCTTTTTCGTCTGTCCCAAAATAATTGTCTTGCTTAAACTTACATTTTTAAGACAACACTTTTATCACTTTACCCTTAAAATAAACTACACATCCAACTAATATTAATAATCTAATTAAATGTATTTTCTTAAACCGTGCGTCAATTAAACTCAGATGATAATTTTGGGACGGAGGGAGTAATATATATTATGTACTAACACTTATCAAATATTATGAGTCGTTGGATCATTTGATATGCATAATTATCTAGGCCATTAATATATATATATATATATATATATATATATTACAATAGACATCATTCTCACACATGTGTCAATTTACTAAAGCTATTTATATGTTGAGATTAAATTATTTTAAAAAATTTAATGGTTGGAATTCACTCTCACATTCACATGTGTGAGAGTAGTTATTCACTTTTAACTTTTTATTTTCTCTCACCATATTACAAAGTTACCCCCTACAATTAATATTATAAACAGTCACGCCCTGAGATTAATCTTCTAAGCCATTACCCCTTACATTAATATAATCTCATAATAGAACTCAATTGATTGTCTGAGACTATCTGGCCATGGGGGTTGATTCCGCCGCAAAATCAAATGTTCATAGGTCAGTTACATATAGCTCCTTACAAATAACCCCCCTCAACTATGGGTAGAGTTCGAATAACGGCCATCAACTACCAATTGAAGTAATATACCCCTCAACTGTAACATTTTTTTTAAATCACACCTTCTATTTAGACGTTGACATTTTAATTAACGAAATCAGATATACTGGTATCGTGTCATAGCCACGGGCTCAAAGATCTAGTATATATATATATATAATATGTATATATGTGTGTGTGTGGATGGGTGTTTGTGTGTGTCTATTACTAAACCAAACCAAATTTAGATGGTCAGAAACAAAATTCTTTTATTGTTTGTGTTTATTTTAGAATTTGTATTATTTTACTTACGATAATTTACTTTTAATATGTTAATTTCTAATGTTTAGTGTTAATTCTAAATAAAAATATTATAATTATTGTTATTGTTAATGTTGATTAAATTGAGTAAAAAAATAATTTATAAACCACAAAATCGAACTAAACCAAACTGAGTGGTTTGGTTCGATTTCCTACCTTATTCACTTCGGTTTGATTTAAAAAATTTAGGAAGCAATAGAGGTGGTTAGTTTCGTAGTTTTGACCTAAACAGACTAAACTAAACAAAATGGAACCACATACACCCTAATGCTTACAACATAAGTTAGGAGTGAAGAAGAAATACTATATAAATTATAAACATAATTTTTAAAAATTGACTTTTAATTTAAAATTTCTCAAAATAGTATAAAGAAATTTTTGTTTGTAACGTGAAGAGTATTTGTCAGCTCTATCTGAATGACGCAATATTGAACTAATATATATATATATTCAAAGTTCTTTTATTCTCCTACCATTTTGTAAACAATTATCTTAAGATATTAAAATATTCAAAAGAAATTAAGGTTCAGGGAATATATTTAAGTTGACACGAAGCGATCAGTATTCTATTTTATTAACAAAATTATTTTTCATGAACATTATATAAAGGTTATAGTAATTATTAAATATTAATTTCTCCCTTTTCAAATAATCACCATCTTTGATTCCATTTACCGTTTTAAAAAAGTAATTTATTATATTATAATAGATCTCCTGTAAGACCGTCTAACATGTTTTAATTCGTAAAATATAGTTCAACTCTCTAATAGTTTAACCCACTAACATACAGTGGGTCGGATAAAGATGATACGTATTACAAAATATCTTCCTAAGACCGTCTGACCTAAATTTTTGTCATCTATATTATAATAAAGCTCAGTAGTTAACTACTGGTCATGATTCATTTTTAGCTAACATAACTACTGATCAGGATTAAATTTTCTGAAAAGTTAACTACTGGTTAGGATTCATTTTTACCAAACATAACTATTGGTCAGGATTAACTCTCATTATGGCCTTAATTGGTTCCCTAATTAATTATGACATTTGCCTTCATATATTAGTTTATTTAATATATTCAAGAGATATAACTAGATTTTGTGAGTCCTGATAACAATATATGATATCTGTAAATCATTAACGGTAAGCTATTTCTTTTCTTTTTTTGTTCCTTTAATTTGGTTTATTTATTTTGTTGATTATGTACTCCCTTCAATTTAAATTAAATATCTCTTAATTGCAATTGACCAGTAAATAGAAGGGAGAGACAATGAGGCCATAGGTAGCATCGATGAGAACGTACACAAAGAAGAATTCAAGGGGAACGGTAATGACAGAAAATGAATAAGAAAGCAATAGGGGTGCTCGAACCAATGGGTTGAAGAAAGCAATGAATAAGAAAGAAGAGAATGAAGTGGGGGTGCTCGAACTAATAGGTTGAAGAAAGCAAGAAAACAAAATAATAATATAGTCTCCATTCGTTTTCAAATTATCGTCCACCTTTACTTTTTCGTCCGTTTTTAAATATTTGTCTTTTTTCAAAACTTTACTTTTTAGGAAAAACACTTTTACCACTTTATCCTTACTTTTTCAACCTACTTAATTATAGCCACATAATCAAGGACATTAAAGGAAGCCACACATTTCACAAATATTTATATTACAGTCAATTTTTTTTAAAACGGTGTATCAGGTCAAAATAGACAATATTTTGAAAACGGAGGGAGTAGTTGATTTGGAAACTTTGACTTACAATTCCTCAAACCCAAAATAAGTGTCTTCTTCTCTTTTGTTTGTTTAATTTTTTATGTTTAGTAAATATCATTTTCTTGATTTTCTACTTTGTCTTTCCTTTCTGTTTAAACTTTACAAATAAATTTTGTACACCTACTAGCTATATGACATATAGTAGCAGGGTATAGTTCTTTGGTTAAATGCAAATACTAGACAAAGTTATTGCATCTCGCGTTTCAAACTCAATTATTGTTGTGAAGCAAAAGCTTCCAAAAGAAGTTTAAGTTGTCGTTATTGAGAAAAAATAATATAATATTGTTTCTACATGTCAAATTTATTTTTTTCTTTAACAATATTTGATTATTGGTTTTGCTAATCTTGCTAGAGACACGGGTATGGATTCCATTCTTTTTCTTTATAAGATCTCTCTCACTCGATTTACGGAGATATCATTATGGATGCCCTAGATTTACATCATATTCAAATTTCTTAGTTTGTCTTTGTTGTTTGTATTTCCTTTTCGAGGTTAGGCTCCTCCGTCCTCCGTCCTACCTCCTATAAGGGTAAAAGTGGTTGTTCCCCTCAAGTTTGTAATTTTATTTGTATTAATAAAAAATCTAGCACGGCACCGCCCCTATTTCCCTAAAAAAATTACCAAACTAACTTTTAATTTTTTTTTTCTACTGTTGGATGATCATATTGTTTTAACTGATTACTGAGAGGTGTTCATTTTAAATTGGTTATTTTGAATACCGACACCGTCCCATACCGACGTCGTGTCATATACACTGACAAAAAATCTAGTCTATATTACAATAAATCTCATTTTCACACATGTGTAATTGACTAATGTTATTTATATGTTTATATTAAATTATCTTTAAAAAATTAACAGTTGGAATTCACTCTCACATTCACATATGTGAGAGTAGTTATTCACTTTTAACCCTCTATTTTCTCTCATCGTATTACAAAGTCATCCTATACAATTAATATCATGAGTAGTCACACCCTGAGATAAATCTTCTAATTAAACAATTGTCACTTATAAAACATAAATCTTATAATTCTTCGTAAAATAAAAAGTTAATAGGTCAGTTATATATAACTCCTTACAAATAACCTCCCTCAACAATGAGTTGAGTTCGAACAACGCTCCTCAACTACCACTTAAAGTAATGTACCCCGTAACTGTAATGTTTTTTAAAATCGCACATTCTATTTATGTGTTTTCGCTTCAATTGATGAAATCAGATATATTAACACCGTACCATAAATACAGACACAAAAATGTAATTATGTTATAAATATTAGTGTGATATAGTTTTTTTTTTTAATATCGGTGAACATCTTCATAATTATAGTAGCTTGAAACACAGAGATGTACTTAGGAGTAGTATTTATGTTATCTCAAAATAAATGTGTTATCTATGTAACTTTGATTGACAGCTGAGCTGTTTGTTCGTTTTTACAATACCGACAGCCCCCATGTCCTTCGCCGTTTCCATGTTTCAGCCAACCCGTGGACCGAATTACTTTTCCTCTATTGTTTGTTTTTACAAATTTTCAGCGTTATTTTATTTTTATTTCTTGAATTAAAGTACATATTATTTATTATAAATAGAGATTTAGAGATTTGTTGAGCATGTATGGATTAACATGAATATAGTAAACTCCATAGTTAAGTATGTTATTAAGCTTCACCTTATATGTTTAGACCTTTGAGCATGCTAGTTAAGTGTATGCCTAGAAATCTACGTTTTAACATTATTATTGTATTCTATATGATACTTCTTGAGCTATGAACCATTGTGGGGGGTTTTTATTGGACATTCATGAATTTATTGGGTTACATATTATTGTATATTCAAAACTTGTGAGATGAATTGTTATCTTGGAATACATATCTAACAAGTTAGGTTATATAAGAAGTAAAGGAGGTTACTAAAATCATATTTGTATGCTTAGTGTCTATTATGAAGAATAATTACCATATTGTACCTTTGTGAGCTTATAATCTAGTTGAGTTTAGTAATGAACTTTGAATGGCTGGGGATGCACATAGCTTGTTGATCGATATTTTATTTAATCTTTTTCCTTGCAAGTGAACAAGACTATTATAGAATAGTATTGGAAGTAAGGGTCGAACCCACAGAGACAAGTGATCACGAACATTGCAATTATTGATAGCAAATTATTACCCTAAGGGGGGTTTTTATGTTTAATTCTACTTTAACTACTAGTTATAGACGTTTAACTAATTAGACAAGTAATAATGATATGAAGATCTTATGGTGAGTGGAAATCTAGGATTTCGGTTTCACTTATATCTCCATTTATGTTCAATTCATAATAATGTCATTCAATGTCTTGGGTTCGTTCACTAAAAATAGATATAGTACGTTGAACAATTGGTTCACCTCCATCCCATAAAATTCATCCATTCTATATCCTAAGCACAGAAGTGTTAATCTCTGTCACCTAGATTTATGATCTATCGTCACCTAGATCATGTAAGAACAGGTCCTAACTTATCACTCTCGTGCATCGATAGGTCCAATTTATTGTGTTGGTGAGCCGATTATGCGACATATGCACTTGGTCATGCAGTTATCCGCACCTCTAAGCCTTTATTATTTGCGATTACATTCATTTGTTCAAAGCAAAATAATATAGGGGTTGATAAACAACACAATCAACAAGCATTGAATAGACACATATATAAGAATCAAAACATAAATTCGATACAAGTTACCTCCCACCTCCTAAATTAGGGATGATTTAGTTCATTATAGACAATGAACTGCACATGGAGATGATCGGATACATGATTTGATCTTCGATACTTGAAATTACAGGATCTAACTATGTTATACAATCTAAAACTACCTAAAAACTATGAAAAGAGAGCTTCCAGCCGTCCTCTTTTGCTTTAGCTCGGCATCTGGCTTCTATATATACTCGGGAGTTGTAATTGGATCGAATGACTGTGTGAAAATCCGAATAAGTCGCATTCTGACCACCTTGCGGTCGCAAGGTCTTTGGGTACTTGCATCCGCAAGGTCTCCGATGTGTCCGGCCTTGGAAATCTTGACTTGAGCCTTTTCTACAGATCGCCTACCTTGCGGTCGCAAGTGCGAGGCACCTTGCGTCCGCAAGGTGTCCGGTGTGCGCTTTCATTGTTTCTTCAATTTTTCTTTTTGGCCCTTCTTGAAATTTGCACTTAAAACCCTGGAGTTTCGCGTATTTTCACAATTAACCTGAAACTTACAAAACTCACCGAAAACATATATTAGTAACCAAAAGCCTCGTGAAATAGCATAATTTAAGTCATAGAAGTATATAAAATTGACGTATAAAATACATCGATCAAATACGCCCAAACTTGATTTTTGCTCGTCCACGAGTAAACAATAAACTTATAAATACAAAAGCATATAAATAACAAAAATTAAAATCTTTTTGTGAGGGTGACACTATTTACACTCCTCTATAAACCCACAAACTCAAGGAGACTCTTTCGAGTGACTCGACTATGCAGATAAATACAAAAACAGATAAATACAAAAGCGAATAAAATTTAAACTAAAATAAAACATAAAATCTTTTTGGCTTCATCTCAAGTTATAAGTGTACGACATGCAAGTAATCTCAGTTTGGTGCTCACCACATATAAGCAGGCTTAGTCATATAAAACCAACTAGTCTTTTCTTAAGACTGCTACTACTTTTAATTTCTCCGTGTGTGTGTGATCACCAGTTTTAAAGAATATCTTAGCTAAAACAGTTTTATTGAGCTAAACACCACATTCATATAAAAATCAAAGTTTAGGAGAAAATCATGCATTAAGAATTATGAGATCTAACATCCAAACCCGGTCGGTTACAGACAGAAAGGTCCCAAGGATTTAAAAGACTTATACATCCATCCCATGCACTTCTATGTATGACATACAATGCTCTCCTATCTCAATGACTTGTAATAGCTAAGATTATGCTAACATAGTGAGCTTTTAGGGTAAATAATAATGAATAAGAAGTGTGTGATCAATTTCATGTTACTCACTTGACAGTTAAAACAACATAAGCATTGGCAAGAAGATCATTAGGTCTTTATTAGCTTGTAATGTAAGGCCAAAGTGTTGGGGGATATGAAGGAAATGAATTAGAATTCAAAGTGAGAGAGTAAGACTTCCCTTTATCCCTCATACTTCCAAGCAAAATGAAGTTTTCCCTATTTAGGCTAGGACCTGCAAAGACCACAAGTTGAGGGGTGCTTTCCGTAACTTTTAAGTTTTCTTCTTTCCCCCCCCCCCAAACTTGTTTTGGGCAATATATTCTTCTAAAAATATCACATCATTCTTATCAGCATGATTTTTCTAACATATTTTTCTCTTGAAAGCTATGCTTCCATTTGAATCTTTGTTTACACTCTTCTTCTTCCGTTTCATTTTTTGTCGATACATAATAAATTTTTTTTTTTCGACGACGGAAAGAAGAAGCCTTCCGAAAAATAGCCTAACTGAAAAGAAGCGGTCCTCCTAGAATCAATTTCCCACCCACATCCTACTCTCTCAAAGGGTAGGCTAAAAGTGTATAAGCTTTTAGGGTTAAGTTAATGTGGGTAATAGAAACGATGGCGAATGGGGGTTTCAATAGTGTGCTTAGCACACTCCATTCTTTTTCATTAGGCTCAAAGGGGACACTAGGGATATATTTTAGTATAGGTTAGGGAATATTTAGGCTCTAACGATCCAAAGATGGCCTAAGTCATTTCTTAATGCCAAATGCTCACATAGTATTTAAAGCAAGTAAGACAACACAAAATATCATATCAACTATGGGAATTGGGGTTGAGTGTTTAGCATCACTGGATTTCACATAAGCATTTGCTAAGACAGATGGTAGGGACAATTGAGACTGACATGCAGACACGGTTCGAAAGTGTGCTTGAGATATATAAATGAGAAAAATCCAAGGGATCTAACTATCATGCAATTGACCCTAAGTTACAATTTAATGCAACAATTATGTTCGAATGGCTATGCATCATATTCTTGTGCATATCTTGTTGAAGTGAAATAGGTGTTATAAACTCTATAAAACTATTCTAATCAATCCATAATTATGACTGGTGTGGGTGCATGAAGAATTTGGAGAAAAGTAAAAGTTTCGCAAAATTAAGTAAATTCCAGGGGGATCTACAGACTAACTATGCGGTTCATTGCACTAATCTCCTCATTGACTACGACTAGCATTACCACACCTAAACTCGAGGATGAATATTTTGAATTAAAAAAGTTTTTTTAAAATTAAAAATTTTATTCTAAAGCATGCAAAATGTTTATCTACGTTAAAAACTATGTAGCACCCTAGCATGCAAATATTTTGCGTATGAAATTAAAAAGGGTGTTAGGGTTACTTGATTGCAGCCTGAATAGAGTGGGTGCAGCCGGAGTGGAGCTTGATCTTCGTTGGCAACAATGGAGGTTTCCTCTTCCTTTCATTCAAAATCTTCAACTTTATGGCGTGCAATGGCGGATGGGAGAGATGGAAGATGAAGAGTATTGAGGAAGAGAGAGAGATCTTGGAATATGTGCCGAAGCTTGAGCTGATTGCCGGAATTTGGAGAGGTTGGGCGAGGCGCTGGCTGCCGCTTCGAAGATTTCTATGTGATTTTCGGAAGAAAACCCGGGACCTTTAAATGAGGGACCTTGCGGTCGCAGTGCACACTGCGTCCCAAGGTGGTCGATCAAGCGGTTGAGATTCTGCGATTCCCCCATGACCGATAGTACGATATGCGAAATCCGCATTCTTGGGGACCTTGCGGTCGCGAGGTCGCTTCACACATGCCGCAAGGTGGATATAACTCTTCCTTCTTGTTTTCCTTTCAATACTTTTCAGCAGTTTGCAGATTAGCCCTTCCGTTAACTTCCGTTATGTCTTGGATATTTCCTGAATATAAAAACTAAACAAAGATTCTAAACTAAAAATTATTAGTAACATATAAATACAATACTAAGATGTTTTTCTCCCCCAAACTTGAATTTTGACATATTGATTAAATGTCCAAAAATTAAATTTAACGGAGAAAAGCATATTTAAACTAACTATAAAAACTAAATAACATTCAACATAGTGGGTTGCCTCCCACTTAGCGCCTTTGTTTAACGTCTTTGGCTCGACCAAACTGCAAGCCTAATCTTGTGGTGGTTCATTATCAGCCAAACGGATTAACTCAATTGTTCGCTCAACTGACATCGGCTCCAAATATGGCTTGAGTCGGTGTCCATTCACTTTAAACACTTCATTATTTTTAGGGTTTTGAATATCAACAGCCCCATGAGGATAAATTCGTACTATTCTAAAGGGACCAGACCATTTAGATTTTAACTTTCCTGGGAATAACCTTAACCTAGAGTTAAAAAGTAATACTTTCATACCTGGATGAAGCATTTTGTTGGCTAATCCCATGTCATGATACTTTTTGGTTTTTTCTTTATATGTCTTCGCATTTTCATACGAATTTAGCCTATGCTCTTCTAACTCATTTAACTGAAACAATCTTTCTTCTCCGGCCAATGTTAAATCTAAATTCAATTCTTTAACAGCCCAATAGGCTTTGTGCTCAATTTCAACTGGTAAATGGCAAGCTTTGCCATATACCATTCTATATGGACTCATTCCTATGGGTGTCTTAAAAGCAGTTCGGTATGCCCATAAAGCATCCTTGAGTTTAGATTCCCAATCTTTACGATTAGGCCTAACAGTCTTTTCTAACACTGCTTTTATTTGCCTATTGCTTACTTCTACTTGTCCGGATGTTTGTGGATGATAAGGTGTAGCTAACTTGTGAGTTACACCATGCTTCCTAAGAACATTATTTAACAACTTATTGGTAAAATGAGTTCCTTGGTCACTTATTATGGCCTTAGGGATTCCATATCTAGCAAATAAATCTTCTACAAACTTGACTCTTGTTTTCCATCATTAGTCTTGGTTGCTCTGCTTCTATCCATTTAGAGACATAATCAACTGCTACTAGAATATACTCACAATTATTGGACACAGGGAAGGGACCCATAAAATCAATACCCCAAACGTCAAATTTTAACTACTAAATTAATATGTAAGGGCATCTCGTTTCTCTTTCCTATACCACCTGTTCTTTGGCATTTGTCACATGTTCTATAAAACAGTTCACAATCTCTAAAAACAGTAGGCCAATACAGACCTGATTGCAAAATTTTCCGAGCAGTTTTGTTACCACTGAAATGACCTCCACAAGAATATCCATGGCAAAATTCCATGATACCTTGTTGGTCTTTTGGAATACATCTTCTATTAAAGAATCGAACAAATTTTGTATAAATGAGGAGCTTCCCAAAAATAATTTTAGTTTCCGCCAAAAATTTCTTCTTTTCGTAATGATCAAAATCCGATTAATGATATCGACACATAGTAGTTGACAAAATCAAGCATACCAAGGGTCGAATCTTTAATGGCTAAGAGTTGTTCATCAGAAAATTGTCATTTATGGGGACAGGATCATCAAGAAATTGACGTTCAAGCAAGGGTGAAAATTCTAACCTAGACAAATGGTCGGCTACGACATTCTCGGTTCCCTTTTTATCCTTGATAGTAATGTCAAATTCTTGTAACAATAACATCCATCTAATTAATCTTGGTTTAGCATCCTTCTTACTTAACAGATATTTCAATGCGAGAATGATCGAGAAAAAGATTATCACCTTTGATCCTAGCAGATATGATCTAAATTTTTCTAAAGCATATACTACTGCTAAAAATTCCTTTTCAGTAGTGGTATAATTCAATTGAGCATCATTTAGAGTTCTACTAGCATAATGGATCACATGAGGCTTTCTATCTACCCTTTGTCCTAACACGGCTCCAATTGCAAAATCTGATGCATCACACATGATTTCAAAAGGAAGTGACCAATCGTGTAGGATAAAATTGGGGCGATAGTTAACTTTTCTTTTAATAAATTAAAAGCTTCTAAACATTCTTTATCAAAAATAAATTTTGTATCTTTTGCTAGCAAATTACATAGAGGTTTCCGATTTTGGAAAAATCTTTTATAAATCTTCGGTAAAAACCAAGCATGGCCAGGAAACTTCGAACTCCTTTAACTGAAGTGGGAGGGGGTAGTTGTGAAATAACTTCGATTTTAGCTTTGTCAACTTCAATGCCTTTATTTGAAACAACATGCCCTAAGACAATTCCATGTTTTACCATGAAGTGACTTTTCTCCCAACTTAAAGTTAAATTAGTTTCGCAGCATCTTTTTAGGACAGATGTAAGGTTTTCTAAACAATGATCAAAAGAATTTCCAAAAACTGAAAAATCGTCCATGAAAACTTCTACGCATCTTTCAACTAAATCTGAAAATATAGATATCATGCATCTTTGAAAAGTAGCTGGTGCATTACAAACCCAAAAGGCATTCTCCTAAAAGCAAAAGTACCAAAGGGACATGTAAAAGTTGTTTTCTCTTGGTCTTCGGGTGCAACAGGATCTGATTGTATCTAGAAAAACCATCAAGAAAGCAATAATATTCATGACCGGCTAGTCTTTCAAGAATTTGATCAATAAATGGCAAAGGAAAGTGATCTTTCCTAGTTGCCGCATTTAATTTCCGCAAATCGATACACATTCTATAACCAGTTATAGTCCTTGTAGGGACTAATTCATCTTTCTCATTTTTAACAACAGTAATTCCCGACTTCTTAGGAACTACTTGGACATGACTAACCCATTTACTATCTGATATAGGGTAAATTATACCCGCATCTAAGAGCTTAAGAACTTCTTTCCTAACAGCTTCTTCCATGTGTGGGTTAAGTCTTCTTTGCCTTTCTCTTGAAGGTTTACTACCTTCTTCTAAGATGTATTTTATGCATGCACATAGAGGGACTAATTCTTTTAAGTTCGCTAAAGACCATCCTAAAGCTTCTCTATGTGTCCATAAAACTTTTAACAAACTAGCTTCTTGTTTTTCCGTTAAGTGCTATAATAACAGTAAAGTGTTACCTTCCCTAAAATGCATATTTTAAATGGGATGGTAATGGCTTTAATTCTTCGACTTTGGGAGAATTAATGGATGGCATAAATTCAGAATTTTCTACTTTAATAGTTTCTTTTATTTTAGCCTCATTATTCTCTTCTTGCTTTTCTTCCTTATTTTCTTCCTCAATATTTTCTATCTCAATTTCTTCAAAGAGAGATTTTAGAATCTCTACTTCATCATCTTTGATTTCATAACTTTCTTCTACTACTTTTTCTGATTCATCAGAATTATTTTCTGATTCTATTTTTATTTCTTTACCTTCTTCATTTTTCTTTTTACTAGCTTCTAACTTTTCTTTCTCTAATCTTTCCTCTTCTTCTATTTCTCTTTCAATTTCCTCAATGTCAATTTTTATGGGAGGGATAGGGCTATCATCATAGACAATAAATCTATCTCTCATAATCTAATCTTCCTCTTCTTCAAAAGTTTCGTTGATAATTTTCAATCTCATCTATTGAAAAACATGCACTTATGTCACTAGGTCTATTCATAGCATCAAACACAGAAATTTCAACAATTTCACCTAAGACTGACATTGTGAGTTTACCATTTTTCACATTAATCATTGTATTGGCATTGCCATAAATGGTCTCCGCCTAACAATATTGGGACTTCATTATTGGTGCATATCTTCCTTTCCATCTCTAGAACCACAAAGTCAACTGGTATAATTAATTTATCAACCTGAACTAGGATATCTTCCACTATACCCAAAGGATATTTAACTGAGCGATCATCTAATTTTAATTGCATAGTAGTGGGTTTTAGTTCTCCTAAACCTAACTGTTTATAAACCGCGAAAGGCATCAAATTAATACTTGCTCCTAAATCTAGCATTGCTTTCATCTTTTTAGAGCTTCCCAAGGAGACTTGGATATTAAAGCTACCCTGGTCTTTCAACTTAGGTGGTAATTCGGGTTGTAAAAACGTAATCGACTTTCGCTTTAAACAACAATCTTTTCATTGTTTTCAAACTTGTGTTTCTTAGAGTGAAGATCTTTGAAAAACTTTGCATAAGTGGAATATTTTTAATAACATTAAGCAAAGGTAAATTAACATTTACTTTGGATAACATATTATAAATTTCCGAAAATTGTTTGTCCATTCGGTTTTTCATAAGTCTTCTTGAACGGAATTGAGGAACATAGGTGGTGGAGCCACATAAGGTTCCTCTTCTTCTTGATCCAACTCTTTTTCAACTTCAATTGTATTATCTTTATTTTGAATTTTTCTTTTCTTTTTCTTGTTCCTTATTTGAAACATCTACTTCTACTTCTTGATTACTTAAGTCATTATTCTCTTTATTACTATCACTATCTTTTTCGATTTCTTTTTCAATTACCTTTTCGTAATTTTCTATTGTAGTGCATATTAGAAGAAGGATCAGATCACTTACCTCTTCACCTATCACCTTACCGCTTCGCAAGACTGATTGACTTGGCTTGCTCATTGACTAGGAACTTCCTTCTTCTCTTTTATCCGCTCCGAACTTTCAATGTGTTTCTTTAGATTTTCAATTTCTTCAAGCATGTACTTCATCAAAGCCGCTTGACCTTTACTAGCTACTTCTTGCTTGGGAACTTCTTCAATTCTCAACCGATTTTGATTTGGCAACCGGGAGGTTGTGGTGGTTGAGGTTGGAATTGTTGAGGTTGCAAAGGCTTATTTCCTCCCCAAGAAAAGTTAGGATGATTCCTCCAACCAGATTATATGTATTTGAATAGGATCATTCCTTGGCCTTTGAGGGTACATATTCATAGCATTAGCCTGTTCAGAATACATAGCACTTGACGGACAAAAATTAGTAGCATGAGAATATAATCCACATAAAGCACATGCTTCTTGAATTTGCCAATTTTCAAATTGAGCTTGTGTATTTGAATTATCTTGCAATTGATATAGGCTCCTATTTTTATCTCTAGCACTTTTCTCGTTGTTGGGAATTAATACTTAGCATCTCAAATAATTCTTCTAGTGCTTCCGGTGTCATTCTATTAATAGAACCACCACCGCACTATCAACCATAGTTTGTAAGCCCGGCGAAAGACCATGATAAAATTGAAGCACTAACACATGTTGAGCCAAATTATGATGAGGACACATAATAAGCATATTTTTAAATCTATCCCATGACTCATGGAATGTTTCACCTGGTTCATTTTGGAATGACATGATTTGTTTTCTATACTCAGTAAGAGATGCATGTTTGTAAAATTTACTCATAAACAAATCATATAATTGTGCCCAAGTATAAACACTATTTGGTGTTAGGTTCATAAACCATCTCTTTGCCAATTCTTTTAATGCACTGGGAAAATATTTCATTTTGATTTGATCTTCAGTCAACCCTCCTAAAGGAAAAGTACTCATCATGTATTCATATTCTCTTAAGAAACTGACAGGATCTTCATGGGGCATCCCATGAAAAGATGGTATGGCATTAAAATAATGACCTTTTAACTCAAAATTCCTAACAGCATCTGGCAAGACTAAACATGATGTCACAACATTTAATGAAGGTCTACTAAAGTCATTAATAGTTCTTTGATTTACCACTACTTCCATATTTCTTCTTGCATGTTCTTCTTCTCTTTGATTCCTATTGACTGGGTCAACTAGGTTTTCAGGATTACGATTATTGTTATTTTCTTCCATTGTAGGATCAACCAGAGGATCCTCTTGATTCAATTGGTCTTGATTATCAGGCTCGAAAGCTAGATTTTCAAAAACTTCTTGATTTCTTCTAACAATATTTATATCTTGATTTAAGTCTACCAATTTAGGATTTAAAGATCTACGACCTTGCATAAAAATAAATTAAAGCAATTTAAAAACAACTAACTATTAAAATAAAATAAAATCTTTTTGTATTTTTATTTTTATGAAAACTGAAAATTAAACTAAAAACTAAATTAAATTAAAAACTACGCTACCAACAAACTAACTACGTGAACTAGCTTGTCCCCGGCAACGGCGCCAAAAACTTGATCGATGTTTTATTTAATCTTTTTCCTTGCAAGTGAACAAGACTATTATAGAATAGTATTGGAAGCAAGGGTCGAACCCACAGAGACAAGTGATCACGAGCGCAATTATTGATAGCAAATTATTAACCTAAGGGGGTTTTTATGTTTAATTCTACTCTAAACTACTAGTTATAGATGTTTAACTAATTAGACAGTAATAACAGATATGAAGATCTTATGGTGAGTGGAAATCTAGGATTCTGGGTTTCACTTATATCTCCTTTATGTTCAATTCATAATAATGTCATTCAATGTCTTGGGTTCGTTCACTAAAAATAGATATAGTCTGTTGAACAATTGGTTCAGCCTCCATCCCCGCAAAATTCATCCATTCTATATCCTAAGCTTAATCTAGTTGTCACCTAGATTTATGATCTATCTGTCACCTAGATCATGTAAGAACCTGGTCCTAACTTATCACTCTCGCATCGATAGGTCCAATTTATTGTGTTGGTGAGCCGATTAAGTACGACATATGCACTTGGTCATGCAGTTATCCGCACCTCTAAGCCTTTATTATTTGCGATTACATTCATTTGTTCAAAGCAAAATAATATAGGGTTGATAAACAACACAATCAACAAGCATTGAATAGACATATATATAAGAATCAAAACATAAATTGATACAAGTTACCTCCCACCTCCTAGATTATGGATGATTTAGTTCATCATAGACAATGAAGCACATGGAGATGATCGGATACATGATTTGATCTTCAATACTTGAAATTACAAAATCTAACTATGTTATACAATCTAAAACTACCTAAAATCTATGAAAAGAGAGCTTCCATCCCTCTTTGCTTTGGCTCGGATCCGGCTTCTATATATACTCGAGTTGTAATTGGATCGAATGACCGTGTGAAAATCCGAATAAGTCGCATTCGACCACCTTGGGCCGCAGGTCTGGGTACTGCAAGGTCCGTCTCCTGGAAATCTTGACTTGAGCCTTTTCTACCAGACGCCTACCTTGCCGCGGAGGCACCTTGCAAGGTGTCCAGAATGCAACTTTCATTGTTTTTTCAATTTTTCTTTTTGGCCCTTCTTGAAATTTGCACTTAAAACCCTGGAGTTTCGCGTATTTTCACAATTAACCTGAAACTTACAAAACTCACCGAAAACATATATTAGTAACCAAAAGCCTCGTGAAATAGCATAATTTAAGTCATAGAAGTATATAAAATCGACGTATAAAATACATCGATCACTTGTAAACTCTAGATTGGAAACATGTAGTAAAGACTCAACGAAGTCAACTCTAGGGAAGGTCGAAACATGATTAATACTACATTTAACCCCTACGAGGTATGGAAACCGTTGGTCATGGCTGCTAACTAATAACTTGCTCCAATTATGGTTCACTACTAGAAAATTGCTTTTACGTGATAGCCGAAAGCAATCGCCAAAACTAAAAAACTATCGCCTTAGACTGACTATATGCGATGGTCTAAACAATAAATGGTTTCATCGCGTAAAGCCTTGTCGCTGAAACTTTAAGTGATGGTAAAAGTTGTTGCATTATCTCATAGATTTTAGGTGATGGCATAAACAAACAATCACCTAACATGAAAAATAATATTTATTTTTTTAATTCATAAAAATACAAAGCCATTGCATAATACATGAAAAGACGATTGTTAAACCATCACCTTAGTACTAAATAAGTGATTGCTAAAACAATCGTCTTCACAATAGACGATGACTTATTCAATCGCTTTAGAGGGCGTTAGACGATTAATATTTTCATCACGTTATCTTGGAATACGCGATTGTTGTAACCATCTCTCTAGTGAGCCATAAGTGATTGCTTTGGCCATCACATTATTTAGGAATACGCGATTGCTTTAATCATCGTTTTATCTGAGGTTACACGATTGCATTGATCATCGCTTTATCTCTGTATGCGCGATTGCTTTTATAGTCGCTTTATTGTGGAATATGTGATTGTTTTTCCCATTGCTTTATCTCCGAATATGTGATTATTTTGGTCATCACTTTATATTGAAGTACGCGATTGCATTAACCATCACTTTATTGCTATATGTGACATCACATCATTCCTTATACGTGATTGTTATTGTCATCGCATTAACTCTTATTAAGCGATGGCTTCTGTAATCTAATATCCTATAAAATATGATAGCATTCACCATCACTTTAACACAATTGATTTTTCTCTACCTAGCTTGATATCATCATTTTCAAAAATTTGTACAACATTTATATACCAAAAACATACAAAGTATTTCAAATCAAACGACTCATAATATTTCATATTAAAGAATTATGTCATATAACCTCATCTAGCAAAATATGTTATTCAATAAGTCAACATCAAAGTACTCGTAACTACCCTTAATAATATAAATTTTTTTTTGCTTAAAATCCAACATTACGCATCAAGTAGTACATGATTTAATCAGGAGAAAAAAACTCAGAAAAATCAATCATCATTAGACTCGGATTCATTATTGTTATCACCATTATCTTCAGTGTCAAAATCATCACAACCACGAGAAGACGAAGGACCTTCTGGACCATCCGGAACACCTGAAGCTGCATCAACTGAAGAACTATCATTTGTAGGAGGCATAGGAGGGGGACGAACAGTGAAATGAGGAGGAGCTGGTATGCCGAACATCTCAGAAATGTCTTGCATATATCGAGACATCTCTGAAATATAAATGCTTTGCTCCGAAATATAACTACCCTGCTCTGAAATATAATTACTCTGGCTACTCACAATTTTGTACAATTTCGCTTTGTCTTTCTCCAACCTCTCAAGTTTCTTCGAATGCTCTTGAGATGCAATGTGTGTGTCGTAGTCTTTTGAGATACCTGTTTTACTCCACCTTTCGTCAGGTCGTCCAATGAGCCTACCCCTCGTCACATCCCCAACACGTTCCTGCCAAATCTCTAAACCAGGATCCTCAATTCCAATCACACTTTGATTAGGGGCTAATCCATGTTTTTCGCGTAATTTATTTACATATTCATCCTAACAAAATAAAACACATGTAATTAATATATGTGTATGCTCAAGAAAAACAAAAACATGGCATGACATCAACATAAACAATAAACAACATGAACAACACGAAAAGCATCATAAACAATAGGCTAAATATCAACCCAAATCTCTACCTCAACACAAAAAACAACATAAACACATTTAAACTGTCCCTAATGTTCCTTATCATGAATTATATATTATCGAAATGATGTTCCCTCTGTTTTAAGCCACTTATAGAAGAGAGATAGATTAAGGAAAAAGTAGTAAAATTGTGAGTTATATCATCTCCATATCCTACTCATGAGGATTGTACTTTGATATGAACTCGGTTTGACTCATGATAAATTTTAACCTCAGAACACATACTAAACATAGGCAAAAACTAAGAAGCGAATAAGCCAACAATATCTGAACTAAAGAGGTAAGCCTCACTTAATAGAACACATAATCTAAATTCATAAATAACTACTTCAACATGAATCATAATAAATAAACAAATCATTATGATCGGGTATCGGGGTTTAAGGTTTGCTGATTCTTCATTAGGAAAATTTTGGCTACCATCTTTTCCTTCAACCAAATGAGTGAAGCTAAATTTCTCAAATTGTGTTGGCGCATGACCCAACTTATTAAACTATACATGAAAATGATAGAACGTGACAAGATTTAATTGAGAATCAAGAAAGCAACAAAAGTATTGCTTTATCATAATAGTAAAAACTTACGAAACTCAAAGAGATACCAAAATGATGGAGTCAAACTATACCAGTTCAATTTGGCGTTCTTTGTATGTGATGTTTCCAGAAGTGCGGGCAATTCCTTTTGAATATTCTCTATTATTTTACGTAACGCACTTGCTTTAAGAAACTTTTCGCTCATCCAATAATCACACAACTTCTGCCATAATTTGGTACAAACCCATACCTAATTTGGCACAAACCCATACCTAAGCAAGCACATTTGAACGGTTTCTTTTGATTCATAATTAAGAAATTCACATTTATTTGATGGGCAACGAATCATTCCATCTGCAGCACACTCTCGATGGGAAAAGGCGAATTCAAGAATTCCTTAACTCCTCTTAAATATTCTTCGGCATGTTTTGATTTCTTCCCAATATCCCTGTACATCCAACTCCGATTCCCTGACATGAATCCTAGTTTACAATGTATCAACCAAATCAAATCAATCAACAAGCCTACTAAGAAACAAAACTTTTGATATCTATACAAACAAAAGAGAGTACAAATGTAACAAAAAAGAGGACAGGGGTAACACATGGCTTTTGCATGGATGTTGTTATTGGGTTGGAAGAACTGCTTACACTTACACCCAATATGCGTACTAGTTTGAATCATTGTAATACTAGATAAGCAATAACCTACAAGCTAAAGCTAATAGAGGGAAGTACCAAATAAATATATCATATAACATAAATAAGAATATTTTGTTTGCTTAACCTACAAGCTTAAGCTAACATATCTTAGTTATTTTCTGATGTAACATAAATAAGAATATTTTGTTTGCTTTTGCGCAATGCATGCTTTGTAGATCTTCTCCATGCTTATAACCACTTATGTCAGTGTCACTTGGAATCTGCAAAATGCATAAAGTACCCTAGTCGGACACAGACATTTGGACAAGGCTATGGGTTATGGTTCAGACCCTGCTCACTAGATCTTCTAATAGTGAGCACATCTAATAGCTTAATCTTGTCAGAAATTTGGTTCTAAACAAGGAATGTGCACATTTCTAATAGTGTGCACATTTTGAACATTCTATTCACCATGAATGCCAGGATCAATATATTTACGTATACCATATATGTTGCCATATCTTTGCATCTCATGTCTAATTTTTTTCCAGGATCTATTCATTTAAAAGTAGTTTTTTTGATCTTTCAATCATTTGGATTAATTAATTACACTTTCCTTCAGTTCCCTAGTATTTTTAGCACCAGTTAGTGCCTTCTATAACCAATCATGGCTGCTATACTGATTACTCCTATATTGGCTCAATTAACCTCACCAAAATAGTCCCACAAACCCGCCAATAGCCTTCTAAAAATCTGTGCAATTATTTAAATGCGTCTCCCTTACCAGTTAACCAAAAACCCAACCTTGTTGAACAATTAAACCAAGCTAAAATATGTTCCTGCACTTTTAATTTAATACTCCTAAAATTCAGCCACAAAAACTGGTCAAAAACCCTTGCTAAAACAGCCCTTAATCTAGCCTTGTAACACCAATTTCGAACAGCCAATAGACTGCCCAAACTACACGACTAGGTTGTCCAAACACGACTTCGAAACAGCACCACAACAGCCCATACAACACACACACACGGCTATTGGTTCCCAAAGAACTCCTGTGGCCGACACCAAACTTCGTAAGAACAGTGCAGTATAGGAGAAAATGCGGCAGGTACCTATCTAAATTGAGATGAATGAGGACGATCTAACTAATATAACATATCTGACTTATACCTATTAAAATAGATTGACAATTAAACCAACCACTTGATTTCTAATCAATCAATGGTTATGAACATATGATAAAAACAACTACAGATTTAACAAAAGCTAAAGATCAAGGTGAGAAAACAAAAGCTCAAACATAAACTCTCTATAATTGGGAAAAAGAAACCATATTAGCAAGATCTGAACAAATAAAAACATTCCCAACTCAAGTTAATAGGTAACAGATAAAACTCGCAAAGAGTACAAAATGCAAATGCTTGAATGTATAGTCTATATGTCCAAATCAAAGTGATATGATCAACAGTTTCTAACCAATAAACTCCAGAAACCAATCAAAGTGATATGATCAATAGTTTCTAGACAATAATGCAGGGTTTGGCACTCTATTTACGTGTTCAGCTGCATCCATATATGTGATGATACTGTGATGATACAGACGGATATGGGTACTTGGGTTTAATGGAGTGTCCATGTTAAAGATGTAAGTTAACATGACAGAGAATTGGTACTGCCTTCCTTGTTAAGTTTGAATTACTGGTTTACTGGTTTACTCTAACCTTTAATTTCATCAATGTCACAGTAATGGGAGAAGGACGAACCTAGGATAACATTAATTGATGAGTCTTAAAACAAATGAGGGGTAACATAGAAAACCAGTTTTAGCAATCTTAAGCATAGAGGCTCAAAATTAAACAAGAAGACCCAATATTACATGCATTTAACATTAATTTACATTACATGTGCGTGTGTGTATGAGAGCGAGTAAGAAACAAAGTCAAAAAACTGAAGAAGTAAAACCAAAGTCAAAGTATATTTTCACAAATTTATTACTTATGATGCTAATTTGGAGGAATCAAATAAGTAAATTAAAAATAACAATAAGCTATGCATTTCATGGATCAACATTAGAAAACTGCAATTAATAATTGAAAAAAAAAGACGAGAGGATATCCGAGAGAAGGAAGGCCTATTCCAGATGATCTCGCTGATTGACTTACTTAGCAGCTTATAGTGACTAGAATCAGTTCACAAGTCCAGTGAGAGGCTTAGTCATTGCTCATCTTCTTTGATTCAATGTTATTAACTAGGAAAAGGCTTTCGAGGACTAAACGATGGAACAAAGATGCTCATGCACTTCATGAGGTTTGACAGTAGTCAGTCCTTTTCTTTTTTCCTTCTTTCAACAATAAGGGTAGTGTGTCTATTAAACTAGTGACTTGGACATATATGAACTGCAAGATATGTTGCTTGATATATAGACTAATAATTGACCATAAAGTATGGAACCGGTCATTTTTGTTGCATTTTTGGTCATCTAAGTGAATTGTGTCTTCCTTATTGGTCCTTTTGCTGCTAAAGTTACAATTCATGTATCTACCTATTTTAAACCTCTATCTTTAGATAATCTCTCCACTTTTTTTGGTTTAGCAACAGTTGCTATATCTCATCAGTAACGACAGATAGCATGCACTACATATGTCATCTTCTACAGGTTAAGTTACTTCATCCATCAATAAGGTAAAATTTAGGAAAAAAAAGGTTTTCTTGCGAGACTCTCGATAGGAAATGTTATTACTAATTGTCTGAGTAGGAAGAAAAAATCCTCCTTTCTATTTCATTTTTATTATGCTTTTATTTGGATTCTAATGGTACATATCTTTTGCTTCCCAGATTTACTTTTAAATAGTTGGCTACACTAGTAGTGTACCTTTCTGCCATATTTTTTTTATTGATCCACTATACCCTGTTATGCTTTTAATTTTCTGTTTGATTGGAAAATCTGCATTTGTGCTGTATTTTAGGTTGATATTGATCTTTAAGGTTACCTCTCAGTGTGGGCATACGTATGTGAGACAAACCACAATAGAACAACCCTGTTCCAACAAGAAACAAAACAGAAACTGCCACTTCTTGCAAGTGCTTGACGGGAAAATGAGAATGAAAAGTACTAGACAACTACCTCATTATAGAATGAGATGCAGAAATAGCTGCATGCATTTTATGGGGATTCCAAATGCAGAAACAACAACATGCATTTTATGGGGATTGCAGATGCAGTGAAGCGAAAACTGCATAGATGTTTTGTGTACCTTTTTGAGTGCACTGGGCAAGTTGGAAATCTGAAGGAAGGTCATTTTACAGTCCTGACTATCGGCAATGGTGAGCGGAGGAATTCTTTGTAGCGTTAAGTTATTTGAGATATCCTCTGTTTCTCAAATTACTGGAAGCAGCAGAGCAAGAATTTGGATTACAAAGATATGTATTTATTAATTCTCTCTTGACAGATGTTAGTGGCAATGGGCATTCATCAACTTAACTTTAAGAGGTTTCACATTCTTTACATATCCTGCTTTAGTTATTTTGAAGCTTGACTACTTTCAATTGTATTGATTATGGGAGATATGAGTTCACAAAGAAGATAAGATACCTGCAGTATAATCTGAAAGTGCAAAAGTAACATACATGGAACTTTGAAGTTCTAATACATAGAAATTATGTGTATCTACCAGTATATAAACAATGATAGGTCTTGCAAGTTCATGTTATATATATTGACATATTGTAAATGGCAACAAATAACCTTTTTTCCATTGCTTTTGGAAGCTGTGATGCTTCAAGGTCCACAAGTATCTCATCATATTAAATGGAATAAAAGCATTCTAACTGTGAGAAAGATATGATAACATGTGGTTATCAAGTAATCAATAAATAGAATAATTTCAACAAATTCATCAATCAAAATATAAAATTAGTTAATCGAGTAATCAATAAATCAACTATATAAACCCAAATTAAAAAAATCAAAAGCCCTAATTTTGAATAAAAAGATAGATCATAAATTCATAATAGTCATGAAATAAAATTCAGAACTGAATAATTCAAGAGAAAGTGAATTACCTACTTGAGAGAATGAGAAAGAGACTTGACTGAGTAACTAGCAATATGGAAGCTCAAGCCTTCAGCCTTTAGCCTTTCGTTCCAAGAGAAAGAGACTTGAGAAAGAGATTGCTGCTGCCTTCAATTCTGTCACCAACAGGCTTCCGTTCCAATTTTTTATTTCTCACGTATGCACTGCCCAAATTAATCTAGGTTTGGGGAAAAAATATTACCTAAATTTATTTCTAGTTTTTCTAAGATATATTCATTTACCTAATTAATAAATAAAATTTCTCTCCAACATCTTTAAATATTTCAATTAACTAAAACATACAAACAACTAATATAAGAGACCATTATTATCATTTAAATTTTCAAAATTGTTCAAATAATATTATCTCTGTTGAAAAATTAAGGTATAAAAATGTCATTTTATTACTAATGAGCTATTTAAGTGTATTTTTTTTAAAAAGTTTGACTTTCAAATGGGGACTCTTTATCCAGAACGGAGGTGATGCGTCCAAAATAATCCATGGACGCACTGGGCTTGATAACTCGGATATCTGGCTTTCAATTCTATCCTTACTCTTCAAGGCCCAAACCTGCAAAGCAAAGAGTAACCGTGAACTAGGTAGGGGCTTACCCTGCAAAAGCACTCCGGTGTGATAATTAGAAAACTAGCAAGTGCGTATATATTTTGACAGAGTTTCAGCCTATAAAAATGAGCCTACCTCTTCCTTCTGAAGAAGAAAGGTTTTATAGCTTGTCTTGGGAGAAAATGCGCCCATTAACGTCATGGCATGCATGGTGGGCACATTAACTGTCATATTAACTGCCCTCTTAACTGCCACATTTATCACCACGATTTAGTCATGGAGGTAGTGGCGAGTTTCATGGCATTAACTTCCCACATTCAAGACAACCGTTACCATGTAACTGAAAGGGATGAGCGTGCTCGCTCAGTAGGTTGCATGCTCCCTACACATTTGGCCCCGGACTTGAGAGGTCGCTTGCAGTTATGGTGGCGGCGGACATCTATCCCTGCTCGCTGCACACTTGGCCCCTAGATGGCAGACAGTAGGCTGCTTGCTCGTTATGACTAAGCGGCCAGAGATCTGTCCCTGCTCACTGGACACTTGGCCCCCAGACGGCGGACAGAAGACTGCTTGCTCGTTATGATTGAGCGGCCAGAGATCTGTCCCTGCTAGCTCATGAGTTGAGCTTAGAACATGATGTTTGCACGTGATTATCTGATGACATTGGTGACGGCGTGGTGGGCATGTGACCGGTGCTTGGGCTTTCTGGGCCAGGCAGCTCAGTGGCCCCCTGCTTCTTGTCTGGGAAGCATTTATGCTTAGAGCGAGAAGCATAACACTTTATTCATGATAGACCAATGATTAAGAGTTTTTCGATCCCTCTCACTAGCTTTGTTCTTTGTGCTTTGATGTCGCTTTTCACAAATCCCCCATCTAGACTTTCTGGGTTCATCTTTATTGCTCTTTCTGACTTTTGTACCAAACCCGAGCATACACATAGGTTGGAATCTATGAAATTGAAAGCTGGTGCCTTGCTCACTGGTTCGAGATGTAAGACTGACCGTGAGTTCTACCTACTCTTTCATGCTTGCTTTTACGGGCAGGAATTAATGTTTGTTCCTCGATTCTTGTAGGATATCTTCTTGTGAAGAGAGTGGTTCAGAGATCGAAGGACGCCGTTACGATCATGGAGCTTCAAGCAAGCACGAGGAGAACTTTGACATTGGATCAAGTAGTTCTGAAGGAATCGAGCAAGATGAGACCCTGCACACTTAGTGAAGTCCGCGAGCAATAGTCCAATTGCTTCCGGCGAGGAAACATGATGTGGATGTTGAGGGCGAGCAGGTGCCAGTCGAGGAAGATAGACGTTCTAGCGAGTAGCTCAGTGGCCCCCTGCTTCTTGTTTGGCGAACACATATGCTCAGAGCGAGAAGCATAACACTTTGTTCGTGAAGGATATATACAATGGTGCCTTACACTAAAGATGAGCTTGCTCTGCTCACTCACTCTGATGTTTAGAAAGGGCTACCCACTTGGAATCTTCCTGAGGTTGCGACCATGGCGATTCATGTTACTGGGGATGCCGATGGTGAAGTGATCATCACCGAGAACGGGCAAAGACAAACCGAGGAGAGAGCAGACGCCATAGCGCCTGCCATCGAGAAAGTAGAAGCTCTAAACTCGCTAACCGCTTGGATCTTAGGTACAAGCTAAGATCCAAGGTCGTGTTAAACTTGTTTTTCAATTGAACTTTTCATAACCCTTGCTCGCCTCCGCGAGCAAGGACACCCATTCAACTGGCTCAACATACCACTTGGTCTTAGATACAAACTAAGATCCAAACTCGAGCACCAACCCTTTCCAACGAGCATAAACCTATTGTGCTCGTGAAAAATGGTATAATCGAGATAAAAGCTCACTGACCGCTTGGGAACTTAGGCATAAGCCAAGATCCAAGGTCGCATTTCACTTGTTCTTCATTCGAACTTTTCATAACCTCTGCTCACCTCCGCGACCAAGAACACCAGTTCAACTAGCTCACCACATCACTTGGTCTTAGATACAAACTAAGATCCAAACTCGAACACCAACCCTTTTCAAAGAGAAGAAACATATCGTGCTCGCGAAAATGGTATAATCGAGATTAAAGTTGAGCTTAATTTCAATGACGATCAAACAAGCTCTTCCATTTTGTAAAATAATCATCACACAACCGATCATAAACAGAAGAAACGAATTACATCATCTGCTTGTTTCTATGCTTGATTAATCTGGTACACGACCATACTTTTTTCCTGCACTAACTGTCCTTCCGACTTTGTCGTCGGCAAAGGACAAGTGTCGCCAATTATTGGTTTATAACCGCTGCTCGCCATTATGCCCGCTACTTTTACCAGTGTTGCCATTCCCACTAGCCTCTGTATTTTCCTTCTTATTTTCCTTTTTGGCGGTCTCCCTCGCACAGTATTTCTGAGCCCGCATCAACATTTCTGCTTGCGTTTTGGGCTCCCTCATGCTCAGCTCTGATCTCAGGCCGCCTTCTCCGTGGAGCAAGCCAGTTTCAAAACACAAAGTGACCTCCTGCTCGGATAGGCCAAACACTTGCTCAATCATCTTTGTAAACCTCTCCAAGTAGCTGGAAGTAGAGTCATGAGTCCCCTGCTTTATTTAAGACAAGTCTGCCCTTGTCTTTGTAATTGCTCCCGAAGTCCCGCAATTGGCCAGGAACTTTGCCCGCAAATCCACCCAATTATTGATTGATTTGCGAGGAAGAGCTCCCATCCAGGCCAAAGCCTTTCCTTGCAGCGAACCCACAAATGCCCGAATCTTCAATGCCTCATTAGAGGTCACCAGACCAATTTGAGACTAGAAGGATATCATCCAGTCTCTTGCTTTGGTCTTCCCCGTGTATTCCTTGATGTTAGGAAAAATGAGGCCTTGAGCCGGAGGGGCATTCTCTATCCATGAAGCCAGAGGGCTGGCTGCAGTTCCCATAAAGTTGTCTTGCAAGGCCTTGCCCTGCTCCCATGGTTCCATGCGCAGCTTTAGCTCCTCGAAATCATGTGCATGTATTCCAGCGGGCAGACCACCGGTGGGCTGAAGTTGTACACCGGGCACAAAAGGGGCCTGTGGGAGACCCATAACCTGAGTTATGCCCACGGCCTGCGCCATTTGTGCCCGCGAGCCTCCCACGGCCTGATGTGCTTGTTGGTCGTTATTGGGGGGTGGCAGTTCCTGCCTTCCCCTAGACTGGCGGGGGCAAGGTGATCGATGTCGGTGAGCAGGTGATCCCCTTGGTGGTGGGGAACAATACAGACGGGCATACGATCGACATGGAGATGAAAAACGGTGTCTACGAGCATGTGACCTCCGCGGGGAGGGTGATCTCTGGCGGCGACGAGATTGAGTTGAATCATCCCCTGCTCGTGGGCCAAGGTAAGAATGCACGCTGGGGACAACTCCATGGCTAGCTCGTCGTTCATGTTGGTTACAACCCCTATTCGATTCCTGCTCACGGGGCTGAGATGGAACTTGAACTGGCCTCTGGGGATCCCTCCTTGAACTATATACACTGACTGCCCAAATCTGTGTGGGCATAGCTGGAAGTGGTTCCAGTTCGATGGGTAATGGAGGCTTACCCATTGCGATCAACTGCTGGTTTAGTTGATGCATTTGTCCCAAGTAAAACGCCTGTTGACGTAGAGCCTCTCCCCGAAACTCGTTGGCTAAACCAACAGTAGCCACAACACTTCTGGCCAACGATTCCGGACCTCTCCTCTGGTTAATTTGATGACAAGCATCATGAGAAGGAGGAGGTAAGATGTTGTCTGCATGAACCTCCATATCAGGAGTAGCCGTCTGCCCATCCTCAGGCGGGTTGGCACCATTAACGCCGTTTGCAATCATGTCAAAAGTTTTAAGAGTCGTCGGAAAAAAGGATGTTGATTACAAACATTCGTTTCCCGGCAATGGAACCAACTAATGCGTCCAAAATAATCCACGAACGCACTGGGCTTGATAACTCGGATATCTGGCTTTCAATTCTATCCTTACTCTTCAAGGCCCAAACCTGCAAAGCAAACAGTAACCGTGAACTAGGTAGGGGCTTACCTTGCAAAAGCACTCCGGTGTGATAATCAGAAAACCAGCAAGTGCGTATATATTTTGATAGAGTTTCAGCCTATAAAAATGAGCCTACCTTCCTTCCTTACAAGAAGAAAGGTTTTTATAGCTTTGCCGGAGAATGCTTGCCCATTAACGTCATGGCATGCATGGCGGGAGCACATGCTTGCCATATTAGCGCGATTTATCACCACGATTTAATCATGGAGGTAGTGGCGAGTTTCATGGCATTAACTCCCCACATTCAAGACAACAGTTACCATGTAACTAAAAGGGATGAGTGTGCTCGCTTAGTAGGCTGCATGCTCGCTACACACTTGGCCCAGACTGAGACATGAGGCCCGCTTGCTCGTTATGCTGCCGTAATGCGACTGAGATCTATCCTGCTCGGCTGCACTTGGCCCCAGACGGCCAGACGGATTGCTTGCTCGTTATGACTAAAAGCGGCCGAGAAGATCTGTCCCCACTTTCAGACACTGGCCCCCGGCCAATGAGACAGAGGCGCTTGCTCGTTATGACTAAGTGGCCAGAGATCTGTCCCTACTAGCTCATGAGTTGAGCTCAGAACATGATGTTTACACGTGATTATCTCATGACATTGGTGACGGCGTGTTGGGCATGTGACCGGTGCTTGGGCTTTCTGGGCCAGCAGCTCAGGAGGTAATATCATTTAATACTAAATCATGTTGCTAATAGAAGTTTTTCTTCAGAATTGGTTCGTGAAGGGGCATTGCCCAAAACTAAAACATCCAAAATTGAGCAGGCCGACCCATGTGCCCGGTCCAGTCCATCCAATTTTCAAGTGGGCATCAAATTAGAAAGTTTGAAAAAACCGGGCCTCTTTAGCACAGGCGTGGGCATGTTCGTGTTCGATCGAAACTTGAAAAGGCGAAGAGCTCGGCCCGACGGCAGAATCGATTGAAAAAGTTAAACTTAATTAAAAATTAAAAACTAAAACATAAAACCTAAAAAGCAAAAACTAAAAAAAAAAAAGTGGCTAAATGCACCATTAGTCCCTGAACTTTGGTCAATCGGTCCCCCACTTCAAAAGTGATCATCTCAGTCCCCAACTTCAAAGTGATCACCACTTTTTGTTCTTGACCAAAGATTACACTTTTTGTTCCACTTTGTTAGCCTTAATGTTGTTTGTCTATTGTTGTTAAATGGTATGTGCCACTCACATGCACTGTAAGACCAGACAACCGTGTATTTGACTTTCCGCTTTACTTCTTGGTTTAAGGTGACCTCAATTACTAAACTTGAGGAAAGAACCTTGATTTGTGTAGGTAGGCTATCTAGAAGCCAATACCTTAATTCCATATGTTCCATAGACTTTAACTAGTTAAAGTTACAAGAGTAAAATATCTTGATTCGTTACTTGACTCGGTTGAGAGTTTTCTCGCGTAGTGTGAGAACCAAAACCCCTTTACCCCATGTATAACATCATTATAGCATGTGAAGGATATATCTTAACATATATCATACAAGTTCGCTATCAAAAGCAAGCATTAATCACGAATTACCTTTATGCGCGGCCCCGGAGCTTGTCTTGAGGCGAAGAATTTAAAGCGAGCTACGATCTTCGTCGGATTGATATCACATAGCACGGATATCAATACTGGTTCACACCGCAAATCCAAGCCTCTTGATGGTTAGGCTAGAGGAGTATTTTGGTGAGATAGATTTTAGGGGAGAGAGAGGCGGCCAACTATGGAAGGCGTGTTCCTCCAATTTATTGTCTTAGGGTTTTATCTCTTTTGTTGCCCTGTTTATATTATTACAAGAAACCTATTTCTTGTAGGTTAAGTCAATCCTAAACCCACTTGGATTAGGATACTAATTAACAATAAATAATATAAATATATTCCATGTGGGCGGGACTAAATAATCGGGCACATGGCTTGCCCAATTACAACATCTCCCACTCGTACACATGGACTCACCTCTCTAACCACATCGTATCATCAAAACCCGTTAACACTTGCCTCTTCATCTGGAAGTGAAGCGTGCGACATGACGAGAAAGATAAAGGGTGGGCGCTATACCAAATCACCATCGACAAGCATAGAACGTCCTCGTTAGAAAACAAAACTTCGTCTATACGGACCCCGCCAGATATATGCATCAATTTAAGCATCCTCAATCCCTCAGGCGGTGCTTAAACTCAATATGTTTGTGTATCAAGATCAACCTTTTGAACGGTATGTTCAATATGATCGCCATGGCATTGAAACACAAAAATAAAGATGCATATCATACTATATTCCTTAGATACTCATATTAATCACTCTTGGCTGATTGCTTTCCCAGCAATGCTCCGTAGGACTTTATGTGCATAACCCGTTGGTCGGCATGCCAAAGTAGCATCATCAACGTCCAAGTTCATGATATAGTTCTAAGTCACATAGGGTATAATTGTGATATGGATTTGATCACTAGAACTCACACAGTGATGAAGCAGGGATCATTCAATCACTTTCTTAAGTCGCATTATAGTCACATACAGTATGAAGTGTATGCTATGGAGAACTCCCACACGAAGCAGGCATGTCATGCTCAAGCGTCATACGAACCTTAGTCTAGCCGCCCTTCTGGCGTCTAACTTGAGTACTTAAAAGCAGTCACTCTTCTAGTGACTCTCTTTTAAGATCTCACATTCGGACTTTTCCTTGGGATATAAAGTCGACCTTATAAAAGGTCTCATCTTGGCCGTATGCCAAGGCGATAAATGTAATGTCATTTGCGTACCCCCTTTGTAGGTACCAAAGACTTTTACTATCTCAACTTGCTCGCCCACCTGGCGACAAGGTGAATTACCCGTGTGAGAGGGCCAATTCAATATCCACGACATCTTTTTAATCAAAAATATATATGCCACATAATTTCATATCAAAATATCCAATTAACATATAAAAGGAACAAAATGAAACTGCAATTTATTCAAACGATAATGAATAATAATCAAATGTCATCATATGTGTTCTCAGAATAAAAGTAAAATCCTACGAAGCCCTAGACCCAACATGTGATCTTGAAAGATCTCTCTAGCTAGAGGTTTAGTCATAGGGTCAGCTAACATGCTTCTAGTAGGAATATATTCTAGAACAACTTTCTTTTCTGCAACCATGTCTCTAGTGAAATGATATTTGATGTTAATGTGTTTCGTCATCCCATGGTACTTCGGATCTTTAGTGTAACCTAAAGCAGCCATGCTATCACAAGCAATGACTACAGGACGATCCACATGCGTCGTAACATCAAGATGTTGAAGAAAACTCCTCAACCACACAACTTCTTGAACCGCAATGAGCAAGCCATGTACTCGACTCCATCGTAGATAGGGCGGTGCTAGTGCTGTAAACACGCTTGCTACTCCAAGAGATAGCTCCACCACCAGGAGGAAAGCGTGGCCAGTAGATTTATAACCATCTACATCTCCACCCAATCGGCGTCGGATTGAAACCTTTCAAGCTCAAATCACCACCTTGGTAACACAGGTTAAATTTGTGGTTCCCACCAATAACTTGAGAATGCTTCACCGCCATCCGCTGTTGAGGTCCGGATTACTTTGGAATCGACTCAACATCCCAACTGCATGCATAGGTGGTCGCCGAGTACACACCATAACATACATCAAGCTTCCTACCGCATTTGCATATGGAGTCGCAGACATTATCTTCTTCTCTTCTTCATTCTTAGGGCATTGGTTTGTACTAAGGACACATCCCTTTTCCATTGGAGTGACAACGGGTTTTGCGTTAGTCATGCCAAATCGTTCGATAACTTTCTTAATGTAAGTCTCTTGAGACAAACCAAGAAATCTATTAGAACGATCTCTAATGACTTTTACTCCAGCGCCTAGCTTGCTTCACCCAAGTCTTGTCATATCGAAAGCACCACTCTTTAGTGGCATTTATCATCTCCATATCATTCCCAGCTAGTAGGATGTCATCAACATATAATGACAGAATCAAGATCTTTTTCTTGGATCCACTACTAGAAAAATGACCTTTAGTGACAGAATTTTCCGTCGCTAAAGGCAAAATTGCCGCTAAAGGCCCCAAATGAATTTTTCCGTCGCTAATCCTTAAATCGGTGATGTCGTTTTTAAGCTAAAGGCTTTTAAAATTAATTAAAATTGAATTTCATGACGGAAAATTCCATCGCTAAAGGCGTTTAAAAATTAATTAAATTTGAAATTTCAAAATTTAAAATTCGCTAAAGGCGTTAAAATTAATTAAATTTGAATTTCGGCGACGAAAATTCCGTCGCTAAAGGCTTTAAAAATTAATTAAATTTGAATTTCAGCGACGGAAAATTCCGTCGCTAATAATGTAAAAAATTTTTTAAAAAAACCCTAAAAATACTAATATTATAAATTTTTGTACCTGATAATATAACAATTAATACAAAACTGAAGATACAAAATAAACAATAATATAAAATCAATTTAAAAACATCAAACTATAAATGTTATTACAACAATCCATGTAAATTATACATAACAATTAATACCAAAAACTTATTTCTAGAGTTAACTTATAAATTTAAACTTGTACAAATCCATGTAAACTATATCTAATAAAAAAAACTAAAAAGAAAATTAAAAAAATCCTACGACATGAGTATCAAAAAAAAACTTCATCTTCACGGCAATCAGCTAGAAAACCTGTTCAAGTAAAATTATTATTTTGATTAAAAATCAACAAGAAAAAGTAAGTCATTGTTCTCATATGATCAAACAAGAAGCTTTAGAAACTTACCATAGGAATACATTTATGGCATAATCATCATTTCTTTACTTTTTTTGCTGGATGAACGTAAACATGTACAAATTATCCAAAATCAGTTAGTTAATAATAATAACAAAAATGGTCCAACTCTATTTCCCCCACCCCCCAATATGAGTATTAAACCAGAGGAATGGAAAGAAAAGAAATGGAATAAATGTTGCTTGAAAGTAAGCGCGTTCGGTTTCAAAGTCCCCCAACGTACATACAGTTATATTGTTCGGTTTCAAAGTCAATTAAACTACAACCATGGATTTCATAGCATCAACATGGCTACCTAGCTAACAAGCGTACATAAATCGATGTTTAAACATTAATACACTAAATTTACACTAACACCCCCTTTGTTTCTTACCATTTACACTAACACCCCCTAACGTACATACAATTATCTTTTTTGCTTTCAAAGTCAACTAAACTACAACCATGGATTTCATAGTATCAACATGACTACCCAGCTAACAAACATATAAAAATTGATGTTTAAACATTAATACACTAAATTTACACTAACACTCGTTTATTTATTACTATTTATACTAACACCCCCTAAATGTACATACAGTTATGTTGTTCACCATGGATTTCATAGCATCAACATGGCTACCCATCTAACAGACGTACATAAATCGATGTTTAAACATTAATACACTAAATTTACACTAACACCCGTTTATTTCTTACTATTTACACTAACACCCCCTAAAGCGTACATACAGTTTATGTTGTTCGGTTTCAAAGTCAAGTAAACTAAAACCATGGATTTCATAGCATCAACATGACTACCCAACTAACAAACGTACATAAACCGATGTTTAAGCATTAATACACTAAATTTATACTAACACCCCTTTAATTCTTACCATTTACACTAACACCCCTCAACGTACATACAATTATCTTTTTTTGTTTCAAAGTCAATTAAACTACAACCATGGATTTCATAACATCAACATGGCTACCCAGCTAACAAACGTATATAAATCGATGTTTAAGCATTAATACACTAAATTTACACTAACACCCTTTTATTTCTTACTATTTACACTAACACCCCCCAAACTTACATAAAGTTATCTTTTTTTGTTTCAAAGTCAATTAAACTAAAACCATGGATTTCATAGCATCAACATGGCTACCCAGCTAACAAACATACATAAATCGATGTTTAAACATTAATACACTAAATTTACACTAGCATACGTACCATACAAACTAACATGTATATTTCATGTATATTTCATCTACAATATAAAAATAGAATTATAACATTTTAATTACAAACTAACATTTAATAAAAATAAAAAAATATTAACACCTTTAGGTTTAGGGGTGGGGTGGGGTTGGGGGTAGGGGTAGGGATAGGTTTAGGTTTAGGGATAGTGTTATTGTTTAGGTTTAAGGTTTACGTTTTGGGGTTGGGGTGGGGGGTGGGGGTGGGGTGTGGTTGGGGTTAGGTTTAGGTTTAGGGATAGTGTTATGGTTTGGGTTTAGGTTTAGGTTTTAGGTTTAAGGTTTACGTTTTAGGGTTAGGGTTAGGGTTAGGGTTTAGGGTTGGGGTTGGGGTTGGGGTGGGGGTAGGGGGGTGGGGGTGGGGTTAGGGTGGGGTGGGGTGGGGTTAGGGTGGGGTTGGGGTTAGGTTTAGGTTTAGGGACAGTGTTATGGTTTAGGTTTAGGTTTAGGTTTTAGGTTTAAGGTTTACGTTTAGGGTTAGGGTTAGGGGTTGGGGTTTGGGGGTTGGGGTTGGGGTTGGGGGGGGTGGGGTTGGGGTTGGGGTGGGGTTGGGGGTGTGGTTAATTGGGGTTAGGTTTAGGTTTAGGGATAGTATTATGGTTTAGGTTTAAGGTTTAGGTTTAGGGTTGGGGTGGGGTTAGGGGGTGGGGTGGGAGTTGGGGGTATGGTTGGGGTTAGGTTTAGGTTTAAGGTTAGTGAAATTAGTGTTACAAATTAGGTTTATGGTTTAGGTTCAGGTTTAGGTTTAGGTTTACGTTTACGTTTACGTTTTAGGGTTGGGGTTTAGGGTTGGGGTTGGGGTTGGGGTTGGGGTTGGGTGGGGGGTTGGGGTGGGGTTGGGGTTGGGGTTAGGTTTAGGTTTAGGTTTAGGGATAGTATTATGATTTAGGTTTAGTTTTAGGTTTAGGTTTAAGGTTTAAGGTTTAGGGTTAGGGTTGGGGTTGGGGGTGGGGTGGGGTGGGGGGTCGGGTTGGGGGTGGGGTGGGGGTGGGGTTGGGGTTGGGGTGTGATTGGGGTTAGGTTTAGGTTTAGGGATAGTGTTATGGTTTAGGTTTAGGTTTAGGTTTAGGTTTTAGGTTTTAGGTTTACGTTTTAGGGTTAGGGTTGGGGTTTAGGGTTGGGATTGGGGTTGGGGTTGGGGTGGGGGTAGGGTTGGGGGTAAGGGTGGGGTGGGGGTGGGGGTGGGGGTGGAGTTGGGGGTGGGGGTGGGGTTGGGGTTGGGGTTGGGGGTTGGGGTTAGGTTTAGGTTTAGGTTTAGGTTTAGGGATAGTATTATGATTTAGGTTTAGTTTTAGGTTTAGGTTTAAGGTTTAAGGTAGGGTTAGGGTTAGGGTTTAGGGGTTTGGGGTTGGGGTTGGGGTTGGGGTTGGGGTCAGGGTTGGGGGTTGGGGTTGGGGTTGGGTGGGGGTGGGGGTGGGGGTGGGTGGGGGTGGGGTGGGGTGGGGGTGGTGGGGGTGGGGGTGGCGTGGGGGTAGTGGGGGGTGGGGGTGGGTTTTGTTTAATGGTTCAAATAGAAATAAAATTAATCAACTTAGTCAACATTTAAATTAAGACAAATTATATGATTTTAAATGATAATTAACATTATACATTAATAAATAAGTTTCTCATTTTGATCACTGGCATCAAGCATATCGAGAGAAGTCCATCAAGAAACCAATACTAAGTAAGAAATTTTTTTAAGTGCGACTGCTAACGAGGCACTAGGACCGCTGAGAGATGAATCAAACCCTTGAGATTAATTTTAGGTTTATATGGATTGCTATTACCTTTAGTGAAGTAAAAAAAACTCGGACACACATTATATCGTATAATGTATATGTTCATTCTTGATCTCTTTAGAAAAGAAAGGAAATAAACATAACAAAACACTTGAATTTCTAGAGCGAGACATAATCATGAAAAAATAGAATCACAAATATATATTTCATTGTTAGCCATTATTGAATCTCTTTTTCAAGAAAGATGTCTCATCAAGGGACCATTCTTAAAATAGAAAATGACAACACATATAAAGTACCAAACTCCATGCGAATGCACATAAATCAGAGACTAAAGCGATTTTGAGTATCTCTCTCTTAGATTTTATAAACTGGTCTAACATAAAAATTAAAAATTAACTTCTGAAAGGAAAAAAGGGAAGACTTGTACAGGATGGGATACTTGTGGCAGGTGGGGCATCCATCAAGTCGGCAAGCGTACTCCAGAAGTACTAAACTCTACGAGCTCATTTCAGGCCTAAAGTGGTCTCTTACTGCAGGTTTCATATATATGTGTTGACCTAAAGAGATGTTACTCGTGTAGGGTATTCACCGGAGCTTAAATAAAACCATTTAAGAAGCAAGAGCATGTTAACTTCAAAGAAGCGACAACAACATAAATAGACTCACATAACTATTGATTAGCACTAGAACTAGTTGCTTAAATCAGCAACCAAGTAAAATCTACTGATGAACACTAACTATACTAGCACGCTGCAGTGGAGGCACAACAATAAGTTGGTAATGAGCTCTACATGCAAAAGACTGCAACATAGGCCATTAAGACTGCAACATAGGCCATAGCCTCTTATTGGGATAACACCACAGACTACCAACACAATCACAACACAAATACCCTAGCTAATCAGTAATTACCACAGTTAAAGTACCAAACTCCCAATTGGAGGTCACAAAACAACCAAGGACAAAATTTCACACAACAAAACAACTCACTTCAATAATTTCAGCAATTTGAAAAGTAGATCTTTAAAATCTAAGGACAGAAGGAGAGATGTTACTTGACAAATTCGAGCTCAAACCAGAAAATGAGGACCAAATGCAACTCCGATATTGCTTGCGAAGACTGTGGTCGAGCTTGAACTTGACAGTGCGTGTCTGGTTGAAATGACAGCCGGATTCCTCCACAATTGCCGGAGATGGAGTAGGAAATGTGAACACAAGCTCAATATCGATCTTTGAAGGCTCAGCCGACTGAATTTCAAAGTGGTGATGAAATCGATCGGGATCGGCCAGAGCTTTGAAATGGAGTGGTCGGAATTTGGGGGGAGAGGATTTGAGGGAAGGGTTAGGGCTCAGATCGCAAGGGAGCTCACCTGATTTGGTAGTAGTGGTGGAGGTGGCGCAGCAGATGGCGGCTGTAAGAAGACGAGGGAGAGAGTGAGTGAGAGATTTGGCCTAGAGTGGGTGTCGGTGATGGCGAGGGTGGCGGCGAGCAGGTAGCAAGCAGGGGAGGGAGGCGGCGATGAAGAGATTCAGATCGAAGAGGGATAGAGGGATGGCAGTGAGGATGGAGATGAAGAGAGAGAGATGAACATGGGAATTTTATCTAAAGGGTGATCTGGATATCGGGGTTACATAAAGGGCGGTCGTTGGTTGAAGATGGCGGGTACCGGCTAGTTCGCCAGAGAAGAAGAGATGGAGTAGTGATTTACAGAAAAGGAGGGTAGGCCGAGAGAGAGAGAGAGAGAGAGAGAGAGAGAGAGAGAGAGATTTCGGCCGCCTTTAGGGATTTTGGGGATGGGATTGATGTCCCTGCCGGTTGATTAGGATTTCGAGGTACTTTTTTCGGTAATATTTATATTTCAAGGGAGGGAGTTTTAATTTTTCTCGAAATCCTCATGGTATTTACATATATATATATATATATATATATATATATATATATATATATATATATATTTAT
>CM028380.1:29705599-29746102 GCA_013146195.2 Codonopsis lanceolata
AAATTTCAAGGTTTTTACGAAATAATTGGAATTTTTGAAACAAAACTTGAAACCTAGAATGTTTAGTGTATCCACACAGAAATGTATAACGAAGTTTTCATAAGAATAAACATTGAATATATATATAAACATTAGTTTTCTAGGTTTTTAAGAACAACAATGGCGAATCTTGTAGAAACTTCGAAAATGACCGTTTGTATTCCAAAACAATTTTAGGTTATGAAATGAAATGCAAAAGCAATAATAAGTTTCAAGTAGAGAGAGTAGAGAAGAACATACCATTGTTGTTGATGAGAAGAAGAAACAAGAAAGAATTTGGATTTGCGGTTACGAGAGAGAGTAAGAATAGAGAAAAATTTTCAAAGGGGTTTCGTAAGTTTGACAAAAGGCGGTTCAAGGTCTATTTAAAGGCGAAAGTTTTTAGCGCTAAAAGAGAACTTAAGATATTTTCAAGTACCCAATTTTATCCTTGACCCCTTTTATTGCTTTAGAAACCTCTTTAGCAAAGAAATAGACTAAGTAAAATCTAACCTTGAAGTCTTCAGGTAAGAAACTTCGTCTTCAGATCGATCAAAACTAAGTCTCACAGGTATGAAAGAAACTTTAACAAAAACTTTGAAATTAAGATGAGGATCAATCATACCAAGATTTCTCCTTAAATAAGCAAACTGGTGGCATCCGGTGGTTTTGTGAGAATGTCGACCAATTGATGCTCGGTTGGAACATATTCCAAGCGATGTTACCTTTCTCCACATGATCTTTGAGGAAGTGATAACGGATATCAATGTGCTTTGTCTTGGAGTGCATCCTTTGGATTTTGGAAGCGAAATTGCGATGTGTTGTCACACATGATTGGACAATTTGCGTCTTGATGTTGTCCACTAGTTGTTGCTTCATCCATAGGAGTTGAGACAACAGTACTTTATGTATTAAACTACGTGGTTGAGTTTGCAAGCGATCCTTGTTTCTTGCAAGACCATGAGACAAGTCTATTTCAAAGGAATTGACAAGTCCCACTTGGTGCTTCTTACGCTCACTTTGCAAGTGCATAATCTGCATCGAGTATCCAACTAGATCGAAATTGTTGTTTTGGAATACCATATGCCTAGATTTGTTGTTTTGGAAACATATCATGATCGTTTGGCGGCAAGCAAATGTGACTCTTTTGGATCACTTTGAAATCTTGCACAAACACAAACAACAAACATAATGAAGTCTACTAGCGATAAGGTAAAGAAGTGAACCTATGATTCCTCGGTACTTGGTCATGTTCTCTTGCTTTCCCTTCTCATCTTTGTCAAGATGGCGGTCGGTGAACATTGGAGTTTCAAATCCTTTAAATTTGAATCAAGGCAGAACTTCTTGATTAGTTCCTTTGCATATTTGGTTTGGCGATGAAGATTCGTCGGAGAAGTTTGTTGTATCTGCTTGATCCTAAGTAGGTGGATTCACCCATCATGCTCATCTCGAACTTGCTTTGCATCATCTTCTCGAATCTTTTTTACGATGCTTTGGTTAATTGATCCAAAGATGATGTCGTCCACATAGATTTGTACAGAAGAGAATGGCCTTTGGCTTGAGGATGAATAAAGTAGTGTCTATCCTTCCTCTACATGAATCCTTGTTCTATTAAGAACTTGGATAGAGTTTCATACCAAGCTCTAGAAGCTTGCTTAGACCGAGAGAGAGAGCTTTTGAGTCGGTAGGCGTGATCCGATTTGAAATGACAAATCTGGAGGCTGTTCCACATCTCAGATTTCTTGAAGATCACCATTCGAAGGCACTCTTTGTCCATCGATACACTTTGAAGTCCATGAGCGATGCATAGGCTAGAAAAGTCGATTGCCTCTAGTTCTAACAGCGAGGAGCAAAGTTTCATCAAAGTCAATTCCTTTTCTGTCGGTGCCACGAGCAACCGGTCTAGCTTTGTTTCGGTGACATTTCGTCTTCATCTCTTTTGTTTTAGAAAACCCATTTAGTGCCGATGGTGGATGATCGGTCGGCCTTTGAACTAAGCTCCACACCTTACATCTTTGCTGGTTCGACTCTTCTTGCATAGCTTCAATCGATTATGATCCAAATAGCTTCATCAATCTTCTTTGGCTCGAGGTTCGGATACAAATGCATAAGCAAACATAGTCTCTTCTCGAACTTTATTTCTCATACGAACTCTGTGTTGAGATCACCAATGATTTGAGAAATGGGATGATCTCTTGCTTCAATAACGGTTGGAGGAAGATCACCGGTGTTCTTCCTTAAGAATTCGGAGTAGGTTGAGAAGGAGATTCACCAAATCTGTTCGAAGACATGGGATCTTCAAAACTTTCATTTGGTGAACAAGAAGGATGAGTGATCTCGTAAAGGTGCTTGGGGTAAGGCGAGAAGAGATGGGTTCGAGGTCCTTGAGAGAGGTGTTATCGATGCGAGAGTCTGGGTAAAGGGTTAGCTTGACTTGCTTGGGGTGCCGTTTGCCGTTTTCGATGAGAAGTGGAAGTAGAAGTTGTATTTGTACTGTCTCATCATTATCAGGAATCATTAGCAACGCGTTCGGAGCCTTTCTAGGCTCTAACAAGTCATATTCATCAAAAAACATGCTTTTAAAATGTTTAGAATATCAGAAAAAGAAATTCCCTACCATTGATTTTTGCATCAAATTTTCCTCTATATTCTTTTCCATTATAAAGAATAAAACATTTATAGTAGAAGATTTTAAGAAATCTATGTTTGGGGATCTTCCTCTCCATATTTCATATGGAGTTTTGTTATGAAACTTGTTTACCAGAGATACGTTACGTGTGAAACATGCGGTGTTGGCGGCTTACGCCCAAAAATACTTGGAAGTTTAGCTTACGCGGCATTGTTCTTCTTTGCTTCAATTAGCGTTACGTTCTTCGTTCGGCTACACCGTTTGTTGAGGATACCGGCCGAGAGAAGTTGTGGCAGCGATCCGTGGTCATCGCGGTATTTTCTACTTCATTGTTCTTGAATTCGATGCCATTGTCGATCTTATGTCACTAATGTCTTCAAGCTTTTGAGTTTGAAGTCTTACGAAGAGCAGTGACTAGATCATACGTTTCATCTTTAGATGTCATTGTTTCAATCAAAGTGAATCTAGAGTAGTCAACTACCACAAGTGTATACTTGTCTCGAAATCTTGTGTGATTGGTCCAAAGAGATCCATATGCGAGTTGAAGAGATACGTTTGTTGACAAAACAGACTTTCTTTTGAAGGAAGACTTGGAAAGTTTTCCTAGTTGGCAAGCTTTACAACTTACGTCATGGTCGGCGGACACCGTAGGTAGACCTTTGACAAGCCCGTTTTTGGAGGCTTGGAGAGGTGCTTGAAGTTGAGGTGGCTGAGGCAGCTTGTGCCATAGCCAACTATTGTCCTGAGCGTTGTTAGCTACTAGGCACAGGGTTTGAGAATCTCCCTAGAAGATTTAAGTCCACGACATAGGCGTTTCCTTGTCTATTGCCGGTCGGTATTGTGGAGGCGAGGATTCACTTGTCTTTGATGAGGCCTTGGTTGGAGTTGAATTGGCATAACGTCCTTTGTCGCAAAATTGGGATATGCTCAGCAGTTGTGTTTTAGGCCACTCACTAGAGAAACTTTGTTGATGGAGAGACTTCCTCTAGTGATTGAGCCATATCAATTGTTTTCCTCTTGCATTGTCTCCAGAAAATAACGGGTGGGTCCTTTAGCTTCGGCTATATACGTAAAGACTTGTTCCCATCATGTGTCTTGAGCGACCCTTGTCCGTACCGGATGTCTTTGTTTCGATTCTATAGCCATGAAGCATTCTGAAAAGAAATTAAAGCAACAAGGTACCCTTTATTTTCTTTCGGGTCTAAGGATTAGCAACCTTTTTTGGAACCCACACCTTGACCTTGAGAGAACTAGGTCTCTCGGATCTTGGAGTGAACCTTAGCGAGGCATTACAGGGGCCGAGATGGCCTAGGCAATGCAAGAATGACATAAATGGAAAGTCCACGAGAAGCTGTTAGTGTCTTCAAGCGAAGAGTGTTTATGATCATTCCTTTTCTTGACATCCATTCTTGGTTCGGCTTGCTTGTTGATGGTAGACTTAATTGGTTTCTTTTGAATCTTCCTAGGTAGGTTGCCAACAGGACTTAGCTTTGCTTTACGTTGATTACCTTTTCGGGAGGATTTGGTAGAATACCTTTAAGTTTACCTTCAGCAGTAAAGAGTCTTGCTGTTTCATAGACAAACTTGATAGTTACGGGTAGAGGTTTAGTAGGTCTACCGCCGGAGGACTTTGCCTTAGCATAGTTGTTGTCGGCGGACTTAACTCTCTCTACCGTTACCTTTTCGGGTTTCTCATTTGAGTCGATCATTTTGGCTTTACCTTTCGAACTTTGGGGTAAATATAAGGAACACTAGAATAGCCAAGGCCTTGTTTCCCTATATTTCGAATGTACGTTTAGAGAAAGATATATCATTAACGATCTCGGAGGATTCACCTTTCTCTATGGTGAAGAGATTGTCGAAAGAGGCACATCGAATATCCTATGCCGGTTTATCATTATTAGATTTTTGGCTAGAAAGGATTTCTTGAATGCATCTTTGGAGGCATTCCAAGGAGTCAATTGTCTTTTGCAAGGCAATTTTCTCTAGATCAAGTCCTTTGATGTGCTCGAGATAGACAATCAATTTTGTCACAAAGGAATTTGTTTTCTTCCTTGGTTTGATACTCTCTTGTTGGACTATTGAGGGTTTGAATCTCATTTGCCATCATAGATTTCTCGGCGATAAGTTTCTCACAGGTTCTTGGCCGGTTTACATAGGCTACTCTAAAGGAATTAAATTCTTCAAGCATATCTTGATTATCCTTGAGAAGTTCTTCCTTCTTGAAGTTGTCCTTTGTTGGTTTCATTTTTGTCCAAAGGACTAGATGAAACTTCGACTTCATTTTCAGAGTCATAGGTAGGACCTGAATCATGAGCTATTAAGCATATGTTAGCTTGCTCACAATCCTCTTCCTCCTCTTCTGAATCAGTCTCAAACCATGTAGCAACTTGTTTGTCTTCTATGTCTTGACCAACATACCCTTTTGTTTTTGAAATTTTCTAAAAGGTTTTCGGTATGCTTCAAATTTTGGCTTAGGACATTTTGAGGCAAAATGACCGAGGTTTTCTGATTGTAACACACAAGCTCTTCCTTAGATGAGCTTTCACCATTCTTCCTAAAAGGTTGTTGGTGTGTGTTCTTCCTTCCATATTTTGCGAATTTTTGAAAGCGTTTTACAAACATGGCAAATTGTTCGTCGATAAAAAAAATCATTTTCACGGGAAGAAGTGGAAGGTTTGTTTTCAACAGTGATTTCTTCTTGGACCATGGCTGGCAAGGACACAGTTCTGAACTGTTTGTCTTGCTCTAGAGCTTGATTTACTTCAAGTTCATAAACCTTCAAACTTGCGTAGAGACTACGGAGAGTCATCTCGTTTAAGTTCTTGGATTCTTTCATAGCCGTGGTCTTAACATGCCATAAGCTACCTAGAGAGCCTAGAAACCTCATGTTCATTTCCTTTTTGTCATACGTTTTACCAAGAGAAAAGCAACTATTTATGACCTCACTGAAGCGATCGTATGCTTGTCTCAAGGTTTCCTTAGGATCTTTTGGAAGGAATCAAGCTATTTGGATGTATGTATATTTTATGTTGTCTCTTGTGTCTTGGTCTCCTTCCAAGTATTCCACAGAGCTTCCCACATTTCTTTTTTGTACATCGAATCACTTGTTGGTACGTGCTTGTGTCTAGAGAGCGGTGATTATGTTGATTGCTTTCTTTGTCAAGTTCTACCGACTTTCTATCATCCTCTGTCCATTCAGATTCTTCTTTAGGTATACAGGATTCCCGCAATAGAGGCTAGAAGATTTGGCTTCATTGGTACATGTTGACTGCGATAGCAATTTCCATAATCTGTTGTCAATAGAGTTCATAAATCTCATTACTTTATCCTTCCATACATCAAAATGTCCTTCGTCCAATATTGGGACGTGGTTAGCATTAGATGTAGGCAGCATGTAGTGTGTTTGTGCCATTTTATCGTATCTCTCAAGAGTTTAATCTCGGAAAAACTTGTTTTCAAAGAGTAAGGCTCTGATACCAATTGTTGGTCCCAATGGGCACAATAATAAGCTAGAAGTGGGGGGGGGGGTTGAATAGCTTATTAAACACTTAAAAACTTTTTAGTAAATACTTTGAAAGGTACTTGCAATCTATTGACAAGATTAAAGTAGCGGAAGACCTTCAAGGTAGTTGTTCAGTCTTCAGGTGAGCACTAGGTAGACCTTTTACAAGTTACTTAAGTTCTGCTGAAAAAGGATAATGATAAACAAAGTACTTAACCAGTTCAAATGTCAGACAAACAGTAAGGAATAACACAAGTATTTTGGGATGGTTCACACTATAATGAGTGCTACATCCACCACCAAGGCAGTCAACCTTGGATTTAAATAGTGCACTATGTTTTCCACTAGATCAATTACAAAGAATATCCCTAATGGATCGTGTACAAAATATTGACCTGTGTTTGGGGTCTAGGGAATTAAATATCTGTAAATACAAGATATTTAATTCGTGCAGAAGTATAGTTAATGAATGCAAACAACAAGAAGTTAAAACAATAAGTGTTGATGAATAGCTTCTTGTTTGTTGGCGAGGACTTCTAGATCTGTAGAGGATCTCTTGATTGCACTGAGTTGTAAGACTTGGAGTTATGGAGTTTCAGAGCAATCCTTTTAGTGTTCGATTGATTCTGTACAGTGTGTTTTTTCTCTGTCTTCAATGGCAGTATTTATAGTAGGTGCACTTCAAAAGATCCGTTGGAGAAGACGAATACTTCAACAGCTCTTTCCAAGAATGCATTAAATGTATGGGGATGTCAGTCAAGGATTTTCGTCTTCGCAGATATCTAGAGCAGGGAATGATTTCTGAGATCTTCAAAAATGTGGGCGATTTAGGTGTCGAGATCGAGAGTTGTTGCGAGGCAGTAGGAAACGATGCGCTTTTCTCCGCTTTCGGGGCGAAAAGTCTTCTGCTTTTAGAAAGTTGCTTTCGGCGGCTTGATATGTCAGGGAATGTCTTGGATTAATTCAAACAATGATTAAGATAAGTTTGAATTAATCCAATGAGTCATTGCTGGACAGGACACGTCATAAGAGACCAGGTGAACACAAGGTCTGCCGTTTGTAGGTTTTGAGCAGGTCTTCCGGTGAAGCTTGAAGGGGTCTTCGTTGAACACATAGGTCCTATAAAACTATACTAGGCAAAGTTCTATACACAGTTGCCACGTTAATCGATACGCAGCCCGATTATCCACTGAAGTATAAAACCAAATGTAATGAACTGAACAAATATAAATCTAACATAAGAATCAACAGTGACCTAACCAAGCTCCAGAAAATCCTAACGTGCAGTGGCGGCCTAAGGTTACTCCCGCTAGTGACACTTCTGCCAAGGTAGCCACAGAAAATGATAATCTGCCTGATAGCTCTCTAAAAGATCCTGACCCCGTCAAAATTGATTTGAACGTTTCAAGCAATCCTAAGGATGATCACGCCGATGATAAAGTCCCCTCTACAACTGGAACAAACGTAAATGCCCCCTCAGATCCAGTCAATGTTATTTTAATCGAGGAAGTGGATGATCCTGCCGAGGCCACAAACAATTCCTCAAAGCAGAAGGAAAAAGTCAAAACTTCTACAGCTGATGCTAGTTTAATGCCTAAGGCCAACAACAATGTTCCCGCTTCCAATGACAAGAATTCAGTCTCTCATGATTCTCAGGCTTTTGAAAGGAAGGATACCCAAGCCACTTCTCAGAATAATGATCCAATTCCTTTATCTCCTAATAAATTTGCGGCTTTGGAGACTTGCGAAGAGGATGTTTCAGATCTTGAAGATGCCCCCTCTGAAGCTTTAAATCTGGAGGTCCCTAAAACTAAGAAAAATACTCGGAAACAGCCGCGACAATCGACTCGGAATACTCGATCATCTTTGCATGCTATGTCCCAAACAAGCTCCAGCTCAAATGTTTATCATGACGATTAATTGTCTGTTCTGGAACCTTCGGGGTGTGGGTAATGACTCCACGGTTTCTCGCCTCAAAAAGCTTGTTAAATTGCATCATCTTCAGTTTGTTTCTATCTGTGAACCAAAAATAGATAAGTTGAAAATTTCCTTAATCGCTAGAAGGCTTAAATGTCGCTACTTCTTCAGTAATGTTGCTAATTCTATTTGGATTCTAGTTAAATCTGCTTTTTCCTGCCACGTTATCCAAGATTCTGCTCAACAGATCACTCTTCAAATAAAACATTTCTCGTGGTCTCAGCCTGATCATATTACCTCGGTTTACGCCAAGTGCTCGTCCATGGAGCGTCAAGAATTATGGACTGATCTAATTGATTTAGGCCGAGACTTTTCAGAAGTTCCTTGGCTTGTCGGGGGAGACTTTAATATAGTCTTAAATTCGCATGAAAAACTTGGAGGTCTTGGGTGGGACAGACAAGGTGCCGCGGATTTTCAAGCTTGCCTTAACGCGTCTGGCTTGTCCGATATTGGCTTTTCTGGAAGCAAATTTACTTGGAGCAATCACCGTGACGGCCTGGCTACCATTTTCCAATGCATTGACAGGATTGTCTATAATGCTAATTGGAGTTCTTTTTTTGCTTTGACGACGAATGAACATCTCAATCGAACCTGCTCTGATCACTCGCCTCTTTTAGTCTCTATCTCCGTCCAGATGGATTCTAAGCCTCGTCCATTTCGATTCCTGAACATCTGGACGTCCCATCATCAGTTTATAGATGTTGTTAAGGCAGCTTGGAACAGTTCAACGAGGGGCAGCCCAATGGTTCAATTCTCTTGTAAATTGAGGGCTGTTAAAACAGCTCTTAAATCCTGGAACAAAGAGGTGTTTGGTAATATTTTCCAAACACTCAAGAGTGCCGAAGATGAGGTTTTGTCAAAGGAGATTGCTTATGAGAATGACAATGATGCCATTAACCGAGAGGCCCTTCATTTAGCCCAGGCTAATCTTAAACGATTGCTCAAGTTAGAAGAAGATTTTTGGCGCCAAAAATCGTATCTTAGATGGCTTAAAGAGGGGGATGGAAATTCTAAGCTCTTTCACTCGTCGGTGTCTCAATCTCGCAACAAGCTCCACATTCACAAAAGTAAGAATATGCATGGTTCTATTGTAACAACTGAGGTTGATATTCAGAATGCAGCTGTGGAATTTTATCAAAATCAGCTTTCAGCTTGTGCTACTAGAGATAACGAACTTCTTGATTGCATTCCTTCTCTTATCACGTTAGAGCAAAACCGGCTTCTCATTGCAACTCCCAGCCTCGAAGAAATTAAAGAAGTGGTTTTTTCCCTTAATGGTGATAGTGCAGCGGGGCCAGATGGTTTTTCCGGTAAGTTTTATACAGTCTGCTGGGATATTATTTCCTCTGATCTATATATGGCCATTGCAGAATTTTTTGCGGGTTTTGACATGCCTAAGGCTTGGAAGAGCACATCTATTGTTACTATTCCAAAAATTCATCACGTGGAGTCTTTTAAGGATCTCCGCCCAATCAGTCTGTGCAATTTCTGTAATAAGATTATCTCCAAAGTCTTTGCGTCTCGTTTGGCGAATGTTCTTCCATGCATTATCTTCGACAATCAAAGTGCATTCACCAAGGGCAGGTTGATTCAAGATAATCTCTTACTCGCTCACGAGCTATCCTACCATCTCAAGAAGAAGGTAAATGGGGCTAATATCTTTATTAAACTCGATATGGAGAAGGCTTTTGATCGAGTTTCTTGGTTCTTCCTCATTAAAGTGCTAAGGCGTTTTGGGTTCAGTGAAACTTTTATCGACTTGATGTGGCAAATTATCTCTCAGAACTGGTTCTCTGTCATTGTCAATGGTCTTCCTGCTGGCTTTTTTCAAGCCTCCAGAGGCCTTCGTCAAGGGGATCCTCTCTCTCCAAGTTTATTTATAATTGCTGCAGAAGTTCTCAACCGTGGTCTCAACAATCTTCATCTTAATCAACCTCATCTGGCTTTTTCCTCTAGTAGTGGCTGCCCTATAGTTTCTCATCTGGCCTTCGCAGACGACATTCTTATTTTTTGCAACGGTAAAAAAGCTTCGTTACAGCAGCACCGTAATCTGCTCTCTCAATACGAAGAATGCTCGGGCCAGCGTATTAATCAAGCTAAGAGCAATTTTGTCTCCTCAAGATCTATAGCCCCTTCTCGTATTATCTCCATCCGGCAGAATCTGGGGTTTTCTCCTCAATCTCTTCCTCTCATCTATCTTGGCTGTCCACTTTTTGAACGGCGTAAAAAGAGGAGTTTATTCGATCCTTTGATAGAGAGGCTTCAGGGTAAGATTACTTCTTGGCAAGGTGCTTTCCTAAACCATGCAGGCAGAGTTACTCTAATTAACCATGTGTTGAACTCTATTACTCTCTACCCTTTTGCAATCCTGGATCCCCCAGCTTCGACGATCAATCTTATCAACAGAATCTTGGCTAATTTTTTCTGGGGTTCTATTGAGACCAAGCCGAAAGCTCATTGGGTTTCTTGGACAGATTGTTGCCGACCAACGGCAGAAGGTGGTATCGGAATTCGTCGTCTTACTGATGTGGTTAAAGCCTTTTCTTTTCAATTATGGTGGCGGTTTCGCACCTCAAAAAGTTTGTGGTCTCAATTCATGTTCAGAAAATACTGCTCCAATTCTCACCCGATTTTAGCCTCTACTGTTGGCTCCCATCTTTGGAGGCGTATGTGTTCCATTCGTGAGGTTGCTGAAAGCAACATAACCTGGATTGTTGGGCGGGGGTTGTGTTCCCTTTGGCATGACAATTGGCTTCACTCGGGCTGTTTGACCAAACCTCCAGACTGCAACTTCTCCTTCATCAAAGACCTGTTTGATGAATCTGGTCAGATTACTCTTGCTGCCAGAAACCACATTGATCTTCAGACTGCTTCTTTCATCCAATCGAATGAGATTCGTTTAAAGGACTCGGATGATCGTGCCTGCTGGACTCCCACTTCGAATGGTAAATTCTCCATTTCCTCAGCCTGGAATCTCGCGCGTTTCCATTATCCTACATCTTTGTCCTCGAAATTCATTTGGCATAAAATTATTCCTCGGAAGATCAGTATTTTTATGTGGAGATTATGGCAACACAAGTTACCCTTAGACGAGAGTATTGCTAAGAAAGGTTTTCAATTGGCTTCTCAATGTTACTGCTGCGATCTGCACCAATGTGAGACCTACTCTCACGTTTTTCTTGCCAGCCCATCTGCTCTTTTTCTCTGGCGTTCGTTGGCCCAGGCTACTGGTATTTCTTGGTCTGCCCGCTCCATACAGGAAGCCTATTTCAAATGGTGGCTTAGCGACAACTTTTCTGTTCTTTACGTCCTTATTCCTTCGGTCATCTGCTGGGAATTATGGTCGAATCGCAATCGAGCCCTCTTTGACAGTGTGACTTCTCTTCCTCATCTGCTGCTCACCAGAACCAAAAAACTGCTCGCTGAGATTCTTTCTAGTGTGGGTTTCTCTTTGCCTCCTCCCCAAGTTTGGCAGTCTCTTCCTTCGCTCAAAAGACAAAAGGTAAAAATTGTCCAGGTGGTGTATTGGGACAGACCTCCTGCTGGGCGGTTAAAGTTAAATACGGATGGTGCTTGTCGATGCAATCCCGGTCTTAGCGCTGGTGGAGGCATTATTCGCAATGACAACAGGGATTTGATTTTTGCTTACTCTGAATTCTATGGTAATTCATCTAATTTTAGGGCTGAATGTATGGCTCTTTTCAGTGGGATCAAGTGGCTTAAAGAGAAGAAGGTCATGAACGCTTTGGTGGAGCTTGATTCTAAAATTTTGTTTGATTGCATCTCGAGCAGGGCTTCATATCCTTGGCACTGCGGATACCTTATCCAAGCTATCAAAGATATTCAAACACAGCTTTTCCTCTCTTTCTCTCATTGTTATCGTGAAGCAAATTCAGTTGCGGACGCTTTGGCTAATATTGGTTGTGATCACGGAGGTGACAGTCATTTCTCTTCTTCGTCTGAGATGCCCAGTCATGTTCGAGGTTTATTTTCACTTGACAAAAATAGGACCCCTTCTATTAGAATTAACTAATTGTATCTCTTCCTTTTCGAGGTCAGGCTCCTTTGTCCTCCCATTTATATGGGCAAGGCTGGTTGTCCCACTCAAGTTTGTATGTTTTTCCTTTATTCAATAAACTCCCGCAGGGTACCGCCCCTGCTTCTATTAAAAAAAAAAGATGAATATACTATACTACACATGAATATCATACTAATCATGGTCTCAAGTAAGTTCATCCAAACAAAATCATCATTTAGGCATTTAGGGTTCATAGCATCTCTAAAAAGGCCTAAAATGCACCCATTGACCTCACATAGCACCAAGGTTGTTTTCCCTAGGGTCAATGGGGCAAAAACAAAGAGAAAAAGATGTAGTAACTTACCTTGAATCAGCCCCTTCAAGCAACAAAGACGAAATTCCAATCGGTGGGAAAGATTCCCCTCAACCTCCTCTTCAAATCTATGGCTTCGATTGGGCAATGGAGCTCTCAAGCTTTGGATTCCATGGATGAAGACTCAAGAAACCCTAGAAGACTCTCTCTCAAGCTTCCTAAAGACTCTCCCACGTTTTTTAAAGTCAATGGCTGCAAATGGGGTGTTAGACTTTGATTTTGTGGTCTAAAAGGGTTAGGAAAGTAAGTGGGTGTGTTTTCAACATGTTGTGGTGTTTCCCCCTAATTAAACCCACTAATCCCACTCTAAAACTCCAATAGATGTTTAGGATATAATGTAAGGTAGCTAGGATGGTTTAGGATTAGTTTGGGATTGGTTTGGGTGGGGTTAGGTTAGCCAATTTCGAAAATTGCACAAAACAGGCCGAAGCAGCAACAGGCTTCAATGCGGTCGCATGGCTGGGATAGGAAGCGACCACTTCCTCCAGAGTTTTCTAATTTGTCAACTTTGCACCCTTGCTTGATCTAGGACTCTCCCCCTTGCACCCTCATGTCCTCCAATGCACAAAAGGGCCTAGAATTCAACCTTAAAAGATTCCTAAACATAACCAAATCATCAAGGGTTCAAACCTCAATCAAACATGGTCTAAACTCCCATAAACAACACCCGAAACAACTCTGAGTGAAACCGAAGCAAGTTACAACAACTCGGCGACGAAACGTCGAATGAAACCACAAATTGACGAGTAACAACCCATGATTTTTAACACTCCAAAGGGCTATAGAATAGGCCTGAATGTCTCTCAGATGATGAATAACAGATAGGAGAAAAGAATCCCCGAAAGACAAGACGATCTCACGGCTCAATCTCAAACTACGCAATGATCACAAGACATAAGGAATACATCCAACTAGAAGTATAACACATCTAAACATGCTAATCAATCATCATGTAAAGATCTAGGACCAAATCGAGGTCAGGAACACAGAACGCAAGTGAACTCTCAATCACGTCGCATTTCGACTATCGTCGAGTTACGGCTTGTGACTTTAGCAAGTCAACAACTATATGGCATCTCTTAATAGCATTTTGGTCTTAATGTGATCTCTCATACACATATAGAATCTCTCACAAACCAAACGAGCAATCAACCAAGGTAGAAATTTGAGAATTGCACGTAATTCAAGCTAATCGGGAATCGGGGTCTTACATCCTCTCCCCTTTAAAAAGAATTCGTCCCGAATTCTTAACCGTAACACAAACCAACATCGGGTCATCACCCAAGTACTAAACATCAAGACATTCGTTACCGTGTCTATCGATTCCAAATGAACATTCATGTTCAACTCAACAAACAAGACTCAAGTCTCTGAGTCTACCATTACAACAACTCAAACAAGCACGTGAGGATCAAACTTCTGTGATTCAGACTCAGGTTTCAGGACCTCTCAATAGGCACAACAACACTAAACTCTTCAGATTGAAATAATATGACTCATATTTGAGTCGCGAAAACACAGACGAACACTACTAAACCAGTTTTGTATACAACCCCAAAGTTTAACATGAAAACAAGTTCTAGCATACCATAAACATTCAACTACCGAAACTATTTGTCCCGGGGCATACCATGAAATTCGCGCATAAAAGATCTTAAGTTACAAGAAGTAATAATTGCCTATAGAGTAATTCTCAACCAAATTAGAGGCAATCAATTCGACATTTCAAGCCATGCAAGTCATACTCGCGATCTCCCTATCACGGGTAAGAACACATTATAGCACAATAATGAAATGTTTTGAAAATTCTTTCCATTTCTGTCCATTCCATTTGGTAACGGGTATATTAAATTTATATCCTAATTCATACCAATCCTATTCCAACGACGAATACCTTTTATTCACCAATTCAAGGTACCTGCTGAATTAGCTTCAAAAGTTTCCGTCGTAAAGATGCGAAGGTTCATGAATAAAAAGTTTTAAGCATCCTTTAAACAGTCTCCTATGCTAATGAAATGAATGAGCAGGAGATAATAATTATGAAATGAGAATTTAATATACTACAATGTAGCTGCATCAAGTAGGTGTTTCCTACAACTAATGCATATAACTGAATAAAATCAAGCCAAGTAACAAGGTCTATTACCTTGGCAAACAAGAATCACATCTACCACAAAACTCGTGTACCTAGTACACTCAACCAAGAAAACTAACTAGAAGTCACCACGAGTCGACAGGCTACTGATACTCGCAACGTTTACATTCCACAATTCCAACCTTTCTTAAGTTCTAGACCAAGTCTACCACCCATGCATATTCTAAGTGTCCCAAAACATCAACACTTCAATAATCGCGGTGAAACATCATACTTGTCTGTGCCACTAGAATCAGCTGATGAATCGCAACACTTAACCTTCTCACTACTCGAGTGTATCCTATTCGCATAATAACCATCAACAATATTATAAAATTATATTATTCACCACATTAAACATATCTCCATAGGATATACAAGTGTCATATCAAACAAATAGGTATCATCATACAATTCATGTTTCATATATATATATACATATATATACATGTATTCACACCACAGCTCTTAATATGGGCCTACGAAACTGCAACTCCATAATACCATTGATCACTATCATCATATCATAACTTCATCCCTAATTCTCTTTATATACAGTATAGTCCTATATATATATATATATATATATATATATATAGACTACACAAGAATCCACAGGCCATGTGTGATTACCTACTGGCAATTCACAAATCAAACAATATCACATACCAACACCACATTGGGGCATTAACCCCAATCAAACAATAAACCAATGATATTCAATACACCATGTAATGTATGTATGAATGCACATGAGCTACCGATTAAACGCGTACTCGTAATATTAATAATAGTAGCAACGGTATAATATATATACGAGAACATACCTTCTTATTTCGGATAGGTTTCAAAACTCCGCAATGGCCAACCGCCACACACTCACGACCTCAAACTCTAGGCCGACCATCACCATCTCTCTTGGAGCCACTAGATTGTCGACTAGTACTCCCAGACCGATTAACTCTCATCCTCGGGCAATCTTTACGAACATGATCACCGGCACAAGCAAAGCACTTTCCTGCTTTACCCCAACATCTGTTCTCGGCGTGTCCTGTCCTCATACAAAAATCACATATCAACTTGCCGCCTCGTCGTCTCCAACTAGGGGTAGGAACATCACTCCGTCTACCAAAATGTACGTCTCCTTGACTAATTGTCTGAGGTGCTACCTACCCTCTAATACCATCATCACTCTTAATAGTTTTCGAGGTTTTCTTTTGAGCATACTCCTCAATGTCCAACTCCATCGCATATGCACGATTCACAACATTTCGGTACTCCATGAGCTGTAATGGAATAAGTTGCCTGCGATATTTCATCCTTAGGCCTTTTACAAACCGATGGGTCTTCCTAGCTTCATCTGGTACTAAGTAACTACAGTAACGAGCCAACTCTGTGAACTTCGCTGAATACTGAGCCACAGTCATATCTCCTTGTTCTAGCGCAATGAATTCCATTTCTCTTCTTTCCCGAACTACTATCGTAATAAATTGTGCCCTAAACTCCATCATGAAGTTTTCCCACACTTGAGGCATCCCATGGTGTCTCCAACTATGTCGTAACACATGCCACCAATGGTCAGCCGCACCACCCAACTTAAATACTGCTAGGGTCACCATCTCTTCTGACGTACAACCCATAACTGCAAAGATCTTCTCCATGCTTTCTAACCAATGTTCTGCTTTAGAAGCATCGGGCTCTCCATCAAAGCTCTCAGGTTTCAACCTCAAGTATAGTCGAATTGTCTTCCCCTCTAAACATCTGTTGAGGAGTCACATGCGGATCATTAATGTTATCCCTTCTCTCATTACCACGAGAGGTACTCGAACGAGGTCTACCAGAACCAGCTCCTGACATAATACACCTACAAGGAACACTCGACATTAAAAATCTCAACAATAAGCCCAACCCAACTAGGCCAAGGAACCTATCCTGGCGAAATAGCTAACCAATAGCTCGACATTAATCAGAACGCATCTCGAATTTCTATACAAAATCCCGAGGTCGTTCCGTCAGGACAAGCTAAGAGACAGACATGCACCCGCTAAGCATAATGGTGCGAGTCAAAAGATGAGCCATCAAGCTCGAAACATAAAGGTAAAGCCATAATGGCGATACGAAATAACAAAAACTAAAACCTACGGAAGCAAATCGTATGTGGAACACAAGCCTTTAATCCTAAACCAAGGAATGCAAGGCTGAGAGACAACTATCTCTCGACAAATTTACGACGCGCATGACGCAATATTGATCACGGGCAACAAACCATTGGCAACCAAAGGCCGGCAAACCAACAAAATTCCCAACCTGATAAACAACCACTCAACGGCTATAACATGCCAGAGGGACAAATCAACTATAAGAATAATATTTCAAAAGCTAAACGATTATACCAAGATATCACGACTAAAGTTGTCGGAGGTAGAAATAACAATAATACAATACTAGGATAAGCGAGCCAAACTTTGCTCGACAGGACAACGGGAAAAATTTCTAAAAGATACAACAACTCGGCTATAATAGCCAGCTCCCAAATAGCACAACAATAAAATACTAATACAATCTACCCAGGTAAAGTCTACATAACTTTACATCCGTGTCTCACAAATAAATAATAACAATAATAATAATATCTCCAAGCTTATTGCCCTGAAGACCACCTGCTAGAAATCGCTATCTGAAGTCGCTGCACATACTAACGGGATCACTGCACACACTAGGGAAAACAACCACACGGATTGAGTCATAATGACCCAGTAAGTTACTAAATGCAACTGTATGGCATATTATGTCATGGCATGGCATAATGCACAAGCATATAAGAATCATGGTATCATACTAGCATACCAACAATAAACACGCACTTAATTACCAAAGCACATAATCTCACATAAACCACATAGCATAATGTCTTTCATTTAAATGCTCATAAATAAACATGCGTAACAAGAAACGTAGATCGAACTGTTACAACCAAAATCTGGGTCCAATGCCCAACCAAACTTACCATGGGATTCATCCTCAAACCAAAATCCGGGTTCAACACCCAACCAATCATACCTTGGGTTTCATCCTCAAATGATCACAACTCATCAGTTTTCCTTTAATGAGTACTCGTTACTTTCATCCAACCTAGGATGAGAAATGGGAGCTCGATATCAGGCTATATGGCACTAACTCGAGACCACATCCCACTATTGGCCAAATAGTGAGGAGAAAGGGAACCAATGCAACGATTCATAACGAATGTTCCCCAAGGCTATGAATCGTCCCATTGCCGACACTACGACCAAACCCGCCAGCTGGACTTAAACCAAAAATGCTCAAGTAGATATTTACTTGCCTAAATCAAATGAGACCAAGTTCATTAATATCGGGCTCATCAAATCATGTAGGACATAATGCTCTACAAACTCCCATAACAATACACATATTTGCATATAGGCAACATGTTCAACTAACTTTCAAGTTTAGTTCAAAAACCACATGTTGAGGTACTCATTATTCCTCAAGTCATCATCCAAATCAAGAATAGCATAGAAGCTCAATAAGTCATAGTGTGAGGTCTACAATAATCCTCCCCTCAAAAACAACCAAAGACTACTACGTTAGTCTAAGAATATCCACAACTCAAGACTTAATATTTTAGTCTTTATTTTAAGCACACCGGACTCAATCATAGTCCTAATCGTCGTATATAATCAGCATCTCTAATACCATACTCAAGAACCTCATGACTACTCCGTAGTCACTTTCTCACAAGTGTTTTTATATGCACGCGACCAAATTCCTTAATGACAGAATTCTTTCTTAATCTTCTCTTAAATATACCCTAGACCATAGGTTAGTCTCAAATGCTCCGTGCTCTAACAAGCACGCTCAAGATACATTCCAACTATGTCATTATAACATGAGTGTCTCATTTGGACACAAAACGAGATACATCGGTGCACACTAACAAGATCAACCAAAACCCAATCATTATAGGGTTTCAATCCAAGGCTCATTATCATATTATTGGCCTTACGACGACTCCGTTGAGTCTTTATACTACATTTCATTCTTTATGTGTTTCATAATTCCACACTTTAACATTTCATTAAAGTTTACAACAAAATCCCAATATTCATTCGGGCTTGATTCCCAAGCCTAAGAATCCATATAACTCATCATATTCATAACTCCATTAAAAGTTTGGAGGCTATGTACTTCACAACATTAATCAACAAAACCCAATCGTCGTAGGATTTCAACCCAAGTTCCTTTAATACATTATTGAACTTATAATGACTTCGTTGAGTCCAATCTGCACTTTCCAAAAATTAGGGCATAGAAGCCATGGGCTACAATACCCTCATATGTTCATAAATATCATCAATGACCATATTCCCAAGTTCATTAAACCCACATAATCCCAACAAAACATATAGTTAGGCAACATGTAACAAAAATCACATTTCAAGCATAAACTCATTTAAGTCACTTCACCAATCATGCTCTCCAAAACTTGGATAAATCACATAGAATAGATTAATATACTATACTACACATGAATATCATACTAATCATGGTCTCAAGTAAGTTCATCCAAGCAAAATCATCATTTAGGCATTTAGGGTTCATAGCATCTCTAAAAAGCCCTAAAATGCACCCATTGACCTCACATAGCAACAAGGTTTTTTTCCCTAGGGTCAATGGGGCAAAAACAAAGAGAAAAAGATGTAGTAACTTACCTTGAATCAGCCCCTTCAAGCAACCAAGACGAAATTCCAATCGGTGGGAAAGATTCCCCTCAACCTCCTCTTCAAATCTAAGGCTTGGATTGGGCAATGGAGCTCTCAAGCTTTGGATTCCATGGATGAAGCCTCAAGAAACCCTAGAAGACTCTCTCTCAAGCTTCCTAAAGACTCTCCCGCGTTTTTGAAAGTCAATGGCTGCATATGGGGAGTTAGACTTTGATTTTGTGGTCTAAAAGGGTTAGGAAAGTGAGTGGGTGTGTTTTCAATATGTTGTGGTGTTTCCCCCTAATTAAACCCACTAATCCCACTCTAAAACTCCAATAGATGTTTAGGATATAATGTAACGTATTTAGGATGGTTTAGGATTAGTTTAGGATGGGTTTGGGTGGGGTTAGGTTTGCCAATTTCGAAAATTACACAAAACAGGCCGAAGCAGCAACAGGCTACAATGCGGTCGCATGGCTGGGATAGGAAACGACCGCTTCCTCCATAGTTTTCTAATTTGTCAACTTTGCACCCTTGCTTGCTCTAGGACTCTCCCCCTTGCACCCTCAAGTCCTCCAATGCACAAAAGGGCCTAGAATTCAACCTTAAAATATTCCTAAGCATAACCAAATCATCAAGGGTTCAAACCTCAATCAAACATGGTCTAAACTCCCATAAACAACACCCGAATCAACTCGAAGTGAAACTGAAGCAAGTTACAACAACTCGCCGACGAAACGTCGAATGAAACCACAAATCGAAGGGTAACAACCCATGATTGTTAACACTACAAGGGGATATAGAATAGGCCTGAATGTCTCTCAGATGATGAATAACAGATAGGAGAAAAGAACCCCTGAAAGACGAGACGATCTCACGGCTCAATCTCAAACTACACGATGAGAAGAATTACTATCCTCGAAGCGTCAAAACTTCACAAGACATAAGAAATTCATCCAAATAGAAGTATAACACATCTAAACATGCTAATAAATCATCATGTAAAGATCTAGGACCAAATCGAGGTCAGGAACACAGAACGCAAGTGAACTCTCAATCGCGTTGCATTTCGACTATCGTCGAGTTACGGCTTGTGACTTTAGCAAGTCAACAACTATATGGCATCTCTTAATAACATTTTGGTCTTAATGTGATCTTTCATACACATCTAGACTCTCTCACAAACCAAACGAGCAATCAACCAAGGTAGAAATGCGAGAATTTCAAGCAATTCAAACTAATCGGGAATCGGGGTCTTCACATTTCTGAATTGCTTTTTGCATTGCTCTTCTCTCTTTGTTTTTCTTTTGAATTTTTTTGGGGATTTTTCCTCTACCATTGATATTTTTTTAGGATATGAATTTTCTTTTGATTTATGATGGATGATTGTCTTTTTAAGTGAGGATATGAATTTTCTTTTGATTTATGATGGATGATTGTCAACTTTGGTTAACAAAGTTAACTTTGTTAACTTTCCGTTAAGCTTCCAAGGTCAATATGCAATTTCTGCAAACTGAGGACTTTAGTGCTGAACTTGATTTGTTTGGAGGGGGGAATGTGAAAATTTCCACTTTCTTCTTCATTACTTACGGGAAATGAAGGCAAAAGCAGCAGCTTCAGCCATTTTTCTTTCTTCTTCTGTATTTCCTTCTGCCATTTTCCTTCTTTTCTCATTTCTTCTCATTTTCTCAATTTTCTTCCGCCAAATTGTTTGTTTTGCTGAATAGATGGCTTCTTCCTCAAGATCCAGGAAAGGAAAAGCACCAATGCACCCAGATTCTGGCGAAGAGAGGAAAGAACTTCCTCCTTTGAACCGAAATCATGTTGAATACTTCTACTCAAAGGATAACTGGGGCAATCTAGTTCGTGATTGGCACACACAAGTGTCGAATCTTCCATATCCCGCTGTAAGTATTTTTTCCAACAACCCATCTGGTCTATTTCTTCAGATATGCTTAATTCATGTATTGTTCTGGACTTTTGGAGTATACCTATGCTTTCTTATGATGCTTATGCATGCAATTTATGCACTAGAATGATGTAATTCAACAATTTATTCATAGCAAAGATATGAATTTCATGCTATTTTATTTTGTGATGCATAATTTAACTAGCAGACACTATTTGACTCTACAATGCATATTTTCATGCGACTGATATATTACAACTAGATGATACATGCTTAGGATGCAAAATATATTTATTTTTTTTTGACACATGCCTACGCAACAGACTTTTCGGAGTCACAATACATTTTTTCTTAATACATTTTTGGACACATTTTCGGATACATGCATGATGCTTGCGAAGACATGTTATATGCAACATGAAGTATTTTTTTTTTTTACATATGCACGAAAAATGCAAATGGAAACATTTTAAATGCATGCCAAAGTGCAAATGAATGAATGGAAAGCATACATCATTTTTTTCTTCTTTCTCTTTTTTTTTTAGATATAATGATTTTTTTTTGTTTTTTTATATTATTTTGGTACATATGCATGAAGAACGCAAATGGAAACATTTTAAATGCATGTCAAAATGCAAATAAATGAATGGAAAGTATACATCATTTTTTTTAGATATAATGATGATTTTTTTATGCAAGAATGCAAATGAATTTTTTTTATTTTTTTTTAAAATGCATGCCAAAATGCAAATGAATGAATGGAAAGCATACATCTTTTTTTTTCATATATAATGATGGTGATTTTTTTACGCAAAAATGCAATATATATTTTTTTGCTCTTCTTTTAAAAGTGGCCTAATTTATTGACATGTAAAAAGGATTTATGAGAATCTTACCTTCTCTTCTTTTTCCATCCCTTTTCTTTAGGAGCGCAAGACCTTGACCCGGATTCGGGCGAGCTGTGACAAGGTTTTGGATATTTTTCATCTGATGCCCGAACCGGCTCGGGTGTTGGTGGAATCCTTAGGTCTTGGGGTGTTTATGCGGGCTTTCCTTCCCTTTTGCAGTTACTTGCCCATTTTTGATATTTTGAGGGACTATTGGTGGGATACTACCCACACCTTTCACTTTAGCTGCGGAGAGGTTACAATGACCCCGTGTGATTTTGCTGCAATCACGGGCATCTCTACTAGTATTGGCCGGACTCTGGATCCGGATTATACTCTCCGTCATCAACATGACGTGGTGGAAGATCTCCTGGGCTTCGTGCCTGAATATAAATCTGCGGATGAGATCATGATTGGTAGTGTCAAAAGGTGGCTTTTGGCAAATGCTGGGACAGTTAATACCGGGGACAGCATAGCCATAGCTCGCGTTGCCAGGGCATTCCTATTTTTGGTTTTGGAGATGTCGCTTTTTGCCAATTCATCCACCACTTTGAGAGTTTCCCTCCTAGGATGTCTTCGGGAATTGGACCGCGTGACCGAATATGACTGGAGGCAGGCGAGCCTGGCTAAGCTTTATGTCTCTCTATGGATAGGGCGAGCCGAAATGATTTACCGACTATGAATGGCTTTGCTCCAGCTTGGGAGGTATATTTCCCTTTCTTTTTTTTTTCTACTTTCGACTTTTTTTTTCTGTTAATATTTTTTTTAGCTCACTCTCTCTTCTCTTTTTTTTTTCAGGTGTGGACTTACTTCATTTTTCATTTCACGTCGGCCTTATTGCGTGGTCGTGTTCACGAATCACCTTATTTGGCTGAATTTGTGAATGAAAACCAAAAGAAGTAAGATCGGGATGGTCGTTTTCTGGAGCGGATCGGGCTGCCAGACAGAATAGCTAGCTTGACCTCGGGCACAGTGCACTTAGTCCCTTGGAAGAATTTGATAGGGCCATATGAGGTTGCCCTAACGTTGAGCCGATGTCGGATACTCATGGTATCGATTATGAACGATTCATTGTACATGGGCGAGCGAGTCAATCGCCAATATTCCCTGCTCCCGGCATTTCCGGTGGCGCCTCCTGCACCTCCCCCTTGGGTGATTGTTCCAGATCTTCTGCCGAATAGGTATCTTTACGTGTCAAAATTGGTCATGTCGCTTTGTGATTACCCAGTCATGCCATATGAGGAGTATCTGAGGACGATGTTCAATCCTGCCCCTCCTGTCCCTGTGGTAGCTAGGCGTGCGTCTGATGCATGTGATAGGCCAGTGTCTTCTCACCCAGCTCCTGAGATGCAGTCAAAGTTCTTTATGCCTGATGATGCTTTATCCACCTTCCGATATCGGGGAGACGGAAGACTTATAAAGGATGTTTTACCCGATGTGGACATTCCTGAGGAGTACCATGTTCCCGAGCAAGCTCGCACGGTATATAACATCACTCATTTTTTTATGTTGTACCATTGCTCTCTCCTTCTTTTTGTATTATCACTCTTTTTTTTTTAGACTGATGCATTTCTTTTGCTGTTCTAACACTCTTTTTTCTAGGTTAAAATGTCAACATACAAGAGGTTGCTGCGAGGTTTCGTTAGCATCAATAAGCTTTACCAACGGCTTATGGATGATTTTTCTTGCCGAGGAAATGATGTTATGCGGCGGACTAGACGTCGAGATGATGATGAAGATGAGGCTGGCGGGTCGAGTCGTGCTCGGGCGAGAGGTCGAGGATACAAGATTGGCAGAGAGGGTCCTCGAGTTATGGGCGGCAATCTTAAGAGAGCCAGAGCTTCTTGCGATTATTAGCTCTTTTACCTGCACATATTAGTTCTCTTTTTTTTTCTGTACCAGACTGTACATATTTATAAATGCAATGCAATATTATTTTTATGATGCAATAATTAAATGCAAAGACTCAAGAATCACATGCATAACAGAAAACTAGACCATTATCTAGGGGTAATGGCACACTGCAAATTTTGACCGAAGATATAGGGAGGTACCCATTTAGATTTAAAACGGGCTTTTCTGGTGGCCTGTGTGGAGGAAGAGGCAGCCGCCTCTTCCTGTGCTTGATATTTTCTTTGGTTACCGACGAAGCTACAGGCTAGCCTTTTCAATTTTTCTTCTTAGCAGACAGAGGCGATAGTCGATGGTCGGGGAAGAAAACCGGGATACCGAGCTGATTTGGTGAGGAAGAGCAACAAAGCTGGCGCCACCCATACATGAAGTGGGCGCCAATCCAGGTTTGGGCATGGGTGGCGCCCAGTTTCCTTTTCTGTGGAGTCTTGTTCAGCCACTGTTTGCGCACTGTGCGCATAATTCGTCCGACTCTTTGAATTTGGGTATAAAACGGTGGCCGAGGCAGCATAATTCTTTTTCATACCAACTGCCTGCTTCTTTCGCATCTGCTCTCTTTTGAGTTTCCTTCTTTGCCCAGTTAGCCTTTCTTTTATTAGATAAGCTCTCTTTTATCAGATATACCTTCTACTTTTCTCCAAAAATGGCTGCACCAGCCCATACAGCATTGGAGATGGAAATTTATGATAACGCCCTAGATTTCTGGGTCCTTTCCCTTCGCTCCAATGAACGTGACTGGTTTGAGCACATTTATGGGTTCAGGTGCCTGCTGTCTTGGCGGACCCTTATCATTAATTGGGATATGCTGAGGGGAGCCTCCACATTTTGGTCACCTCAAGACCACCTCTTCAACTTTTGCATGAACGAGATGTGCCCCACTTTTGAAGAATTATGTGTTATGGTGGGGATTGCACCTTCTGGTCTTATTGCCACGCCTTCTCCTCGGAGGCATCCATATATGGCAATAAGAGAACTATTTAGCTCTACTCGCGCTGCTACTCCAGGCTTTTATAATGTAGTAAATTTTGATCTGATCATCCTTCTTGAGGCTTTTACAGAGTACAGGGAGGATGATCATGATAATTTGCGACGCCGACTATCGTCTCTTTTCCTTTGCCCTGTGGGGAGATACCTGTTGGTGGGCTAGCCCGGATATATTGATGTGCGGGTCATGGACCTAGCATTGCAGGCTCGAGATCGCCGGGTGAACATAATTCTGGTGATCTTGATAGAGACCTTGGCGGGTATGGATGCCTTTGTGGCTGGCGATGAGTTATTTCCTTCTAGCAGCCCTCTTCTAATCCACATGTGGTTAGAGGAGCATTTTAACTAGGTGATGGGCCCAAACACGGCGGGAGCAAGGTACGATCTAGGGCTCTATGGCTCTCGCAGTCATTATCCCCTGACCAATTTTTCGGAGACCGACTGGGTCGAGAGTTTCTTGCATAGGGGCTCCATGGACATAATATGGATCATCGGCCACTCGCACATTCGTCACTTCCTTAAGTATACCGGGGTCTAGGCCCAGGTCATTTTGCCGAGTCTCGAGCGTACCTCCTTTTATCGGGCAAATAGGGTTTTGCGCCAATTTGGCAGGGAGCAGTTTATTCCTGACCTGAACCATCCCGTGGTTGTGGAGCTGGATATGAACGCGGATTTGGGCACCCTTATCAGCAATATATGGCTTTTGGACTTCGACTCGCTGAAGGTGGCCTACCTCTATTCTGATTACATTCTCCTTTCCCATGAGTACCTGGCATGGATCATGGTGGCTACCGAGGGGCCTTCCTGTATAATTAGGCATGGACTATGGCGACTGTGTTGGGCCGTCACATATCCAGTGGTCTGGATGTTCGCCTGATGGAGATAGGCGAGGACATAGAGAGTTCGGGGTTGGTGATCCCTCAGGCCCTACAGGAGGATTTTAGGCGGGTGCACGGCCTTGGTGCTCTAATTTTTGCCTAGGCCGCCCTTTTGGGTTTTCAACCTAGCGAGCTGGAGAGGGAAGCAACTGCCAGATAGGTCAGCTCAGTCATAGTACCTTTTGAGCTTGTCGAGGTTGAAGGGCTGAACAAGATCCTCTCCAGCTTCTTGGTTCGTGAGAAGCACTGCGCCTCCTGACCGGATTTCTTCGACAACATACGGTCCCATCCAAGGAGATTTCCATTTTCCCCTAGTATCAACATAACTAGGTGGTTTTTCTCGAAGCACCAAGTTTCCAACATGGATGTCGCGGCCTTTAACTTTTTTATTGAAGGCTCGGGCTATCCGCCTTTGATATGCTCGGGTATGCTCCAAGGCTAGCAAACGACGTTCATCAATTAGGGCTAATTCTTCGTATCGCCCTTTGACCCAGTCAATTTCTTATATGCCAGATTCCATCATTATTCTTAATGACGGAATTTCAACTTCTATGGGCAGTACTGCCTCAATGTCGTATGCCAGAGAGTAAGGGGTAGCCCCAGTGGGTGTGCGGACTGAAGTGCGGTAGCCACAAAGGGCTAGTGGCAATTTTTCTGGCGAGTCCCTTCCTATGTCAGCCATTTTTCTGATAATATTTTCTAGCGTTTTGTTGACTGCTTCAACGGCACCATTTTCTTGCGGTCGGTAGGGGGAGGATTTATGCCTTTGAATTTTGAATTCGTCGAGCAGACGATTCACGTCCCCTTCAAAATGCGTGCCGTTGTCGGAGATTATCTCGAAAGGCACTCCATATCGATATATAATGTTGGTCCAGATGAAATCGGACACCTTTCGAGCATTTAGTACTTTGTAGGAAAAGGCTTCCACCCATTTAGTGAAGTAGTCGACAGCTACCAGAACGTATTTGTGGCCATTAGATCCCTTCGGGTGAATTTTGCCTATGACGTCGATTCCCCAAGTTGAAAAGGGCCAGGAGGCTGTGGAGTTATATAAGATGTGCGGAGGCACATGCTGCAAATTTGCGAAACGCTGGCACTTGTCGCAATGACGCACCCATCAAATACAGTCGGTTTTTCTAGCGTACTCTAATAGTACCCCTGCCGGATAACTTTTTTGGATAACATGTGGCCATTCATGTGGGGCCCACAGGTACCACCATGAAGCTGGTCCATTATTTGCTCAGTTTTTGCTTAGTCGACACATAATAAATTAAGGCCTTGATAATGCCTTTAATATAGGCTGCCACCGTTAAACCCGAATTGCGATGCTCATCTCCGCAGGGAGACTTTTCCCCTTTTGTCTAAGCTGGGAGGATAGATCCCTTTCTGAAGCAGATTTATTATGTCTGAATACCAGGGCTCATGATCTGTTTCAGGGGTTGCATTGATTTTGAAGTAGTATGCCGGGGTGACCTTTTTCCCGACTATAAATGGCTGGACTTGGGTCTCTGCAGGAATTTGGTCCAATGATGCTAGAGTGGCCAACGCATCGGCAAATTGATTCCTATCTCGCGGCAAGTAGTGGAACGAGATAGAATCAAATTTAGTGGCAAGTGCTGTCAACTTGGCATGATAGAGCTGCAGTCGGGGATCTTGGGTCTTCCACTTCCCTTCGACTTGATTTATGATCAGAACGCAGTCTCCATAGACTTCCAAGTCTTTGGCTCCCTTTTGGAGAGCTTCTTCTAGGCCAACAATACAGGCTTCGTATTCAGCTGTATTATTCGAGCATTCGGACTCCAACCTTATAGCCAATGGAGTGTGGGAATCTGCTGGGTCGATTAGCAAGATCCCTATGCCAAAACCTCTTTTATCTGCGGCTCCGTCAAAGAACATTTGCCAACTGCTGTCGTGGTCAGTAATTTCCAGGACACCTTCATGTAGGAAGCTAGGTTCAGCTGTATCTTCTGATTTTAAGGGCAGATCGGCTAAATGGTCTGCAATTACGCTGCCTTTGATAGATTTGAGTGTGACATAAGTTATGTCAAACTCATTGAGAAGAAATGACCACTTAGCTAGTGGGCTGGATAGTGATGGCTTACCGAAGATGTACTTTATAGGATCCATCCTGAAGATGAGCTTGATGGATCGTCCTTGCAGATAGGTCTTGAGCCATTGCATTGCCCAGACTAGGCCGGTGCAGCTTTTCTCCAATGCTGAATATTTTAGCTCACTTCCTTGCAGCTTCCTACTTATGAAGTAGATGGCATTTTCATTGTAGGAATCTTCTTTTTCTTGGGCGAGCATAGCCCCTACTTACGTGTCTGTGACGGTTAAATATAGGCTTTTATTTTTTCGAAGGCTAGCTTGCATTCCTTGTCCCAGACTTGGTCAATATTTTTCTTTAGGAGTTTGAAGAGGGGCTCACATATAAATGTCAGTTGTCTGATGAAGCGGCTGATATACTGCAATCGGCCCAGGAAGCCTTTGACTTCTGTTGGAGTTTTTGGCCACGACATCTCTATAATGGCTTTAATTTTGGCTGGCTCGCTCTCGATGCCCTGTTCGGTCACCATGAATCCCAGGACTTTACCTTTGGTAACCCCAAATGTGCATTTGATGGGGTTAAGCTTCATTTGATGCTTTCTCAACCTTTCGAAGAATTTTCAAAGGTCTTTGATATGAGCACCGTTAGCATTGCTGGTGTGTTCACGATCATGTCATCAACATAGACCTCCACTTCTTTATAGATCATGTCGTGGAAGAGGGTGGTGGCAGCCCTTTGATATGTAGCCCCAGCAATTATTAGGCCAAATGGTATGACATTGTAGAAGTAGGTCCCCCAAGGAGTAGTGAATGAGGTCTTCTCCTGGTCTTCTGCTGCCATTTTGATTTGATTGTAGCCCAGCATGCCATCGACAAAAGATCTGATTTTGTGAGCAGCAACGACGTCTACCACAATATCAATATTGGGTGGAGGGAAGTCATCTTTGGGTGACGCTTTGTTAAGGTCGCAGAAGTCTACACAGATCCGAACCTTCCCGTTGGGCTTGGGAACGGTCACTATGTTGGACAGCCAGATCGGGTATTCTACTACCCGAATAAATTTGACGTGCAACTGCTTCATGATTTCTTCTTTTACTTGTAGTGACCATTCTGGTTTGATTCGGCGAAACTTTTGCTTAATTGGCCGAGCATCCGGATATATAGGGATTCGGTGTTCAACAATGGCTGGATCCAGCCCAGGCATATCTTCATAGGACCAGGCGAAGATATCTACGAACTCTCTGAGGAGGTCAATAAGTGCTACCTTTTTTGGACCGTGCAGGTAGTCGCCGATTTTGATTTCTTTTATTTCATTGTTCAACCCCAGGTTGATAGTTGACAAGTCTTCATTTGCTGCTGATGAATGGTGCTTTTCCTAGTGCTCAGCTGACTTTACAAGCTCAAGCAAATAATTTTTATCTTTCGGGTCAATTTTATCAAATGGCTCATTATTATAATTATTTAATGCGTCTTTTAATGTAGGTGCAACTAAGGAAAAAGCAAAGACATTTAGATTATCATTAATAGCAAACTGTACAGGGTTATTTACATTATTGAGGACCTAGGGTTTGAGATCCTCAATTTTAGAGAGCGAATCGGTAGATGACCAATCCGTAAAGCTTAGAGAAGGAATGGGAATAGTATATCTGAAGCGGTCCACCAGATCTGCGGTCGTCAAGAGCGGGCCGGTCGTAGTATACCAGTTCTGCTGAGGCTTATCAATAATAGGCTCAAACTCAGCAGGGAAATTTTCATAATCAGTGCCTCCGTCTATCATACCCAAGAAACTGTCTCCCAGGGATTCACCATCTAATAGGCAGTGTTCTAAAACTCCCCGCCTAGCTCCGCCTAGACCCCGCCTAGGCCCTAGGCCCCTCTCTACCGCCGCGATTTTCTTAGTCGCCGCCTAATCGACCACTCACCGACCTTAATTTATTTTTGTAGCTTTGATTTTGTGGTATGCGGTGGCCAGGAGAAGGAAGAAGGCGGAGAAGGAAGGGGAGTGGTAATGGTGAGCGAGAGAGGAGGTAATGAGGCGAACTAGAGTAATATCTTTTTTGTTTTTAGTTATAAACTTGACTTGTTTATTGCTTTGGGGTTGTTGAGAATTGAGATTAATGGTAGGTTTGTATATTTTTGTTCATTTTACGAATATAGATAAGCGTTTGATAAAATGACAAACATATAAAAAATTAAATTTGTATTCAATGTGTTTGATATTTGATGTAAATTATCAAAAAATGGTAATTATGTCTTAATTCTAGGCCCCGCCTAGGCCCCGATTACGCCCCGACTAGTCCCCTAGGCGCTAGGCCCTAGTGTGCCGCCTAGCGGCCGTCGAACGATTTTTAGAACCTTGCTAATAGGGCCAGAGCATAATCATCTTCGTCTATAGACCAAGTATTTTTAATCGTGACAGTCTTATATGCAATGTTACGGGGCTCCAGGGTAGCCTGTTTCATTTTATCAGTGATAATACTGACATCTTCAAAAATCTCCCAACCAGGGCGTCTTTTCCCATTCTGGTCTAGCCAGGGCTCAGGAAACATGAGATAGGCTTCTGTTTCCCCTTTTCTTACAAAGTAACTGATCAACGTCTTATTTTAATTATTTTCCTTGCAAGTGGACAAGACTATTGTAGAATAGTTTTGGGAAGCAAGGGTCGAACCACAGAGACAAGAAGATCACGAATAGCACGATTATCGGTAGCAATTAATTAAACTAAGGGAGGTTTTTATATTGATTTTAATCTAACCTAATTATTATTCTATTGTTAACTAATTAACAACAATCACAGTTTATGAAGATCATATGGTGGAGGGAAATCTATGATTAGGGTTTCACTTGTATCTCTTCTATGGCTTATTTTAATAAAATATCATTCAATCTCTTGGGTTCGTTCACAAAATATAGATATAGCCTGTTGAATTACCGTTCAGTCTCCATCTTCAAATAATTCGTCCATTCTATATGCTAGGCACAAAAACATATGATCTAACTATCACTTAGGTCATATATGGAACCTGACCCTAACTTATCACTCTCGTGCATCGATAGGTTCAATTTATTGTGATGGTGTGCCAGTGTACGACATATGCACATTGATCATGCAGTTATCCGTACCTCTAGGCCTTTATTGTTCACGATTACATTCATTTGTTCAAAGTGACATAATAGAGGGATTGATAAACACCACAATCAACAAGAATTGAATGAATGAAAATATAATTAAAGCATAGATTCGATACAAGTTACCTCACAACTCCTAGATTAATGGGTGTTTAGTTCATCCTTGAAGATGAACAGCACATGGAGATGATTGAATACATGAATCGATCTTCAAATCCTGTAATTACAACAACTAATTATGTTATACAATTTAAATCCTATGCTAGAACTATCAAAAACTGATTTCTGGACGTCCTGGAGTTTTGGCTACAGTCCTTTACTTATACCATGGAGTTGTAGGGGGTTTAGGAATTTCAGACAGGCTTGAAGACTCCCGAAAATGCTTTCTGACCACCTTGCTGCTGCAAGGTCTTCACCCCCTTGCGTCTGCAAGGGGTCTTCAATTTACGGGGCTGATCTTCTGGTCACACTGCCTACCTTGCGGAGGCAAGGTAAGGAACACCTTGTGGCCGCAAGGTGTCCAGCCTTGTCCTTTGTCGTTTCTTCTTCAATTTACACTTTGACCCCTTCTTGGAATTTTCATGAAAAAGCCTCACAATTTGTAATAATTCACCTAAAACCCTGAAACTCATAAAACAACTAACAAACATACATCAGTATTCAAAAGCCTCGTGGAATCGCTCAATTTAAGTCATAAAAGTATCCGAAATCGACGTATAAAATACATCGATCAAATACCCCAAACTTAAACTTTGCTCATCCACAAGTAAACAATACTTATAAATACAAAAGCAACTAAACAAAAATAACGAAAATCTTTTTGGAGGGTGACACTATTTACACTCCTCTAGAAACCCACAAACTCAAGGAGACTCTTACGAGTGACTCGACTATGCAGATAAATACAAAAGCTAATAAATACATAAGCAGGTAAAAATTAAACTAAAAGCAATAAAACAAAAATCTATTTGGATTCAACCTCAAGTCATAATAGCATGGCATACCAAAGTAGTCTCAGTCCGATGCTCACAACATATGTGCAAACTAATCACATAAAACCAACTGACTTTTACTCAAAACTGCTACTAATCTTAATTTCTCCGTGTGTGTGATCACCAGTCTTAGAGAATATTTTGACTAAAACAATTTTATTAAGCTAAACACCACATTCATATGAAAATCAGAGTTTAATTAAATCCAATGCATCATAAAGTATGAAATCTACCATCCAAACCCGGTCTATTACAGAAAGAGAGGTCACCAAGGATTTTAAAAACTTATACATCCATCCCATGCACTTCTATGTATGACATACAATGCTCTCCTATCCCAATTACTTGTAATAGCTAAGATTATGCTAACACAGTGAGCTTGCGGATAATGTGAATATGAAGTGTTAGATCAATTCTACATGACTTACTTATCAAAGAAAACAAACACAAGCATTGGCAAGAAGATTATTAGGTATTTAATAGCTTGTAATGTAAGGCCAATGTGTTGGGGGTTTTGATGGAAAGGAATTAGAATTCAAAGTGAGAGAGTAAGACTACCCTTTTACCCCTAATACTTCCAAACAAAAGGAAGTTTTCCCAATTTAGGCTAGGACCTGCAAAGACTACAAGTGGGAGGTGTTTTCTCTTTTTTTTTCTTTTCTTATTCTAATTTTCCCCCGAAACTTGTTTTGTACAATATATCAAGCTAAAAATATCTCATCATCTTTCTCAGCAGAGTTTTTCTAACATATTTTCTCTTGAAAGCTATGCTTTCATTTGAATCTTCTTGCACTCTTCTTTTCCCGTTTCATTTTTCGTAGATCTATTTTTTTCCCACAACAACAGGAAGAAGAAGTCTTCAGAAACTTCACTAACTGAAAAATGGTCCCATAAAATTAATTCCCCACCCACATCCTACTCTCTCAAAGGGTAGGCTAAAAGTGTATAGGCTTTTAGGGTTAAGTTAATGTGGGTAATAGAAACGATGTCGAATTGGGGTTTAATGTTTTGCTTAGCACACTCCATTCTTTTAATTAGGCTCAAAAGGGGACACTAGGGATATTTTTAGTAAAAGTCAGGGAATATTTAGGCTCAAACGATCCAAAGATGGCCTAAATCATTTCTTAATGTCAAATGCTCATGCAGTTTTTAAAGCAAGTAAGACACATAAAATATCATATCAACTATGGGAATTGTGGGGTTGAATGTTTAGCATCACTGGATTTCACATAAGCATTCGCTAAAACAGATGGTAGGGACAATCGAGACTAACATGCAGACACGGTTCGAAAGTGTGCTTGAGATATATTAGTGAGAAAAATCCAAGGGATCTAACTTATCATGCAATTGACCCTAAGTTACAATTCAATGCAACAATCATGTTCGGACAGCTATTCATCATATTCTTGTGCATATTTTGTTGAAATGAAATGGGTGCTATAAACTTTATAAAACTATTCTAATCAATCCATAATTATGACTGTGTAGGTGCATGAAGAATTTGGAGAAAATCAAGAATTTTGCAAAATCAAGTAAATTCCAGAAGGATCTATGGAAAAGTTATGTGGTTCATTGCATTAACTCCTCATCGACTAGTACTACCACACAAAGACTCGAGGATGAAATTTTGAATTAAAATATTTTTTATTTTGATTTTGATTTTTTTTAAAAAATTTGGAGATGATGATGACACAATTGATGATGGGTCCCCATAATGGGAATCCACGAGCATCCAATATTATAGTATTCTGGTCAAGGCAACATCTCCGAAAATAAGAAAAATTCAAAAGCAAGAAAGGCGAGTGAGGAGACGACACGATAGAGGGAAAAGAAATTTTTCCCCACCCTAAAAACGTAGCCCAACTCCACTCCTCCTTAGGCTAGGACCTGCTAAGACTCTGAGCTTAGAATCCCCCCCCAAACTTAATTTCTATTTTGTCCCCAAAATTGAGGAACATATGAGAGGCTTGATGGGGAAGGACAAATATCAAAAGGACATAGCAGGCCCACCTAACGAAAGAGGAAGAAACTTGGGCCTCGACTCACGGCGAGTCGGGAGGAAATAACGAACGAGGACGAAACTCGGGGATTGTGCCAGGTGGCATCCCAAAATATGTGGAGACATTCTGCCCCACCTGGTTGACCCAACCAAAGAAGTCAGTCTGGTCGGCACGCATTTGTGCCAACCGCCGATCCATATATCATTTGGAGGACAACCTCCTCTATCTGTTGGAGATCTCCTCCAACGGATCCTCCTCCTCCTCGGGCTCCTCCTCGTGAGGAACCCTCTCTCGCGGCTGGCGAGCGTACTCAAACAATAATGCCCTAGTAATGGCGGGCACCTTCCTAATCCTCTCCGCATCTGGAGTCCACCTGACTCCAGCCTCACCACACAGTCTGGTAATCAAATGCGGGAACGCGAATCCCGCATTTGTTTTACCTCTAATCAGGGTCTGAATTTGGCCGTTGATCAGGCGGCCAACATCGACAGACCCACCGGTCAAGATGGTGTAGATCAAAACTGCCTTAGCCCAAGTCACCGTGTGTTGGTGACTGGAAGGCATGAGTCGGGAGCTAATAAATTTGAACACGACCTTGGCCGTGTTCAGAAGGAAAGACTCCTCCATAGTGCGGGGACCAAATGGTGGGTTTCAGTTCTGGATCCAAACCACACCAGGCATTGAGATGGTCGCATTGACCACCTCGACAGGGACAGGGGCAGAAAGGTGGCGGCTATAGTCATCGGCACCACTCGCAAAGTTAGAGGTGCCATAGCAAAGGTTAATGTTTTGGGACTCAAAACTGACGTCCATGCCCCTAACACTAACAACCTCTAAAACACTACCGTCTATGCCAATTTGGCCATTGGCATAGAATTCACGGACAATGGCCACAATGGCCTCGTCCGGAGAAGCAATAAAGGACCCCACCTACGAGCCTTAAAGTTATTGTGGAGGCCAAAGTCACTAGCCTTAAATCCCCTTTCAGGGATTATGGTCTTGGAGAGCTTCGCGAAGTAGCTCTCCGACACCTCAAAAGAAATGAAGTGGTGGGCATCATAATCTTGCTCCTCTTCGGAGGAACGGGAAGTGGACGGGCTGGTATTTCTATGCTTAGGGGCCATTTGGTTTTGGGCAGAAAAATTAAGGGCAAAAATCTACTCTTACTTAAAATTAAAATTTCAACCTATCAACCAAAGCATGCAAAAATAATAATTTTACGTAAAATAACTCTAGCACCCTAGCATGTAAATATTTTTAATATGTTAAAAATTAAAATGAGAAGGTGAGGGTTACTTGGATTTTGCAAGCTTTGGAAATGAAGAGGTTGTCGGATTTCGAAGTTTTTCGCCAGAAACAATGGAGATTCTCCTTCTTCAAGCTTTAATGGAGGGAAATGAAGGTGAATGGAAGAAGGAAAGTTGAAGGAGGGAGAATCTTGACTTGGATCTAGGCCGAAAATGGAAGAGCTTCGCCGGATTTTGTGAGGGAAGAGAGTTTGCTGCTGTTGCTTTGAGAGAAATGGAGGAATTCTGGGTGTTCTGCTGCATTCTGCATGTCATCTGCTTAAATAGGGGACATTGCGGCCTCAAGATCCTCTTAGCCATGCGTCCGCAAGGTAGGAAGTAAAGGCATGGCACGGATTCTGTTGCTCTTCCGGACGGTCACGCTTCCTGCATTTAAGGGGGCCTTGCGGCCGCAAGGGTGCTTAGGCCTTGCGTCCGCAAGGTGTCTAGAACATACACTCCTTATTTTTCTTCAACCTTTTTGGCAGTTTTGCAGTTTGGTCCTTCCATTATGTTCTGTTACGTTTCGTTTCTTTCCTGCACTCTATAAATTCTACAAAAACTCTAAACTAAAATATTATCAACTTATAAATACAACACTACGATGCTTTTCTCCCCCAAACTTGAATTTTGACATATTTAATTAAATTTCCAAAATTAAATAAGACGGAGAATAGCATATTTAAATTAACTACGAAAGCAAATAAAATTCATCATAGTGGGTTGCATCCCACTTAGCCCAGTTGTTTAACGTCTTTGGCTTGACCCAACTGCAAGCCTAGTCATCGGGTGGTTCATTGTCGGCGAGATGAATAAGTTCAATTGTTCTCTCTACTGACATGGGTTCAAGATATTGTTTGAGTCGGTGACCGTTAACTTTAAATACTTCATTGGTCCTTGGGTTTCTAATATCAATTGCTCCATGAGGATAAATTCGAACTATAGTTAGTGAACGGACCAAAAAAAAAAAAGAAAGGACCAGACCATTTTGATTTTAATTTTACGGGGAATAACCTAAGTCTAGAATTGAAAAGAAGCACTTTTAATCCTGGACACAAATTTTTTTTGGCTAATCCCATATCATGGTATTTCTAGGTCTTTTCTTTATAAGTTTTAGCATTCTCATACGAATTTAACCTATGTTCGTCTAATTCGTTTAACTGGAACAGTCTCTCTTCACCAGCCAAGGTTAAGTCTAAGTTAAGTTCTTTGACAACCCAATAGGCTCTATGTTCAATTTCAACTGGTAAATGACAGGCTTTGCCATACACCATTCGGTAAGGACTCATTCCTATTGGGGTCTTATATGCAGTTCGGTATGCCCATAAAGCATCATTAAGTTTAGACTGCCAATCTTTACGGTTTGGTCTAACAGTCTTTCTAAAACTGCTTTTATCTGTCTATTACTAACTTCTACTTGGCCAAAGGTCTGAGGATGATAGGGTGTAGCTAACTTGTGAGTTACACCATGTTTTCTAAGGACTGAATTTAGCAATTTATTGGTGAAGTGTGTTCCCTGATCACTAATTATGGCCTTAGGTACTCCAAACCAAGCGAAAAGATCTTCCACAAATTTGACCACAGTTTTTCCATCATTATTTTTAGTTCCAATAGCTTCTATCCATTTAGACACATAATCAACAGCAACTAAAATATACTCACAATTATTAGAGACTGGAAAAGGACCCATAAAATCAATACCCCAAACATCAAAAATTTCAACAACCATATTTACATGCAAGGGCATTTCATTCATTTTTCCTATTCCACCGGTTCTTTGACACTTATCACAAGTTTTATAAAATATGTCACAATCTCTAAAAACAGAAGGCCAATATAATCCAGATTGCAAAATTTTTCTAGCAGTTTTATTACCACTAAAATGACCACCACAAGAGTATTCATGACAAAATGCCATAATACTTTGTTGGTCTTGTTCTGGAACACATCTCCTAATTAAAGAGTCGGAACACATTTTATATAAATGAGGTTCTTCCCAAAAATAATTCTTTGCTTCTGTCAAAAATTTCTTTCTTTGATAGTGATCAAAATCAGGATTTATGATACCAGACACATAATAATTGACATAATCAGCATACCAAGGATCTGAATCTTTAACTGCTAATAATTGTTCATTAGGAAAATCTTCATTTACACGAATCTTATTATCAAGAAATTGACGTTCAAGAAAGGGTGAAAATTCTAATCTAGACAAATGGTCGGCTACGACATTTTCTGTTCCCTTTTTATCATTAATAGTAATGTCAAACTCTTGTAATAATAACATCCACCTTATGAGTCTAGGCTTAGCATCTTTCTTACTCAATAAATATTTTAGGGCTGCATGATCAGAAAATATTATGACTTTTGATCCTAACAAATATGGTCTAAATTTTTCTAATGCATACACAACTGCTAAAAATTCTTTTTCTGTTGTTGTATAATTAAGTTGTGCATCATTTAATGTCCTACTAGCATAATGAATTACATGTGGTTTCCTATCTACCCTTTGACCTAACACGGCTCCAATTGCAAAATCTGAAGCATCACACATGATCTCGAAAGGGAGAGACCAATCGGGGCCGGTTAAAATTGGGGCAGTTGTCAATCTTTCCTTTAATAAATTAAATGCGTTTAAGCATTCTTGGTCAAAAATGAATTCGGTGTCTTTTGCCAACAAGTTACATAGAGGTTTACAGATTTTTGAAAAATCTTTTATAAATCTTCTATAAAAACCTGCATGCCCTAGAAAACTTCTAACACCTTTGACAGAAGTTGGGGGAGGTAGTTGTGATATAACTTCAATTTTTGCCTTATCGACTTCAATTCCTTTATTAGACACAACATGACCTAAGACAATTCCATGTTTAACCATGAAATGACTTTTCTCCCAACTTAGGGTTAAATTAGTTTCACAACATCTTTTTAAAACCAAGGTAAGATTTTCTAGGCAATGTTCAAAAGAGTTTCCAAATACTGAAAAATCATCCATGAATACTTCGACACATCTTTCCACTAAATCTGAAAATATAGAAATCATGCATCTTTGAAAAGTAGCTGGGGCATTACAAAGTCCAAAGGGCATTCTCCTAAATGCAAAGGTACCAAAAGGACATGTAAAGGTGGTTTTCTCTTGGTCTTCGGGTGCTACTGGGATTTGGTTGTAACCAGAAAAACCATCAAGAAAACAATAATATTCATGACCAGCTAGTCTTTCAAGGATTTGATCAATAAATGGCAAGGGAAAGTGGTCCTTCCTAGTTGCCGCATTTAATTTCCTCAAATCAATGCACATTCTATAACCGGTGATAGTTCGTGTAGGAACTAATTCATCCTTATCATTTTTAACTACTGTAATTCCTGATTTCTTAGGAACTACCTGAACTGGACTAACCCATTTACTATCAGATATTGGGTAAATTATACCCGCATCGAGAAGCTTAAGAACTTCTTTTCTTACTGCTTCTTCCATGTGAGGGTTAAGTCTTCTTTGTCTTTCTCTAGAAGGTTTACTACCTTCTTCTAAATGTATTTTATGCATACACATAGACGGACTAATACCTTTTAAATCGCTAAAGACCAACCTATGGCTTCTATGTGTCCATAAAACTTTTAATAGGCTTGCTTTCTTGTTCTTCCGTTAAATCTGCAGCAATTATAACAGGGGCAAAGTTTTACCTTCCCTAAAAATGCATATTTTAAGTGGGGTGGTAATGGCTTTAATTCTTCTTCGAGGAGATTTAATGAGACACGGAATAAATTAGAATTTTCGGTTTTATTGTTTCTTCTTTAACCTCCTTAATATTTTCTACTTTTTCTTCCTCTACTTCTATTTCTTCAAAAAGTGATTTTAGAATTTCCACTTATTCTTCATCATTATTTTCATCCTATTCTTCTTTTCTATTTTATCGAATTAATTTTCGGTTCTCGATTCTTCCATATTATCATTATTTTTATTTTTAAGGGCTTCTAATCTTTTTTCTTTCTTTCCTTTCATCATTCTCTCGAATTTCTCTTTCTAACTCATCAATGTCTAATTTTATGGGAGGGAGTGCCTATCATCATAAACTACAAACACATCTTTCTCATAATCATCGCCTCACAATTTTCTTCAAAGGTTTGAGTTGTTAGTTTTTCTATTTTCGCCGATTGAGAAACATGCATTCATGTCACTCTGTCTATTCATTGCATCAAAAGCGAGATCTCTATTGTTTCACCTAGGACCGACATGGTGAGTTTACCATTTTTAACATTTATCATTGTATTAGCAAGTGGCCATAAAAGATCTCGCCTAACAAGATAGGGACTTCATTATTAGTGCATATTTTCCTTTCCATCTCTAGAACCACAAAATCGACCTGAATGATTAATTTATCAACATGAACTAGATGTCTCTACTATACCCAAAGGATGTTAACTCGAACGATCAACTAATTGTAAAGACATATTAGTGGGTTTCACCTCCCAACCCTAATTGTTTATAACTAAAAAGGCATCAAGTTAATACTTGCTCCTAAATCTAACATAGCTTTCATCTTTTTAGAGCTACCCAATGAGACTTGGATATTAAAGCCGCCTCGGTCTTTCAACTTAGGGAAGTTCGGGTTGTAAACAGACTTTACGCTGTAAACAATAATTTTTTCATTGTTTTCGAATTTGTGTTCTTAGAGTGAAGATCTTTGAAAAACTTAGCATAGGCTGGAATATTTTTAACATTAAGCAAAGGAAGGTTAACATTCACTTTGGATAACATATTATAAATTTCCGAAAATTGTTTATCCATTCTCGTTTTTCATAAGTCTTCTAGGAACGGAATTGAGGAACATATGGTGGTGGTGCCACATAAGGTTCCTCTTCTTGTTCTTTTTCTTGACTTATTTCTTCTTGATTTTCTTTGTTTGGCAATTTTTTCTATTTCTTGATTATTTGTTTGATTATTTTCATTTTATCCTTTTCAACTTTTTCGTAATTATCTACTTTATCGCACACACGAAGATTGAATGGATCACTTACCTCTTTTCTCCAATTACTCTACCACTGCAGAGTAGTGATAGATTTTGCTTGTTCTATTTCTTCGACTAGAACTTCCCTTCTTCTCTTTTC
>CM028380.1:29746202-29829324 GCA_013146195.2 Codonopsis lanceolata
TACCTAAGGCCATAATAAGTGACCAAGGAACTCATTTTACCAATAAGTTGTTGAATAATGTTCTAAGGAAACATGGTGTAACTCACAAGTTAGCTACACCTTATCATCCTCAAACATCTGGCCAAGTAGAAGTTAGCAATAGACAAATAAAAGCAGTATTAGAAAAGACTGTAAGGCCTAATCATAAAGATTGGGAATCTAAACTTAAGAATGCTTTATGGGCATACCGAACTGCTTTTAAAACCCCAATAGGAATGAGTCCATATAGAATAGTATATGGCAAAGCTTGTCATTTACCAGTTGAAATTGAGCATAAAGCATATTGGGCTGTTAAAGAATTAAATTTAGATTTAACCTTGGCTGGAGAGGAAAGATTATTTCAGTTAAATGAATTAGAAGAACATAGGTTGAATTCGTATGAGAATGCTAAAACATATAAAGAAAAGACCAAGAAATATCATGACATGGGGTTAGCCAACAAGATGTTTCATCCAGAGATGAAAGTGCTACTTTTTAATTCTAGACTAAGGTTATTCCCCGGAAAGTTGAAGTCTAAATGGTCTGGTCCCTTTATAATCGTACGAATCTACCCTCATGGAGCTGTTGATATTCAAAATCCTAAAAATAATGAAAATTTTAAAGTTAATGGACACCGACTCAAGCCATATCTAGAGTCGATGTCAGTTGAACGAACAATTGAGTTAATTCGCTTGCGACAATGAACCACCCCGATTAGGCTAGCTTGGTCGAGCCAAAGACGTTAAACAAAGGCGCTAAGTGGGAGGCAACCCACTATTTTGAATGTTATTGCTTTATATAGTTAGTTTTAATATGCTATTCTCCGTTAAATTTATTTTTGGGGACATTTAATTTTTAATTAAATATGTCAAAATTCAAGTTTGGGGGAGAAAAGCATCTTAGTGTTGTATTTATATGTTACTAATTATTTTAGTTTAGAATTTTTGTTAAGTTTTTGCAATACAGGAAAGTTAAGAAACATAACGGAAGTTAACGGAAGGGCTGATTTGCAAAACTGTTGAAAAGAATTGAAAAGAAAACAAGTTGGGATTAAGCTGACACCCTGCGACGCAAGGTGTGGGAGACCTTGCGACCGCAAGGTCCTCCGTAAATGCGAATATTGTGCATCGCATCGTCGAACATGGGGAATGCGAATCGTGAACGGTTTGATCGACCACCAATGGCCGCAGGTGTGGCGCACCTTGCACCGCAGAGGTCCCCTTTATTTAAGACAAGACGAGCCTCCTTTCGTAAATCACCAATCTCTCTCTCCTCATTCAACAAAACAAAGAAGCAGCAGCCACCTCCCTCTTCAAGAAATCCGGCGAATCCTTCCAAATTTCGGCACTAATCCTCAAGAAGTCTCCTCCCTCTTCAAACTCTTCATCTTCTACCTCTCCATCTTCATCCACCATTTCACTCCATGGAAGCTTGAGGAAGCTTTGAAGAAAGAAGAAGACAACTCCATTGTTGCCGATCAAGCTCAACCTCCGGCTGCATTCAACTCTAAAGCTGCAATAAACAAGTAATCCTAACCCCTCTTTTTAAATTTTACGTAAAATTCTTGCATGTTAGGGTGTTAGATAATTTTCATGTAGATAAAATTTTGCATGCTTTAGGAATAATTTTAATTTTAAAATCTTAAAATTTTATTTTTGTTAAATATTTAAATTTAATTTCTCAAACAAAATGTTTATAAAACGTGAAATATGCCAAGTGAGCTGCCCTCCCGCCTGTTCTGATGAAGAACTCCACTCTGACCCTGTCCTACGAGGGCCTCGAAAAATATGCGCCAAACTCTCCAAGTCCTTGGTTCCCGAGAGGATTCAAGGTTTGAAGAATTTGGCCTCCGTCCAAATTTTACGTGCCTGTAGGTGAGCTGATTGACTTCTCCTGAAAGGCAACTGTAGTGCCTATTGTTCGGAAAGTTCTATGCCAACGGCAGCATTGGCATAGATGGGGTGTATTAGACACCGTAGTGTTAGGTGTGTTATAGATTTTTTCGTCCCGAGCATTAACGAATATTTCGGCACCTCCAACTTTGGGCGGTTGCTCGATAATTTTAGCACACACCTTCAACACCCCTATCTCGCCGAGGTGGTCAATGGGACCATTGCCCTCCTCCGGTGTGTGTGGACCTACAACCGTAATCCACCTCTTCGGTCCACGCACCATGGAGGAGTCCTTCCTCGAAATACCCGCCAAGCCCGTGTTCAAATTTGTTTGTGGGCGTCTCATGCCTCCCAGCCACCAAGACACTTGACTGGGAGAGGGCCGTCTCACCTTACACCATTATATGTTCCTGGTGGGTCCGTTTGATGTGGCCGCCCGATCAATGGCCAAATCAAGACCCTTATTAGAGGTGCTACGAATGCGGGGTTCGCTCCCCGCATTTGATCACCGAGTTGTGTAGGAGGGCAGCGTGAGATGGCCCGTACACGCGGAGAGGCTTGAAATGTCCGCCATTACGGCCATATTTTTTTGTTGAGCCCCACCTAGCCGAGAGAGTGAGGGTTCCTCTCACGGGAGGAACCCGAAGAGGAGGAGGAGAATCTCGCCTGGGATCTCCAATAGGCTAGAAGAGGTTTCTAGAAGCCCAAATGGCAACTCAACGCTTGGCCAAATTGCCGATCAAGAAGTGCTATTTGGTGGTTTAACACAATGGGGACAAAATATCTCCACTTATTATGGGTCGCCTCCCGGCACACGATCCCCCGAGTTTCGGCCCTCATTCGTTATTTCCGCCCGACTAACCACGAAAGGCCCAAGTTCCATCCTCTTTCAAGTGGACACTGCTATTTCCTTTTAATATTTGTCCGTCCCATCAATCCACTCATATGTTCCTTAATTTGAGGAATAGAAATTAGTTTGGGGGATTCTAAGCTTAGAGTCCCAGCAGTGTCCCAACTTTAAGGAGGAATGGAGTTGGGCTATGTTTATAGGGTAAAGAAAAATTTCTTTTTCTTGATGACCATTTAAATCTTCACCCTATTTTCCTATTTTTAATTTTTTTTCTTATTTTCGGAGTTGTTGTCATGACCAGAATACTATAATAGTAAGGACCTTTAGGATCCTATCAAAAGAGTCATCGTCATCATCTCCAATTTTCTTTTAAAAAAAATATTTCAAAATCAAAATCAAAAAAATAAAATATTTCAAAATTTTCATCCTCAAGTTTAGGTGTGGTAATGCTAGCCGTAATGATGAGGAGTTAATGCAATGAACCCATAGACTAGTCCGTAGATCCCTTCTTCCGAATTTACTTAATTTTTCCGAAACTTTTACTTTTCTCCAAATTCTTCATGCACCCACACCCGCCTCATAATTATGGATTGATTAGAATAGTTTTATAAAGTTTATAGCACCTATTTCATTACAACAAGATATGCACAAGAGTATGATGCATAGCCATTCGAACATAATTGTTGCATTAAATTGTGACTTAGGGTCAATTGCATGATAATTAGATTCCTTGGATTTTTCTCATTTATATATCTCAAGCACGCCGAACCGCGTTCGCATGTTAGTCTCAATTGTCCCTACCATCTCCGTATAGCGAATGCTTATGTGAAATCCAAAGGATGCTAAACATTCAACCCCCACAATTCCCATAGTTGATATGATATTTTGGTGTCTTACTTGCTTTAAAAACTATATGAGCATTTGGCATTAAGAAATGACTTAGGCCATCTTTGAATCGTTAGAGCCTAAATATTCCCTCCCCGACCTATACTAAAAATATCCCTAGTGTCCCCCGTGAGCCTAATGAAAAGAATGGAGTGTGCTAAGCACACTATTTAAACCCCCATTCGCCATCGTTTCTATTACCCACATTAACTTAACCCTAAAAGCCTATACACTTTTAGCCTACCCTTTGAGAGAGTAGAATGTGGGTGGGGAAATTGATTTTGGAGGACCACTTCTTTTCAGCTAGGCTATTTTTCGAAGACTTCTTCTTCCGCCGTCGAAAAAAAGGCCAAAATATGAAAATCACCCCAAAGTAACCACCCAATCCCATAATGCCCCTAATGTTAAAATTTTCCCAATTTCATACACAATCTTACCATTTGTCCCATTAGACCCTCCTCCATCGTTAATGATCGTTAGAAATGCTAACGGATGAGGGGTCATTTTGGTCATTTGATTCGGGGCAAATTGGGATTTGGTTATAATTCATTATTTTGTTGATATTTAAGATATTTTAAGTAAAAAATGGTTTTATAATTTAAAATTATTTATAATTATTAAAAAATTATAATTCAAAATTATTTTAAAAATCAAAAGATTATCTACCACAATTATTTTTAAGTGAAATTTTTTTAAAATTATTCAAAATTATTTTTAATTGAATATTTGATATAACTACCACAATATTATTCTCTGCTCAACACAAGTAGGTACCATCGGCTCTCATTACCGTATCACTACTTCCCTCGAGGCCAAGGACGGGTCCTTTAACCGGCATTCCAGAAGAAATAGAATAAGAAAAGACATCTTATTTAAGTTCGTACTTCTTAGTCTCGATGGCATTCCGCCGAATAGCTTTCAAGTTGATCGAGCCTTTGAGGAAAAGGAAAGCGATCACTTGGTTTTTTGGTTGATCGGATCGAAGTTCGAGGGAACTAGTCAAAGTCCTCGCACCTGGCTCGGAACGTGATTGGAGATGCGGAATTATGGATCGATTTTTACCGGGTGTGTAGAGGGTTGGATCTTGGCCGGATTGTTGATGGAGATCACTGGGGCACTGAGAGAAAGGAAGAATCGAGGTCGGATTTGGACTTGGGTTTGGGGGAGAGAAGTCGTCAGATCCAGAGTAGGAGTGACGACGACTGTGGCGGGTGATGGGTTGGAGGCTCGGGGGTGGATAAGGAGACTTGCTTGACATGGGAGAGATGGTGGAGGCGAAGAGTCCGGTTCGCTCGGATCCGAGTGAAGACTGAGCGAGCCGACGATGGATAAACGACAAGAGGAGTTTTTGGTAGGTAAAGACAAGGAGAGAAATACAGCCAATCGAAGAAGAAGATTAATGGAATGGATCAATTTGGCTTGAGATGGGGCCGATTGCTTGAGGTTGACTGCCGAAGACTCCACGGAGCTCTTTGCACGGCACCGATCATTAAACGACGTCGACAACAACGGAAACGACGGCAATGGTGACGACGCGATTATTGGGCTTTGATGATGGAGAGCAACAGATCTAACCCACGAGAGAAAAAACGATGTTTGTTGTGGTGCCGCCTCGCCTCGCCTTCTAGTCAATTGCAAGGAAGTCTCTTTGTGCCTCGGAAAAGGAAAGCGCCTCGGAAAAGGAAAGAAAGTAAATGTCTTCCAGATATTTTGGTTGGGAAATGGGAATTGAAAGTAATAATGACCAAATCCCAATTTGCCCCCCGAATCAAATGACCAAAATGACCTCTCATCCGTTAGCATTTCTAACGATTATTAACGGGAGGGTCCTAACTGGGACAAATGGTAAGATTGTGTATGAAATTGGGAAAATTTTAACATTAGGGGGCATTATGGGATTGGTGGTTACTTTGGGGTGATTTTCATATTTTGGGCAAAAAAATATGTATATATATATATATATATATATATATATATATATATATATATATATATATATATATATATATATATATATACATATATATATATATATAATAGAAAAAAGAAAAAGAAAAAATTATGTATCGACGAAAAAATAAACGGAAGAAGAGTGTAAGATTCAAATGAAAGCATAGCTTTCAAGAGAAAATATGTTAGAAAAAATTCTCGCCGATAAGAATGATGTGATATTTTTAGAAGTATATATTGCCCAAAACAAGTTTGGGGGAAGAAGAAAACTGAAAAGTAACGAAAAGCACCCCTCCACTTGTAGTCTTTGTGTGTCCTAGCCTAAATAGGGAAAACTTCCTTTGCTTAGAAGTATGAGGGATAAAGGGTAGTCTTACTCTCTCACTTTGAATTCCAACCCTTTCCATCAAATCCCCCAACACCTTGGCCTTACATTACAAGCTAAATAAAGACCTAACGATCTTCTTGCCAATGCTTATGTTGTTTTTAACCGTCAAGTGAGTCATATGGAATTGATCAAACACTTCATGTTCATTATTATTCACCCTAAAGCTCACCGTGTTAGCATAATCTTAGCTATTACAAGTCATTGGGATAGGAGAGCATTGTATGTCATACATAGAAGTGCATGGGATGGATGTATAAGTCTTTGAAATCCTTGGGACCTTCGTCTGCCTCAGAATCGACTGGGTTTGGATGGTAGATCTCATAATTCTAATGCATGATTTTCTATTAAACTTTGATTTTCATATGAATGTGGTGTTTAGCTTAATAAAACCGTTTTAGTTAAGATATTCTTTAAGACCGGTGATCACACACACACGGAGAAATTAGAAGTAGTAGTAGTTTTAAGAAAAGATCGTTGGTTTTATGTGACTAAGCATATATGTGGTGAGCATCAAACCGAGATTACATGCATGCCATACACTTATAACTTGAGATTGAAGCCAAAAAAGATTTTTATGTTTATTTTTAGTTTAATTTTTATTCGCTTTTGTATTTATCGCTTGTATTTATTCTGCTTAGTCGAGTCACTGGAAAGAGTCTCCTTGAGTTTGTGGGTTTATAGAGGAGTGTAAATAGTGTCACCCTCCAAAAGATTTTATTTTTTGTTATTTTTATGCTTTTGTATTTATATTTATTTGTTTACCGTGGACGAGCAAAGTTTAAGTTTGGGGTATTTGATCGATGTATTTTATACGGCCGATTTTATATGCTTCTATGACTTAAATTATGCTATTTCACGAGGCTTTTGAGTACTACCGATATATGTTTTCGGTGAGTTTTGTAAGTTTAAGGGTTTTAAGTGAAAATATGCAAAACCCGTGGTTTTATGTGCAAATTCCAAGAAGGGCCAAAGAGGAAAAATGAAGAAGAACTAAGTCAGCCATTCGAGACCTTGGGACAGAAGGTACCTCGCACTTGACCGCAAGGTAGCGATGCGCATGCATCGAGGCAAGAAACCAAAGGCCGCCACATCGGAGACCTTGCGGACGCAGTACTCAACACCTTGCGACCGCAAGGTGGTCGAATGCGATATTTTCGGATTTTCACACGTGATTCGATTGGATTACAACTCCCGAGTATATATTGCCGATGCCGAGAGCTAAAAAGGGAGGACGGCCGGAAGCTCCTTAGGTAGATTTTAGATAGTTTTTAGATTGTATAACATAGTTAGATTGTGTAATTACAAGTATTGAAGATCAAATCATGTATCCGATCATCTCCATGTGTTGTTCATTGTCTATGATGAACTAAATCATCCATAATCTAGAGGTGGGAGGTAACTTGTATCAATTTATGTTTTGATTCTATATATGTTCATTCAATTCTTGTTGATTGTGGTGTTTATCAATCCCTATATTATTTTGCTTTGAACAAATGAATGTAATCGCAAATAATAAAGGCCTAGAGGTGCGGATAACCGCATGACCATGTGCATATGTCGCATAATCGGCTCACCATCACAATAAATTGGACCTATCGATGCACGAGAGATAAGTTAGGACCAGGTTCATACATGATCTAGGTGACAGATAGATCATAAATCTAGGTGACAGCTAGATTTACAGTTCTTGTGCTTAGGATATAGAATGGATGAATTTTGCGGGGATGGAGGATGAACCAATTGTTCAATAGACTATATCTATCTTTAGTGAACGAACCCAAGAAATTGAATGATAATTATTATGAATTGAACATAAAGGAGATACAAGTGAAACCCGTAATCCTAGATTGCCACCCACCATAAGATCTTCATATCTCGTAATTATCGCTAATTAGTTAAACATCTAAATATAAATAGTAGTTTAGAATAGAAATAAATATAAAAACCCCTTTAGATTAATAATTTGCTATCAATAAATTGCACTGTTCGTGATCACTTGTCTCTATGGGTTCGACCCTTGCTTCCAATACTATTCTATAATAGTCTTGTCCACTTGCAAGGAAAAAGATTAATTAAAACACATCGATCATCCGTCTTCATAAAATATCTATTATTGTAGTTTTTGAACCGATGCCGATATAGATAAAGTTAACCTCATTAATCGCCGCTTGAATTTCGTGTTTTTTAATACTTCCAATTCTTCTAGCTCTATTTGGATTTTTGTTAAGTCTTCTTTTACTTGCCGCTAATTAATAACAATGTGCGCAAGTTACCCTCGTGATTCAACATTTCTTGTGGCCTTCTCAAGTTCTCCCTTACTTGTGTCTACGCTAAATGCACTTTGGAAGAACGTAAGGACCTGGGACGATTTAATCCATCCGATTCCTCTTTTCGTAATATTCGTGGTTAGCCTGGGAGAGACTTCAACATCATTCTCCACCCTAAAAGCGGTCGGTGCGGGTTGGGACCGTATTGGTGCTCGGACTTCCACGCCGCTATCTGTGACACGTCTTTTCCGATTTGGGCTATTCAAGAAGTGACTATACTTGGTGGAACAAGCGTGAGGGAACTTCCACTATTCATGAACGCATTGATGAGTCTTATCCACTCCTCGATTGGTTGGACAAGTTTCAAATTACCACTGCAAAGACCTCAACCGTACTTGCTCGATCATTCCCCTCTTCCCACTTCCATTTCTAGCCAAGTTTCTGGGACCTTCGCTGCTTTCAACACTTGGATTAATCATGCTACTTTTAAATATGTGGTGACTAATGCATGGAGCAAGCATGAACCAAAGCCGCCCTATGTCTCGGTTCTCTCGAAACTTAAAAATGCCAAAGCAACCTTAAAGAATGGAATACCATTGTTTTTGGCAACATATTTGACAACCTCCTCCAGAAGCCGAAGACGATGTCTTGGAAAAGGAATTATTGTTTGAGCTTAATGCCTCTCCCTCTAATCGAGAGAACTTTATGGTCGCCCAAGCTAATCTTCGCTCTCATCTTAAGCGAGAAGAGGATTTTGAAGCAAAATCTAAGCTTAAATGGCTCAAGGACGTTTAAGGAAATACAAACTCTTTTCATGCCTCGCTTAAACGTAACCATCGGCATTTGTTTATCAATTTTATTCATGATATGGAAGGCAACCTTCTTAACTCTGATCGCCTATCAAGCAGGGTGGTTAAGTACTTCACGAAGCAACTTCACTCGAGGGAATCTCTACTTCTACTTCCTTCTTGGATGTTATCCCACGATCATTTCAAGACTCTGGAATTCTCACCTTATCTCCCTCCTTTAGCTTCTCGAAATTAAAAAGGCTATCCATGATTTGAAGTGCGGAGACAGCTGTCTGCTGGTCCCGATGGTTTCTCCGACAAGTTTTATTCTCGCTTACTGACATTATTATTATTAATTAGAATTTTTGAGAAGCTATTCTTGAATTCTTTTTATGGATTTTTCCTCCTGGGGCTTTTGGTCTAGTACTTTCATCAGTGGCTATCCCTAAAGTTGATGTGCCCTCGACCTTTAAAGATCTTAGGCCGATTAACTTGTGTAATTTCACTAAGCACCAAGTTATTTCAAAATCCTCTCTTCTCATAGTTTGTTTTTGCCCCACATTATTTCAAGCAACCAAAGTGCTTTTACAAAAGGGCACACCATCCAGATAATATCTTACTTGCTCAAGAGATGATGTGTTTTTAGGGAAGAAGGTTCCGTGTTCTAAAGTTGTTCTTAAACTCGACATGGCCAAGGCTTTTGACCCTGGTCCTCTTGGGTTTTCCTCACTAACTGTTGGCAAGTTTGGTTTCCATGAGATCTTCATTGACCTTATATGGCATCTCACCTCTCGATAATTGGTTCTCGCTCTTTTAATGGGGCCTCCAATCGGATTTTTCTCTTCTTCGTGGCCTCTATCAAGGTGATCCTCTCTCCGAGTCTCTTCTCATTTCGCCGATTATTTTAGTCGAAAACTTAACCAACTTCAGCAACAAGTTTCCTCCTCCATCTATTCCACCGTTAGTGGCGCCTGTTATATCACATCTCGCTACACGATGATTTCATCATCTTCAGAATGGTAGCAAAACTTCCATTCTCCATCATAAGAATATTATTAAAGAGTATGAAGATTTGTCTCGTCAGTTATCAAACTCCAAGAGTTCTTTTACACGTTCCCCCATCGATTCTAGTCGTCTTCAAATGATCAACGCTGTTGGGTTTCTATGCGGCTCTCTTCCTATCACTTATCTTAGCTACCCGCTTTACTTTGGTCGCAAGAAGCATCATTATTTTGATAGTCTTGTTAATAAACGCTGCACTGAATTGCCTCCTCGGATCGAACTTCTTTAATTTCGCTAGTCGCATACCCTCATCAATCATGTGCTCAATTCCATATCTAGCAACATGATTGCCTCTCTTGATCCTCCATTTCGGTTAGCATCTTAATTGACAAGTTATGCTCTAATTTTTTATGGGGCCAATTGGAAGGGAAAATAAAGTCACCGGATAGCTTGAAAACTTGTTGTCGCCCAATCAGGGGTGTGCATTCTATGTTTGACCTCATCAGCCTACTAGATTAAAATTTGGTGGAGGTTTCGCATCATTACAAACATGTGGACTACTTTTTTGAAAGCTCGTTATCTTCCCCAATCACCATCCTTCCCAATTTTTTCACGGCTCTTAAAGGTGCATGCCACATGGAACTCATTATATTTTTGGGTTATATTTTTTAAGATTTGTCATTGGGCTTGCTCTAAGGAAAACCTTATTTGCGTAACTCATTAATCCGGCTACCACTATGTTCATGCATGGCATACCTTCTAGAAAACTCAAACTTGAAGAAGCAAGAGATATACTGTTGTGAGGAGAACTCAGACGCGGTGTGTAAGAGAAAGAGAACTGTGTGCTTGTATGCGTGAGAGAGAGAGAGAGAGAGAGAGAGAGAGAGAGGAAGTTGGGAAGAGGGAGGTGATGATTATAGAGGAGGCCGTGATTCATGCACAAATCATAGATTGATAAGGGCAAAAGGCTCTTCAATTTGGGATTGTTTTTTCTTGATCGGAGAAGATGAAGATGAATAAATGGGTAAAATGGGTATTGCATCTTAATTTAATGGTGAAGCTAACATCCGCTCAAATTTTGGCTCGCTTGCACCATAATTTTAGTTTAGTGGCAAGGATAACAATTTTAAAATTTTGTGTGTTTTGCACCATAATTTTAGTTTAGTGGCAAAGATAACAATTTTAAAATTTTGCTATCCACAATGCAAATTTTTGAAAAGTTGGGTAGCTCAAATATGTATTTTTGCAATTTTTTAAATTAAAGATAACTTTCACAACAAATCTTCATAATATCAACTCATTTCATGCGAATCGATTTATTTAAAAAAATAATAAAGAGGTTTATTTCATACCTCACTAGAACAACTTACCCGCATTTATGAACAACTAGTTTTATCCCGCATGCCTAAACACATCGACAAATATATTTTTATTTAAATTAAATTCAAGTAAAACAAAAAAGAAACACAAAATTAAAAGAATAGAGAAAAATAATTTTGGAAGATGCTAATATAGAAATTAATAGCCTTTTCAAACGGCTACACATTTGTTATCTATAAAAAAAACTTCTACACATGTGTTTAAGTGTATGTGTGTTTTAAGTTTATTTTTTTATTCACTACTTATACTAATTTAACAAAGAAACATTGTATGTGTTAAAGTTTTAATATTTAACTACTTAAAAAGCAATATAAATTGTCAAATTAGAAGCTTGGTAAAAGTAAGAGGGAGAGAGTCAAGATCTGATTCAAATTGATGAGAAAGGAAAATGGGGGTTATTTGAGAAATTAGAGAGAGATAAAGTTGGATGTAGGGGAGAGAAAATCAAAGGGTTTTGTTTAAGACTTCTATTTTCAAAGTTGGGTTCTTGGTATACAAAGCTTTGGATGCAATAATTCAGGTTACAAGTTTCAATGAGCTATTTAATTTTTCTATCATTTAATTATAAAATTTATTAAATATTTGTTGTAAATGGGGTTCTATTTTAGGAAAGTATTTTTGGCAGGATTTTACTATATTTAGGCTACCCTGATTTTATATATATATAGATTTTACTTTCTTGCTTTCTTCAACCCCTTGGTTCCAGCACCCCCACTTCATTCTCTTCTTTCTTTCTTTTTTTTTTTGCCATTACCGCTCCCCTTGAATTCTTCTTTGTGTAATGTTTTCATCGATGCTACCTAAGGTCTCATTGTCTTTCACTTCTATTTACTGGCCAATTGCAATTAAGAGATATTTAATTTAAATTGAAGGGAGTACATAATCAACAAAATAAATAAACTGAATTAAAGGAACAAAAAAAGAAAAGAAATAACTTGCCGTTAATGATTTACAGATATCTCATATATTGTTATCAGGATTCATGAAATTTAGAAATATCTCTTGAATGTATTAAAGAAACTAATATATGAAAGCAAATGTCAGAATTAATTAGGGAACCAATTAAAGCGATAACGAGAGTTAATCCTGGTCAGTAGTTTTGTTTGGTAATAAAAAAAAAAGTTATGTTTGGTAAAAATGAATCCTGACCAGTAGTTAACTTTTCAGAAGATTGAATCCTCGACCATTAGTTATGTTTGCTAAAAAATGAATCATTACCATTAGTTATGTTTTCGATCTGGTCTTACGTAGATATTTTGTAATACGCATCATCTTTACACGACCCAATCGTGTGTTGGTAGGTTAAGCTATTAGAGAGTTGAGCTGCTTTTACTAATTAAAACTGTTAGACAAAATTTTATAGGAGATCTATTATAATATAATAAATTACTTTTTTTAAACGGTATGTAGAATCAAAGATGACGATTTTTTGAAAACAGAGAAAATAATATTTAACAATAACTATAACCTTTATATAATGTTCATGAAAAATAATTTTGTTAATAAAATAGAATACTGATCGCTTCGTGTCAACCTAAATATATTCCCCGAACCTTAATTTCTTTTGAATTTTTAATATCTTAAGATAATTGTTTACAAAATGGTAGGAGAATAAAAGAACTTTGAATATATACTCCTCCGGCCTTATATATAAACAACAAGATACTTACTAAAATACTCTTAAGTATCTCACTCAAAATTGACGATAATTAATGCAATATTAATTCATTGTCATCAATTCATTATAGCTCCTTTTATTAGTGGTTCTTTGTGTATAGGGAATGTGTATGGGTGGCAATTTGAGGCACGAAACGATTGACCGACACAAACACGACACCGAAATTATTGGGTTTGGGCTGGGGCTTATCGGATTCGGGCCGTTATAGGGCCAACACGATAAAAAATGGGTTGTTATCGAAATGGCTTGATAAGCACCGTAAGACACGATAACTAAAATATATATGTTTTAAAAATATATTTTTAAAAATTTACTAAAGGTTATTCACTTCTTTCGAATTATTTTCATGATTATTTCATAGTTTTATCATTTGAAAATTTATGACTTTTAAACTACTTAACTATTTATATTGATAAATTTTCAAAATATATATTAAAAAATGAAAATTATATATTTTATAATGTTTATTTGGCTTAACGGTTCGACTAAATAAATCATGTTTTTTGCTTATCGTGTCTCATCGTGTCGCGGCCGTGTTTCGTGTTTTTATCATGTCGCCTTCGGGTTTTAATATTAGGCACGATAAGCTTATCGTGTCGTGTTCGCGCTTATCGTGTCGTCTTTGTTATCGCAGGCCCGATAACGACCCCAAGACGATCGACTTGCCACCCCTAGGAATGTGCACCCATCTTGAAAAACAAAAAGAATTAACAAGGGGTATTTTTGGTACAAAACTTCTTGGAAGTTATGAGTAGATTTTAATATGATGATTTTTGTTTATATTTAAGTCTACCAAAATTTGGTATTTTTTGCTTATATATAGGGTTGGAGGGAGTATATTAGTACAATATTGCATCATCCAGATAAAGGCGACAAATACTCTTCACGTTCTGAACAAAGATTTATTTATACTATTTTGATAAATTTTATTTTTAAAAGTCAACTTTTAAAAATTATGTTTATAATTTATATAGTATTTCATCTTCACTCCCAACTTATTTTGCAAGCATTAGGGTGTATGTGGTTCCATTTATTTTAGTTTAGTCTGTTTAGGTCAAAACTACGAAACTAACCACCTCGATTGCTTCCTAAAATTTTCAAACCAAACCGAAGTGAATAAGGTAGGAAATCGAACCGAACCACTCGGTTTAGTTTGGTTCGATTTTGTGGTTTATAAATTATTTTTTTACTCAATTTAATCAACATTAACAACAACAATAATTATAATATTTTTATTTAGAATTAACAATAAACATTAGAAATTAACATATTAAAAGTAAATTATCGTAAGTAAAATAATACAAATTCCAAAATAAGCACAAATAATAGAAGAATTTTGTTTCCAACCATCTAAATTTGGTTTGGTTTAGTAATATACACACTAACACCCACCAACACACACACATATATATATTATATATATATATACATATATATATATATATATATATATATATATATATATATATATATATATATATATATATATATTAAGGGTCTAGATTATGCATATCAAATGATCCAACGACTTAGAATATTTGATAAATGTTAGTATATAATATATATTACTCCCTTCGTCCCAAAATTATCATCTAGTTGAATTGGTACACAGTTTAAGAAAATATGTTTGACTAGATTATTAATATTAGTTGGATGTGTAGTTTACTTTAAAACTCATGTGTATGTAGCCCATGATTATAGTAGAATTATAAAATAAGGGTAAAGTGATAAAAGTGTTATCCTAAAAGGTAAGTTTAAACAAGACAATTATTTTGGGACAGACGAAAAAAAAGCAAAACAATAATTTAGGAGCGGAGGGAGTATCTAACAAATAAATAAATATATATAGGTTTTACTTTTTTCGGTTATATCGAACTTGTGAGTTTCTCCATTTTCGAACGGAAACAGACCAAACCAAACCAAACCGATTGGCTTGGTTTGTTTTGGTTTCGTGGTTTCGATGTGCACCGTAGTAAGCATATTACTTATGCTTAAATATTTTGTAATCGCGGCTAACTCCATGGTATTAATTTATTATTTTACTAATTACAATTTTCAAATAAGGATTTTTTTTTTGAATGACACATAGGGAGTATAAAAAAACATAAAAAACAAACAAAAAACAAAACAAAAACAGAAATGTTAAAGGAAACAAAGATATTTTTCAACATTTTTTACAATAATATTTATAAGGTAAAAAATTAGATAAGACGATATTACACATATTTTTTTGTAAAATATATTCTCCTTACCTACCCATCGTATTGACAAGCTGTGTCATGAGAAAGTGAAGTATCTTATCGATAAAAGAGTCGTTTTAAAGAGACTTCACTATCTGTGATACGGAAAGACCGAGAAAGAGAGCTAAAGAAGTGGACAAAAATGTCAGTAATTAATAGACATGTGTGTGATAGATCATAGAATAGATGTGACAACACACTTATTCAAGAATCAATTGATAAGTTGTTTCATAAGAAAGTGAAGTGTCTTATCGATAAAAGTCGTTTTAAAGAAAATTCACTATCTGCAATACGAAAAAATAGAGAAAGAGAACTAAAGAAGTGGACAAAAATGTCACTAATTAATAGACATGTGTGTGATAGATCATATAATAGATGTGACACCACACTTATTCAAGAATAATTTGATAAGTTGTTTCATAAGAAAGTGTCTTATCGATAAAAGTGTCGTTTTAAAAAGACTTGCACTATCTGCAATACGAAAAAGACCAAGAAAGAGAACTAAAGAAGAAGACAAAAATGTCAGGAACTAATTGACGTGTTCGTGATAGATCATAGAATAGATGTGACAACATGCTTATTCAATAACCAATTGATAAGCCGAGTCATGAGAAAGTAAGGCGTTTTATCGATAAAAGTGTCGTTTTGAAATCAGTTGTACGAAGAACAACGGTGGATCAACTAATCGAGTTGGTCTTTTTGTAATTTAAAAGAAAAGAAAATTTTTTTTTTAAAAAAAGTACACATTTTTATCTATAAATAAAGACGTGATTTTATTCATTTGAACACGAAACGAATTTTCTTCGAATTTTGAGTTATCTATATTATAAATCAGTTAGATAACTGACTAGCGCTATTTAGATGTTGAGATTAAAAATTTATTAGTTGAAATTCACTCTCATATTTACATGTGTGACTAGTTATCCATTTTTAACCCCATACAATTAATACTAATTTAATTAATTAAATGATGAATGGTTATTTGGTGAATGATTATTTTTATCCATCTATTTATTTTTTTAAAACAACCTTGACTTGATTTCTAAGGCAAAGGGATTAATTTTTTTTAATGCGTATACGGCTGATGTCCACCCTCTTTCTATATACTAAATCCAAACAAACAAACAAACACACATCCACACAAAATATGTGTACCCGTGTTATAGGTACGGTGTTTGTATGATATCAATTTAATTAATGGTCGGGATAAACAAAACTCGTAACTGGCGGGATAATTCAAACAAAACTCACAACTGAATGTTTTATATGTAATTGTAGAGGGGTAATTCAAACATAATTTATAACTGAGGGGTTCATTTGTAACTCATATACTTACGAATCAATCTGAACCGTCATTTGTGTTTAGCATAATTCGATCAGGACCACCAGTTAGACCCCGAGCTGTAGTATAATATAGATATTATGAACAGTCACTTTTTTTTTCTTCTCCCTATGTTTTATCTTCATATTATAAAGTCACACCCTGCGATTAATCTTCTAGCAGTCACCCCTTATAGAATATTAATCACTCAACTATCACTTGAAACAATGTACCCTTCAATTTGTAACCTTTTTTAAATCGCACCTTCTATTTAGGCCTTGTCATTTCAATTGACGAAATCGATATCGCAGCTTGTGATAGAGGCACGAGCATGAACATCTAATTTGAGATAAATATGATGGGATATGAAAGATTATTGAAGTTTATGTCAAACTATTATAATTTTTTTGTTTGAGTAGTTTAACGAGGAACAAACTAGATGATCGGTTGTACATGTTCTTAGGGCATCCACAATGGCCCCTTTTTGAAACCTCTAAAAACCATTTTAGAGTTTTTTTACACACTTAAGCTTACAATAGTTACTTTTTTCCACTCTATATCCCTAAAATAAGTTAAGCCTCCCTCTAAGTTTGGAGGGACCTTTAGTGGAATAGTGATCTACTTTCTCTCTCAATTTTCTCATCTCCATTTTCTTTCTTATTCTCCATCATTTGTGTAGTTATTATTAATTTCATAAGTTTTATTTGGTGCTAAAATTAAAAAAAATATCATTTCTTCAGAGGAGTTAAGTTTAGATAATAATAAAAAATATTTTAAGCATAAATTTTCTTTTAAATTGACATTTATTTTGAGATAAAAGCAATTTTAAAATTATTAAAACATATATTCCTTCGTTTTTAAATAATCGTCATCTTTGACCCGACATGCACCGTTTAAATAAATTAATTGATTGTATTACAAATATTGGTGTAATGTGTGGTTTCCTTTAATTATACTACATTTGTCTTCTTAAATTTTCCTACCATTGCAAGCTACCTATATACATATATTCTTTTTTTACATTATTATCGTATTACATTATTATCGTAAACTTAATCGATTGATCAAATTGAAAGATACTTATTTTTTATGTGAAATGTGTGTATTAATAGTGAAGTCTTTTCAACCAAATGAAATAATTTGTTTCGTGTTCGTAATCTATGAGAGGATAAAATAATAATAATAATTATTATTATAAACATAAATTGACCCTTAACATGACATATATTTTAAGATTAAAGTAAGCAAAATAATTTTAAAAATAAAATATTTTTTTCCATAGAATATATAATATAAAATATAAATATTTCAATTCAATTGTGTTGGAAAAAAAGAAATAAAAAATATGAGAAATATGGTGGTAGTTAGGTTTGTTAGTTGTGATGAAAGAAATTTGAGGTTTTTAAAGGATTGTATAGAAGGTGATTATTGCAGTGGAATTTTTTTTAGAGTGTTGAAAAAATGTAAAAGGAACAAACAACGAGGTAGCTAGAGGGTGATATCATTGGAGATGCTCTTATAGAGTTTGCATAAAGAAAATTGACTTATGTTTCAAGACAAAAAAGTACATTGTTTTAAATATTAACTAGTTTTACACCCGTGCGTTAAACGCACGAATAAAAATATTTTTTTTATTTTAATTAAATAATATTCAAGCAAAACGAAGAAGTAAATCAAAATCAAAAGAATAAAATAAGATGTAATGTATTAAATAAGATATTTTTATGAAATTATTATTATTATTATATTTTTAAGTTATGAAAAATCAAAAGTTTGAGCAAAATATATGATGTATTATTTATTTAGTAAATAAATATATCATAGATTAGAAAAGAAGATAAAATATGAATAACTGTTAATCTACTTAATAATGAAAATTTAAAAAATGTAACAAACATAACCAAAACTTACTTTGAGTAAGCGAAAGAGATCTATTTAAACATTTTTGCCTGTTCAAAATGACAGTATGATTTGAACATTCTCCATGATTTGTTGAATCAATAATAAACGAAATATTTGAATATGTGAAAGGTGAGTAGATATATAAATTGTTTTTCCATGTATTGTGTACTTGTATAGTAGCTGAAAAAAATATGTAATATTTTTTTAATTCACTACTTATACTAATTTAACAAAGAAACATTGTATGTGTTAAAGTTTTAATATTTAACTACTTAAAAAACAATATAAATTGTCAAATCAGAAGCTTGGTAAAAGTAAGAGGGAGAGAGTCAAGATCTGATTTAAATTGATGAGAAAGGAAAATGGGGGTTATTTGAGAAATTAGAGAGAGATAAAGTTGGATGTAGGGGAGAGGAAATCAAAGGGTTTTGTTTAAGACTTCTATTTTCAAAGTTGGGTTCTTGGTTTACAAAGCTTAGGATGCAATAATTCAGGTTACAAGTTTCAATGAGTTATTTAATTTTTTTATCATTTAATTATAAAATTTATTAAATATTTGTTGTAAATGGGGTTCTATTTTAGGAAAGTATTTTTGGCGGGATTTTACTATATTTAGGCTACCATGATTTTATATATATATAGATTTTACTTTCTTGCTTTCTTCAACCCCTTGGTTCCAGCACCCCCACTTCATTCTCTTCTTTCTTTCTTTTTTTTGCCATTACCGTTCACCTTGAATTCTTCTTTGTGTACATTTTCATCGATACTACCTAAGGCCTCATTGTCTTTCCCTTCTATTTACTGGCCAATTGCAATTAAGAGATATTTAATTTAATTTGAAGGGAGTACATAATCAACAAAATAAATAAACTGAATTAAATGAACAAAAAAAGAAAAGAAATAACTTGCCGTTAATGATTTACAGATATCTCATATATTGTTATCAGGATTCATGAAATCTAGAAATATCTCTTGAAGTTGAATGTATTAAAGAAACTAATATATGAAAGCAAATGTCAGAATTAATTAGGGAACCAATTAAAGCGATAACGAGAGTTAATCCTGGTCAGTAGTTATGTTTGGTAAAAATGAATCCTGACCAGTAGTTAACTTTTCAGAAGATTGAATCCTGACCAGTAGTTATGTTTGCTAAAAAATGAATCATTACCAGTAGTTATGTTTTCAGACGGTCTTACGTAGATATTTTGTAATATGCATCATCTTTACACGACCCACTGTGTTGGTAGGTTAAGCTATTAGAGAGTTGAGCTCTGTTTTACGAATTAAAATCCGTTAGACAGCCTTATAGGAGATCTATTATAATATAATAAATTACTTTTTTTAAACGGTATGTAGAATCAAAGATGACGATTTTTTGAAAACAGAGAAAATAATATTTAACAATAACTATAACCTTTATATAATGTTCATGAAAAATAATTTTGTTAATAAAATAGAATACTGATCGCTTCGTGTCAACCTAAATATATTCCCCGAACCTTAATTTCTTTTGAATTTTTTAATATCTTAAGATAATTGTTTACAAAATGATAGGAGAATAAAAGAACTTTGAATATATACTCCCTCCGGCCCTATATATAAACAACAGTATACTTACTAAAATACCCTTAAGTATCTCATTCAAAATTGACGATAATTAATGCAATATTAATTCATTGTCATCAATTCATTATAGCTCCTTTTATTAGTGGTTCTTTGTGTATAGGGAATGTGTATGGGTGGCAATTTGAGGCACGAAACGATTGACTGACACAAACACGGCACGGAATTATAGGGTTTGGGCTGGGGCTTATCGGATTCGGGCCGTTATAGGGCCAACACGATAAGACACGATAAAAAATGGGTTGTTATCGAGATGACTTGATAAGCACTGTAAGGCACGATAACTAAAATATATATGTTTTAAAAATATATTTTTAAAAATTTACTAAGGGTTATTCACTTCTTTTGAATTATTTTCATGATTATTTCATAGTTTTATCATTTGAAAATTTATGACTTTTAAACTACTTAACTATTTATATTGATAAATTTTCAAAATATATATTAAAAAATGAAAATTATATATTTTATAATGTTTATTTGGCTTAACGAGTCTGACTAAATAAATCATGTTTTTTGCTTATCGTGTCTATCGTGTCGCGTGCTTTTCGTGTTTTTATCATGTCGTCTTCGGGTTTTAATATTAGGCACGATAAGCTTATCGTGCCGTGTTCGTGCTTATCGTGTCGTGCTATTAATGTACCGGTCCGATAACAGCCCAGCACGATCGACTTGCCACCCCTAGGAATGTGCACCCATCTTGAAAAACAAAAGAATTAACAAGGGGTATTTTTGGTACAAAACTTCTTAGAAGTTATGAGTAGACTTTAATATGATGATTTTTGTTTATATTTAAGTCTACCAAAATTTGGTATTTTTTGCTTATATATAGGGTTGGAGGGAGTATATTAGTACAATATTGCATCATCCAGATAAAGCTGACAAATACTCTTCACGTTACGAACAAAGATTTATTTGTACTATTTTGATAAATTTTATTTTAAAAGTCAACTTTTAAAAATTATGTTTATAATTTATATAGTATTTCATCTTCACTCCCAACTTATGTTGCAAGCATTAGGGTGTATGTGGTTCCATTTATTTTAGTTTAGTCTGTTTAGGTCAAAACTACGAAACTAACCACCTCGATTGCTTCCTAAAATTTTCAAACCAAACCGAAGTGAATAAGGTAGGATATCGAACCGAACCACTCGGTTTGGTTTGGTTTGATTTTGTGGTTTATAAATTATTTTTTTACTCAATTTAATCAACATTAACAATAACAATAATTATAATATTTTTATTTAGAATTAACAATAAACATTAGAAATTAACATATTAAAAGTAAATTATCGTAAGTAAAATAATACAAATTCCAAAATAAGCACAAATAATAGAAGAATTTTGTTTCCAACCATCTAAATTTGGTTTGGTTTAGTAATATACACACAAACACCCACCCACACACACACACACATATATACATATTATATATATATATACATATATATATATATATATATATATATATATATATGTATATATATATATATATATATATATATATATATATATATATATTAAGGGTCTAGATTATGCATATAAAATTATCCAACGACTCAGAATATTTGATAAATGTTAGTATATAATATATATTACTCCCTTCGTCCCAAAATTATCATCTAGTTGAATTGGTACACAGTTTAAGAAAATACATTTGACTAGATTATTAATATTAGTTGGATGTGTAGTTTACTTTAAAACTCATGTGTATGTAGCCCATGATTATAGTAGAATTATAAAATAAGGGTAAAGTGATAAAAGTGTTATCCTAAAAAGGTAAGTTTAAACAAGGCAATTATTTTGGGACAGACGAAAAAAAAAAGCAAAACAATAATTTAGGAACGGAGGGAGTATCTAATAAATAAATAAATATATATAGGTTTTGCTTTTTTCGGTTATATCGAACTTGTGAGTTTCTCCATTTTCGAAACGGAAACCGAACCAAACCAAACCAAACCGATTGGCTTGGTTTGTTTTGGTTTCGTGGTTTCGATGTGCACCATAGTAAGCATATTACTTATGCTTAAATATTTTGTAATCGCGGCTAACTCCATGGTATTAATTTATTATTTTACTAATTACAATTTTCAAATAAGGATTTTTTTTTTGAATGACACATAGGGAGTATAAAAAAACATAAAAAACAAACAAAAAACAAAACAAAAACAGAAATGTTAAAGGAAACAAAGATATTTTTCAACATTTTTTACAATAATATTTATAAGGTAAAAAATTAGATAAGACGATATTACACATATTTTTTTGTAAAATAAATTCTCCTTACCTACCCATCATATTGACAAGCTGTGTCATGAGAAAGTGAAGTATCTTATCGATAAAAGAGTCGTTTTAAAGAGACTTCACTATCTGTGATACGGAAAGACCGAGAAAGAGAGCTAAAGAAGTGGACAAAAATGTCAGCAATTAATAGACATGTGTGTGATAGATCATAGAATAGATGTGACAACACACTTATTCAAGAATCAATTGATAAGTTGTTTCATAAGAAAGTGAAGTGTCTTATCGATAAAAGTCGTTTTAAAGAAAATTCACTATCTGCAATACGAAAAAATCGAGAAAGAGAACTAAAGAAGAGGACAAAAATGTCACTAATTAATAGACATGTGTGTGATAGATCATATAATAGATGTGACACCACACTTATTCAAGAATAATTTGATAAGTTGTTTCATAAAAAAGTGTCTTATCGATAAAAGTGTCGTTTTAAAAAGACTTGCACTATCTGCAATACGAAAAAGACCAAGAAAGAGAACTAAAGAAGAAGACAAAAATGTCAGGAACTAATTGACGTGTGCGTGATAGATCATAGAATAGACGTGACAACATGCTTATTCAATAACCAATTGATAAGCCGAGTCATGAGAAAGTAAGGCGTTTTATCGATAAAAGTGTCGTTTTGAAATCAGTTGTACGAAGAACAACGGTGGATCAACTAATCGAGTTGGTCTTTTTGTAATTCAAAGGAAAAGAAAATTATTTATTTTTAAAAAGTACACATTTTTATCTATAAATAAAGACGTGATTTTATTCATTTGAACACGAAACGAATTTTCTTCGAATTTTGAGTTATCTATATTATAAATCAGTTAGATAACTGACTAGCGTTATTTAGATGTTGAGATTAAAAATTTATTAGTTGAAATCCACTCTCATATTTACATGTGTGACTAGTTATCCATTTTTAACCACATACAATTAATACTAATTTAATTAATTAAATGATGAATGGTTATTTGGTGAATGATTATTTTTATCCATCTATTTATTTTTTTAAAACAACCTTGACTTGATTTCTAAGGCAAAGGGATTAATTTTTTTTAATGCGTATACGGCTGATGTCCACCCTCTTTCTATATACTAAATCCAAACAAACAAACAAACACACATCCACACAAAATATGTGTACCCGTGTTATAGGTACGGTGTTTGTATGATATCAATTTAATTAATGGTCGGGATAAACAAAACTCAGAATCGGCGGATAATTCAAACAAAACTCACAACCGAATGTTTTATATGTAATTGTAGAGGGGTAATTCAAACATAATTTATAACCGAGGGGTTCATTTGTAACTCATATACTTACGAATCAATCTCGAACCGTCATTTGTGTTTAGCATAATTCGATCGACCACCGCTAGACCCCGAGCTGTAGTATAATATAGATATTATGAACAGTCACTTTTTTTTTTCTTCTCCCTATGTTTTATCTTCATATTATAAAAAGTCACACCCCTGCGATTAATCTTCTAAACAAATACCCCTTATAGAATATTAATCACTCAACTATCACTTGAAACAATGTACCCTTCAGCTGTAACCTTTTTTTAAATCGCACCTTCTATTTAGGCACTGTCATTTCAATTGACGAAATCAGATATACTGGCACTGTGATAGAGGCACGAGCATGAACATCTAATTTGAGATAAATATGATGGGATATGAAAGATTATTGAAGTTTATGTCAAACTATTATAATTTTTTTGTTTGAGTAGTTTAACGAGGAACAAACTAGATGATCGCTTGTACATGTTCTTAGGGCATCCACAATGGCCCTTTTTTGAAACCTCTAAAAACCATTTTGGAGTTTTTTTTCCACACTTAAGCTTACAATAGTTACTTTTTTCCACTCTATATCCCTAAAATAAGTTAAGCCTCCCTCTAAGTTGGGAGGGACCTTTAGTGGAATAGTGATCTACTTTCTCTCTCCAATTTTCTGTCATCTCCATTTTCTTTCTTATTCTCCATCATTTGTGTAGTTATTATTAATTTCATAAGTTTTATTTGGTGCTAAAATTAAAAAAAATATCATTTCTTCAGTAGGAGTTAAGTTTAGATAATAATAAAAAAATATTTTAAGCATAAATTTTCTTTTAAATTGACATTTATTTTGAGATAAAAGAAATTTTAAAAATTATTAAAACATATATTCCTTCAGTTTTTAAATAATCGTCATCTTTGACCCGACAGACCGTTTAAATAAATTAATTGATTGTATTACAAATATTGGTGTAATGTGTGGTTTCCTTTAATTATACTACATTTGTCTTCTTAAATTTTCCTACCATTGCATGCTACCTATATATATATATATATATATTCTTTTTTTACATTATTATCGTAAACTTAATCGATTGATCAAATTGAAAGATACTTATTTTTTTTAATGTGAAATGTGTGTATTAATTGTGAATTCTTTTCAACCAAATGAAATAATTTGTTTCGTGTTCGTAATCTATGAGAGGATAAAATAATAATAATTATTATTATTATAAACATAAATTGACCCTTAACATGACATATATTTTAAGATTAAAGTAAGCAAAATAATTTTAAAAATAAAATATTTTTTTCCATAGAATATATAATATAAAATATAAATATTTCAATTCAATTGTGTTGGAAAAAAAGAAATAAAAAATATGAGAAATATGGTGGTAGTTAGGTTTGTTAGTTGTGATGAAAGAAATTTGAGGTTTTTAAAGGATTGTATAGAAGGTGATTATTGCAGTGGAAATTTTTTTAGAGTGTTGAAAAAATATAAAAGGAACAAACAACGAGGTAGCTAGAGTGTGATATCATTGGAGATGCTCTTATAGAGTTTGCATAAAGAAAATTGACTTATGTTTCAAGACAAAAAAGTACATTGTTTTAAATATTAACTAGTTTTACACCCGTGCGTTAAACGCACGGATAAAAATATTTTTTTAATTTTAATTAAATAATATTCAAGCAAAACGAAGAAGTAAATCAAAATCAAAAGAATAAAATAAGATGTAATGTATTAAATAAGATATTTTTATGAAATTATTATTATTATTATATATTTAAGTTATGAAAAATCAAAAGTTTGAGCAAAATATATGATGTATTATTTATTTAGTAAATAAATATATCATAGATTAGAAAAGAAGATAAAATATGAATAACTATTAATCTACTTAATAATAAAAATTAAAAAATGTAACAAACATAACCAAAACTTACTTTGAGTAAGCGAGAGAGATCTATTTAAACATTTTTGCATGTTCGAAATGACAGTATGATTTGAACATTCTCCATGATTTGTTGAATCAATAATAAGCGAAATATTTGAATATGTGAAAGGTGAGTAGATATATAAATTGTTTTTCCATGTATTGTGTACTTGTATAGTAGCTGAAAAAAATATGTATTATTTTAAATATATAAATAAATATTTAATAAAATTTATTTTAAAATAGTACAATATATCTTACCATTCGTGATATCTGATAAAGGAAGAACTAAAGTAGGATGCAACACATTTTGATTAGAACCTCCAATATTATACTATTTAGAAACAACATTTTCTACAACATAATTTATATAAGATTATTAAATTAAAGAAACAAACACCAAGAAATCATCCAGACATACTATTATTTTCATATATACTAAATAATTCAAAAGAATTTAATACATCGCATTTAAAAGACTTCAACAAAATTATCTGGGAACAATATTATTTTTATGACTATTTTCAAAATGAGAAATAAAAAATCTCAACCCATTGAAAAACAATAAAAGGCATGCTATATATAAAATCTATCTCATTAAAATCTCACCTCCGCCCCTAAGCCCCATGTAGTATAAGTTGTCCATTTTAATCTATTATATATAATCAATTCATCACCTCAACATCTAACCAAATGCAACCCTTCATATATAATCCTTCATCTTACATCTATTCTTTCACTTCAAAATTTCATCTACCTGACCTTCAGTAATAAATTCTAACAATTTTTCTCCCCAGATTATTCAAATCATTTTAATTTTTCATTGAGCTGAAAATTAAGCCTCTATCATTTTTTTACCCTATATTTCGTTGTATAACTTGTAAAGTTTTTTTGAAAAAATACAAATTATCCTCACCCAATAATATCTCTATTTATTATTTTTTATTATATATATTAATATTATTTTAATATCAACTATTTGTAATTCATGGGGTGAAATTTAATTGTGGGCCGAGCCCCAAATAAAATAATGACACTAAAATTCATCCTTTCAACGGCCTAATTTAAAATTATCCAATACAAAAAATAGGCCTAAAATAATTAGATTAACCCAAAACAAATAAAATACAATATTAATTAATACAAATTAATATTTTAACTAAAATTATGAGGGTATTACAATTATAATGAAAAGAAAAAAAGAAAATTGTAGGCCACTTTGACTAATTTTCAACCGCTTTAGTCCCTGATATTATTTTTTCAAACCGCTACGGTACAATATCAGATAATGTATCGTGACGCATGAAAATACTTTTTAACGTTTGTTGAAATTTGACAAAGTATACACTAACTTAAATATTTTCCACATAAACATTATAATAAAAAATCAGGTTGATATCGAGTTAGCTCAATAGACCTAATAAACAAAGAAAAAGAAAGGAAAGTAGGAAACTATTTTTTTGTAATGGGGTTGTTATTGTTCTTAGTTTGAAGTCTTAAAACTAAAAAATAAACTCTAAGCCCTAAGCTACAAACAACACTCGCGTAAAGCTCACCGGCGCGCTTTGACTCACACTTCACTAGCGACACATCATATCCTTCTCTCACACAACCGGCGCCATGGTAAACTCTTATCCCTCAATCACTATCTTGCTCAATCCATCTCTTTTGTTCTACAATATCTAGTACAATTATCAAGGGAGAATCTTGTTTATATTACCCATCATAACAATTATCATGGGAGAATCATGTTTATATTACCTCTCATGATCAGATAGTGATAATCAACGGTGTATGTTTGGGATTGATAGTTGATTTTTTTTGGCGATCAAAACTCCGAATCTGATTCAATATCATAAAATTTTCAGATCTATTAATTTTTTTTACACTTTTGTAGATCTGTGTGGGTATTTGTTATTCAGTAGAAATATTGCATGATTTTTTGGACTACTAAAACTTTGAATTTGATTCAATAGTCATAATTTTTTTGGGTTTAAAATGTTTAAAGCTTATTTGGTGATTGATTTTTTTAAACTCTACAGATGATTAGTTGAAACATCCGTAAAAAATGTTGTGCTATATATATATATATATATATATATATATATATATATATATATATATATATATATATATATATCATAGAAAACCAAAGGTCTAACATGATATTGTGAATTGTGCTGAGAATACCAACAGTTTAAGTGTATTCAAAGTTTATAGAAATATGTAAATATATCCATGTCAACTTATTTAAAAATATTAAATATTTAGTATACAAACTAAAGAAAAAGTAACAAAACAAAGTGTTTCAGCTTCCAATACATGCTGGATAATTCAGATTTGAGTTTCTATTTATGGTAAGTAGTTTTAGGCGGGAAAAACACGGTTGTTATATATATATATATATATATATATATATATATATATATATATATATATATATATATATATATATATATATTTAATGCTTGCTTCGCTCTATCCGAACTATTTTTGAAAAAACTAGTCGCTTCCTTTTCAAGTAATTGTTTTTCTTTCATTTTTCTCCCTTCTAATTTTTTTTTTCAAAACATATCTTTTTAATAAAATAATATTACCACTTTTATATTAATTTTTTTACCTACTTTAATTATGGCTGCATATTCAAGGGCATTAAATGAAACCACACATTACACAAATATTTATAATATATTTATTTATTTATTTATTAAACGATTACCAGATCAAAGATAACGATTATTTGAAATTAGAGGAAGTGATCGTATACTTAATGAAGTAGTAAGTAAAGTAAATGTTGTGTAGAACGAAAACAATTGCAAACAATAACATATTGATAGAAAGATCAATTGAAATTGAAAGAGAAGGAAAACATCTTCTAACTCGGAGCAGCCTCTTCATTCCCATAACAACTTTTTTAAAATGAAATTTCTACGTTTGTTATTCAAGAAATCTACAACAATTTTTTTTATTATAGATCTAAAGAATAATTATCAAGAACACCAAATTCAAAGAAAAGAAAAAAGACTTCAAACAAAATTTTCATTTAGCTTAAATTTTTTAGGATTAATATATAATTTGATTGCTCGACTTAACTCAAACTTTAAGTTTGGTCCTAGGGTTTTAAACATATTCATTTGGTCCCTGAATTCTTTTTTTTTTCCTCAGATTTCCCATCCCACCGTTAATATTATATTTTCCGTCCATTTTTTACAATATGACTAAATCACCCTTAGGATTAATATATAATTTGGTCCTTCGATTGCAAACTTTAAGTTTAGTCCTATGGTTTTCAAATCAATTCATTTGGTCTCTAAATTCGATTTTTTTGTCAGATTCCCTCTCCCACCGTTATCGTTACATTTACCATTCCAATTCTTTCAATAAGACTATATTACCCTTACAAGGAAGTTTCTTATGCGACGACTTTTCAAAAAGTTAAAAATACAGGGAGTTATATGCCAATCCGAAAAATATCTCATCTTCAACCTTTGAAACCCAGTATCAGTTTTCATTTCTTTTTGTTGAACATTCTTAATTTTTTCATGGTATTTCAACCGCAAGTATCCCTCCCTAATTCATGAGATACCCATCTACGTTCACCGACTTTCCTCTTTCTCCGGAAAGAACCTTTTTCGTTTTTTTGTGTCTTTCACCAACAAGACTGTATTGAACGTTCGCCTTAAATGAGATACTTTCCGACCAGTTGTAAAAAAAATTGTGCCCTTCTCCCATGGTTTGTTCGACCATCACTACTAGTTGGATGCAATAAGACTAAAGGGGGAAATCATTCCCTCGCTAGAGACAAAAAAAGAATATAAGATAAGGTTCGTCAAATTTTCTCATTCCTCATGGTCTTATGATTATACCATTGATGAAAATTCATTGCTTGGGAAATAGAGATCCTACCTTCCGGCGTTTTGATAAGGTTCGTGTAATATAGTCATATTGAAAAAAATGGACGTTAAAAGTAACGATAACAGTGAGAGGGGGAATCTGACCAAAAAATCAAATTCAAGGACCAAATGAATATATTTTAAAACCTTAGGACCAAACTTAAAGTTTGGGTTAAATCGAAAGACCAAATTATACGTTAATCCTAATTTAGTCATATTATAAAAAAGTGGATGAATAATGTAACGGTAATGGTGGGAGGGGGATTCTGACAAAAAAAATCGAATTCAAGAATCAAATGAATAGGTTTTAAACCATTAGGACCAAACTTACATGAATAGGTTTTAAAACATTACGACCAAACTTAATGTTTGAGTAAAATCGAGGGACCAAACTATATATTAATTCATTTGCAACTTTTGAAGTTTTTCAAAACGACTCTCAAAGTTTTAATAAGTGATGTCTTATTTTTTTTACCTCGCAAGTGTACGAATCAATTGGAGTATAACGTACGAAAAGTAAGGGTCAAACCACAGAGATGACAAGTATCTAGAGCAAGTAAACAGGTAACAATTAAAACAAAGAGGGGTTTTTTGTTTATTTATCTAATTTATTCTTATAAAAAGTATGCAATCTAATTAACAGATTAAAGTAGCAACACAGTTGTGAAGATCTAATGATGGATGGGAATCTAGGAATACGGTTTCACTTGTATCTACTCTAATGCTCTTTTGTTTAATGTATCAATCAATTATTCTTGGGTTCGTTTATGAAGAATTGGTATAAGTCGTCAAATTATAATTCAGTCTCAATCCTTAATAATTCATATGATTCTATACCCTTAAGAACAAAAACATAGGGATTTCCTATCTATCACTTAGGAACATATATATGAACCTAACCCTAACTTATCACTCTCGTGCACCGATAAGGTCAATTTATCGCAATAGTGAGTCAGTGTATGACATATGCATATGGCCGTGTAGTTATCCGCACCTCTTGGTCTTTACTTAAGGCGACACCATTTATTAGGAAAAAGCCAAAAAGTAAAGAGATTGATAAACACTGCGATCAACAAGATTTGATTGAATATGAAATTAAAATAGAGCAAAAGATTCGATACAAGTTGCCTCTAATTCCTAGATATGTGCGTTTAGTTTATCCTTGAAGATGAACCAATCAATTGAATTGAATAATACATAAACGATCTTCTTAAACTATGATTACAACTACTAAAAACTATTAATTACAAGCTAAATTAGGATTATTTTGTCGACCTCAACTTAGGGCTACAAGGTTCCTATTTATACTAGTGTTTACATGGCAAAAGTAGAATTAGGGTACAATTCCCGTATTCAGCATCGGAAGGGCTTGCGTGGGCAAGGTGCAGGGAATGCGGCCGCAAGGTCTTTACTTCTTTTCGTCTGTCAGACTGGGAACCTTGCGGAGGCAAGGTATGGGGACCTTACGTCTACAAGGCATTTTTACTTTCTGCTCCTTGATCTTCGCAGCCTTTTGCACTTTTCACCCTTCCTTCAATTCTTCACTAAAATCCTTGTAAATTCCCTAATTCCACTAAAAACCCTGAAACTCACAAACAAGCTCCAAAATACATATTAGTAGCCAAAAACCTCGTGGAATTGCTATTTCTAAGCTGAATAAGTCTCCAATAGATGCGTATAAAACACATCTATCAAAGACCCCCAAACTTAGACTTTACTCGTTCATGAGTAAACAATACTAATAGATACAAAAGCAAAGAAATACAAAAATTAAGAAAATCTTTTTGGAGGGTGACACTATTTACACTCCTCTATAGACCCACAAACTCAAGGAGACTCTACTGAGTGACTCGACTATGCAGATAAAAACGAAACTAATAAATACAAAAGCAGGTTACTACTCTAAAAGGAAATAAATACAAATTAGATATATTTTGATCATTCTCAAGTTACGAAAGCATGGATATCCAAATTGGCCTCAGAAAGAAGCTCACCACATGAGTGCAGACTCACCCAAATATCGTACTGACTTACATTCAAACCTGCGAATAATGCCAACATCTCCGTGTGTGTGTGCTAACCAGTCATGGAAACTTCCTAACTTAAATAGTTTTATTAAGCTAGGAAAAACATTCATTCTATAAATCAACAATTTTTAATAAAACATGTGCAACACCGAGTATGTAATCTACCATCCGAACCCGGTTTATCACAAACAAAGAGTACATAATGGATTTCAAGTACTTATACATCCATCCCATGCACTTTCTATGTATGGCATACAAAGCTTTTATGACCCATTTACTTACAATAGCTAATATTATGCTAATACAGTGAGCTTTGGTAAATAGTATGGAAATATGAAGTGGGGATCAATTTTCATGTATTACAATCAAATCAACCAATACAAGCAACTTACAAAAGAATCAATATGACTTTATTAAGCTTGTAATGTAAGGCCATGGTGTTGCGGAATACGATGGAAAAGGGATTAAAATTCAAAGTGAGAGAGTAAGACTACCCTTTTTCTCATTCGTTTCTACTGTATGTAGAACTTTTTCCCATTAGGCTTGGACTTGAAAAGACAACAAGTGGGGAGTTTCCCCCCAAACTTGCTTTTTTTCCAATAAAGTGTGCTAAAAATAACTAGTTATCCTTTCTACAGATGAATTATCATAATATATCAGTATCTTGGAAGCTGAACTTCCATTTGAATCTTCTTGCACTCTTCTTCTTCCTTATCATCTTTCGTCGTTTTTTTTTTTTTTGACTACGACAAAGAAGAAAAAGTATTAGGAAATTATCTAAGTAGAATGACTCCATATGCTTAATCCCCACCCACATCTTACTCTCTCAAAGGGTAGGCTAAAGTGTATAGGATTTAAGGGTCAAGTTAATGTGGGTAAAAGAAATGAAGTCGAATAGGGGTTGTTGTATGCTTAGCATACACCATTCTTTTAATTTAGCTCAAAAGGGGACGCTGGGGATATTTTTAGTAAGGTCGGAAAATATTTAGGCCCAAACGTTTCAAAGATGACCTAAATCATATTCTAATGCCAGAATTACTCATGCCAGTTTTTAAGAAAGTAAAAACACATAAAATATCACATCCATTATGAAAGTAGTGGAATTGACGGGTTAGCATTACTGGATTTCACATAAGCATTTGCTATAAAAGAGGCAGGGACAAGCAAGACTAACATGCAGTCACGTTTCAAAAGTGTGCTTGAGATATATTAGCAAGAGAAGTCCAAAGGGTCTAGCTATTATGCAATTAACCCTAAGTTACAATTCAATGCAACAATCATGTCGAGACGACTATTCATCATATTCTTGTGCACCTAAACGGTATTACTAAAAAGAGATGTGCACTATAAACCTAATAAAAATATTCAAAATTTTCCATAATCGTGATTGGGAAAAGTGCACAAGGGTTTGGAGAATGTCGAAAAACTCTACAGACTTGATTGAATTCTAGAAGGATCTATGGGAAGGTAGTGTGGTTCATCGCTCTATGTCATCATCGGCCGAAGTCCCCACACCATAACTCGAGAATGAAAATTTTAAACTAAAAATTTTTAAATTTTATTATTGATTTAAAATTTTTTTCTTTTAAGAAAGTTGGAGATAGTTGATGGCCCAATTGATGATGGGCTCCTGAAGGAACCAAATATTAGTGTATTCTGGTCAAGGCAACATCTCCGAAAATAAATAAAAAAGAAAAGTAAGAAAATAGAGAGAGAAAAAGAGACGATAGCAGAACAAAGAGTGTCCCGAACCCTAAAAAATATAGCCCAATTCTTCTCCTTTTAGGTTGGGTCCTATAAAGACCCTGGACTTAGAATTCCCTGCCCCCAAACTTATTTTAAATTTTGCCCCCAAAATTGAGGGTTATCCTATAAGAGGGTTGATGGAGGAGAAATATCGAAAGGACATAGCAGGTCCACCTAACGAAAGAGGAAGAAACTTGGGCTTCGACTCATGGTGAGTCGGGACGAAATAACGAACGTGGAAGGAACTCGTGCACAGTGCCGAGTGGCATGCCATAAAAGGCAGACACATTTTGCGCTACCTGGTTCACCCAACCAAAGAAGTCATTCTGGTCAACACGCATCTGTGCAAACTGTTGTTGGACCATCTATTGGTCCAACTCGATCTCTTCCAGTCTATTGGAGAGGGCCTCCAACGAATCCCCCTCGCCCTCAATGTTAGCCTCCTCTTGAGGTGCTTCATGTGGTCCCCTCTTACGTGGCTGGTGCAGGTGATCAAAAAGAAGCGCCACAGTAATGTCGGGTACTGCCCGAACTCTCTCAGAATATGGAGTCCAGACGACTCCAGCCCCTCCACACAATCCTGTAATTAAACTCGGGAAAAGGAATCCCGAGTTTGTCTTACCTACGATCAGGGTCTGAATCAGGGCATTGATCAGGTGGCCAACATTAACAGACCCACCTGTCAGGATGGTGTAGATCAGAATGGCCTTATGCCATGACACCGTGTGCTGGTGGCTGGATGACATAAGGCGTGCACAAATAAATTTGAACACGGCCTAGGCCGCGTTTATCAACTAGGACTCGTCCATAGTGCGGGGGCCAAACGGTGGATCTTGATGATAGGTCCAAGCCGTGTCAAGAGTTGCGATCACCGCATTAACCTCCTGAAGAGAGATGGGGCGGGTAATGAGGGCATTGAAATCGTCAATGCCCTCAAAATTCAGAGTGCCAAAATAATGGTTAATACTAAGTGGCGAAAAGTTGACACTCCGATTTCGGACAGTACTGTTATTAAACACCGAGCCAGTCATGGAAATACGCCCGTTGGCATAGAATTCGCGGACAATGGCTACAATAGCCACTCCCGGGGTTACGTAGAGAGCTGCCCATCTTCGCAAGGCAAAGTGGGTAGGAAGGTCAAAGTCTTGAAACTTAAATCCCCTTTTAGGGATTGTACTTTTGGAGAGCTTCCTTGTGTAGCTCTCCGGCGCTGCGAGGGAAATAAATCTGGAACTATCATAATCAAGTTCCTCGCAGGAACGTGAGGAAGACGCTTCGGTATTTCTACGCTTGGAGGCCATGGGGAAACACGAAAAAATATATATCTCTCTGAAATAAATAAAAACAGAAAATCCACCAAAGCAACAAAAGCATGCACGATTACAATTTTATTTTGTGTCTATCACCCTAGCATGCAAAATTTTGATATATCAAAAATCGCAGAAAACAAAGGGTTAGATGTTACTTGGAGAGTTGGAGTGCACTGCAATAGGGGATTCTGCCGGATTGACGAAGCTTTTTTGCCTGTAAAAAATGGAGGCAAAAATTCTTCAAGATTCCATTGGACAGATGAATATGATTATGGAGAATGGAGTGGTGGAAGCTTGAAGTGCAACACCTTGAGATTTCGATTTCGGCAGGAAATGCAACGAAATCGATCGGAATTGAGAGCAATTTTTAAATGAAGAAGCCGAAAGAGAGGAAGCTTGAAAAAAAATTTCGGTGCACTGGTTGTGGCCGCTACGTCTTGTTTATAAAGAAGACCTTCCAGCTGCAAGGGTTACAGTCAAAGGCACGGAAGATGATGCACGTCTTGCGGGGGTAAGGGCTAGGGTATTGCGGCCGCAAGCCCTTTTTTAACCGTTTAAACTTTAATGAGGCCATACGGGGGCAAGGCATTAGGACCTTGCGTCCGCAAGGGTTATGCAATAAATGTCCCTTGAAGGCCGATTCACTTATTTTTTGCACTGCTTCGTTTTCGTCTTCTGTTATGCTCCGTTAGGGCCGTTTCTTTTATGTCTCTGAAATTTTTTACAAAACAAAACTATACTAGACTATAAGATTAGATCACATATAAATACAACACTAAGATGCTTTTCACTCCCAAACTTAATTTATGCCATAGCTGGAACCCATTTAACAATAAAAAAATGCTCAAAATTAAATAAGATGAAGAAAAGCATATTTAAACTACACTACGAAAGCAAATAAAAATTCAACAAAAGTGGGTTGCCTCCTACCTAGCGCACTTGTTTAACGTCTTTGGCTCGACATAACTTCAAACCTATTCTCTTGGGGGTTCAGTATCAGCGAGACAAATGACTTCAATTGTCTTCTCTTAAAAAAATGTCTTATTTTTTAAACTCACACGTATACGAATCAATTAGAGTATAGCGTACGGAAAGCAAGAGTCAAACCACAGAGACAAGAAGTATCTAGAGCAAGTAAACATGTAACAATTAAAACTAAGGGGGGGGGTTTTGTTTATTCATCTAATTTATTCTAATAAAAAGTACGTAATCTAATTAACAGATTAAAGTAGCAACACAGTTGTGAAGATCTAATGATGGATGAGAATCTAGGAATATGGTTTTACTTGTATCTACTCTAATGCACTTTTGCTTAATGTATCAATCAATTATTCTTGGGTTCGTTCACAAAGAATTGGTATAGGTCGTCCAATTATAATCAGTCTCCATCCTTAATAATTTATCTGATTCTATACCCTTAAAAACAAGAACATATTGATTTCACATATATCACTTAGGAACATATATATGAACCTGACCCTAACTTATCACTCTCGTGCATCGATAAGGTCAACTTATCACAATGGTGAGCCAGTGTACGACATATGCATATGGCCGTGCAGTTATCCACACCTCTTGGTCTTTACTTAAGGCGATACCATTCATTAGGAAAAAGCAAAAAAGTAAAGAGATTGATAAACACTGTGATCAACAAGATTTGATTGAATATGAAATATAAAACAGAGCAAAAGATTCGATACCAGTTACCTCCAATTCCTAGATATGTGTGTTTAGTTCATCCTTGAAGATGAACCAATCAATTGAATGGAAGAATACATGAACAATCTTCTTAAATTATGATTACAACTACTAAAAACTATTAATTACAAGCTAAATTCGAATTATTTTGTCGTCCGCAACTTAGGGCTTCAAGGTTCTTATTTATACTAGTGTTTATAGGGAAAAGGTAGAATTAGGGTACAATTCCCGTATTCAGCATCGGAAGGGCTTGCGGGGGCAAGGTGCAGGGAATGCGGCCGCAAGGCCTTTCTTTCTTTTTGACAACGTAATACCCTTGCGGGGGCAAGGGCTGAGGGAATACGGCCGCAAGGCCTTTACTTCTTTTCGGCTGTCAGACTGGGAACCTTGTGGGGGCAAGGTATGGGGACCTTGCGTCCGCAAGGCATTTTTACTTTCTGTTCCTTGATCTTCGCAGCCTTTTGCACTTTTCACCCTTCCTTCAATTCTTCACTAAAAGCCTTGTAAATTCCATAATTCGACTAAAAACCCTGAAACACAAAAACAAGCTCCAAAATACATATTAGTAGCCAAAAGCCTCGTGGAATTGCTAGTTCTAAGCTGAATAAGTCTCCAATAGATGCGTATAAAACATATCTATCAATAAGGCTATTCACCCCCCCCTCTAGCCTTATTTGTTGCCGACTGAACTTACAGGTTTGGTGTGTGGTAAAGAAGGCCAGCGGGTATTGGGCTATGTGGAAGGGCGTCTTGGTACGGATCAACAAAGAAGTCCAAGATAGGTCCAGGCTAGTTAGGAGCTGGACCCAAAGCAGGGTAAAGGGGCGTAAAGAGGGATCGATTGCTTGGGTCACGTCGCAAGAGGTTAGTTGTGTTAGTGGCAGGATTGGATTGATCACGTGGAGAAGGAGTCCATGCATGGGAGGAAAATGTGGTGCATGATACGGTTTGTTCGGAACCAAAGAAGAGGGCAGCCATGTTAGAATTAGGATTGAACTCTTGTAACTATTTATATGCATTTCTTTCCTTAATAAAATAGTTTTTGTTGATTTCGAAAGGAAGACCCTAAAAAAGAACAAGGTTGTTCTTCTCAAAATCGGTTTATTCTATCAAGGTGAGTGAAGCCTGGATCAAACTAATCGTCAGATTTCTTTACGTAAAACAAGTGAAGTTTAACCGGTGAGTCTGTTTATCTTGTTATTTTCTTTTCTTGTTGGTATTGAGGTCGGTGAAGGCTGTTTTATTGAGTATCAGATAGCCTGGGTGAGATCGAAGTGTTGAGAGTTTGGAGGGGGGGTTAGTTCGGGTGATCAGATTCACATCAAATTTACACACTAATAAAAGTAAATGAATTCACATTAAGTATTATAAAAAGAGATTTAAAGATAAGAAACAAAAAAGATAAAGGTGTAAGATAAGTTTCTATACAATGTTTAAAAGCATACATTATAAATGACAAAAAAACAAAGTATCAGAAAAGCTAAATACAGAACAACACAATTGATAAGTCTCGAAAACTGTAAAGTTAAATCCAATAATTAAAAGTAAACAAAAAAAAAATGAAGGACCTAGCAAATCAATTTTCAAAAATTGTTAACATCACGTGCAACCCACATGAATCTTACTAGTTTCTTGAAAAGTAGAAAGTCGGTCCAGAAAGATGATGATAATCTTAAAAAGCCTACCCAAAAAGATGGCTCTCCCTCTTCCATAATCATCCCAGAAAACCGGCTTCAACTTTTTTTTTTTTGAAAACTATAGAGCCGACCCAAAAAGATGATGTTAATCTTAAAAAGCCTACATAGAAAAATGGCTATCCTTCTTCCATAATCATCCCAGAAAACCGACTTCAACTTTTTTATTGAAAAGTATAAAGCCGGCCCAAAAATATGATGATCATCTTAAAAAGCCTACCCAGAAAGATGGCTCACCCTTTTCCATAATCATCCCAAAAAACCGACTTTAATCATCTTCTTTTTTTAAAAAAAAGTACAGCGCCAGCCCAGAAAGATGATGATCATCTTAAAAAGCCTAAATAAAAAGGTAGCTCTCTCTCTTCCATAATCATCCCAGAAAACCGGCTTCAACCTTTTTCTTTTTTGTATGAATAGATTCTCAGTATTGTTCTTCCCATCATTTTGAATTTCTACAAATGTGATAGAATTCTCTGCAAAGGTTATACATCATAAATTTTTCTACAGAACAATCTGTACTTCTTGGACAACAAAGTCATGAACACTATTCATATTTTTTTAATGATAAAGATTATGAATAAGGGAAAAATTGTGACTTTGCCCCATGTATGTGTTGTATTAAGTAAAATGTGTGTGATGTATTAAGCACCATTCATGGTACAAACATTGCACACACATGGTGCACACAATCTATTTCAAAACCCATAATGTCATGTCCCATCACATCCTTTTTGCTATGAAATTGTTTAATAAGAATTCTGAACGCATACATAATATAAATAAATATATATAAATATATATATATATATATATATATATATTTATTGTTATAAAATAACCACAAACTAATGACAAAAGTGTATTAGAGAGAGAGAGAGAGAGAAAGCCTTTTGAGAGCTTTCGAGGTGTTTTTTCTGTATTCAATAACCACAAAATGCTCGTTATTTATAGCCGAGCATTCACATACAATTATATGGTAACACTGATGAATGTACAGTGTTGGTGTGCAGCTAGTTTGACAAAGTTGGTGCTATGCCCATACACTGTCAGCTAGTTTGACAAACTTGGTGCTATATCCATACAATGTTTCACAACACTCCCCTTTGGACTTAGCACTGTATGTTGGATGAGTGCACCTCGTTAAAAACCTTAATCCAAAAAATCTGGTGGAAAAAAATTTGGATATAAGGAAAAGAGTACACAACTTAAATCTGAATCATGAGCATGGGCTGTTGCGTTAAAAACCTTTTCATGGAAAACCTAGTGAGACAAAACCATGATAAAGGGAAAAAGAGTGCAACCATATATGCTCCCCCTTGAGCTGGCCAGGGTCAAGAGAAATCATCTTTGTAAATCTCGTAGATTTCACATCCCAATATTGTAAACATGTTTTCTGAAGGTTGTAGTGGGAAGTGCCTTCGTGAATAAATCTGCAGCATTATCACTTGATCGAACATATTGGATGCAAATCTCTTTCTTGTTTTCAAGTTTTGAGTGTATAAAAGAGCTTCGGGGGGATATGTTTGGACCTGTCACTTTTGATATATCCCTTTTTACTTTGGGCGACATATGCGGCATTGTTTTCAAATAATATTATCAGGTCTTTGTTGATAGGTAGTCTACTGACATTTTGAATATGCTGAGTCATAGATCGAAGCCATATACACTCTTAACTTGCTTTGTGAAGTGCGATCATCTCAACATGATTTGACGATGTAGCAACTAGTGTTTGCTTTTTGAGAACGCCATGAAATTGCAGTACCACCCATTGTGAAGATATAGCCAGTGTGTGATCTAGCCTTATGAGGATCAGACAAATAACATGCATCTGCAAAACTAACTATTTCATCATTTGATCTTCTAGGATAAAATAATCCCAAATCGATTGTTCCTTGAAGATAACGAAATATGTGCTTGATTCCATTCCAGTGTCTCCGTGATGGAGAATAACTATATATTGCCAATAGATTTGTAGCAAATGATATATCTGGTCTAGTACAATTTGCAAGATACATAAGAGCTCAAATAACACTTAAGTATGGTACTTCAGGACCAAGTATCTCTTCATTCTCGTCACAAGGACGAAATGAATCTTTTTCAACATTTAGCGATCTGCTAACCATGGGGATAGTGAAAAGATTTGCCTTGTCCATATTAAAGCACTTCAGAACTCTTTTTGTATAATTTGAATGATGCACAAATATTACACTATGTAAGTGCTCTATTTGTAAACCAAGACAATATTTGGTCTGTCCAAGATCTTTCATTTCAAATTCTCCCTTTAGGTAATTGACTGCTTTTTGAATTTCCTTGGGAGTTCCAATGATATTCAGATCATCTACATAGACAGCAACAATTGCAAATCCCATTGTCGATTTCTTGATAAAGACACACAGACATAATTGATCACTCACATATCCGTCTTTCAACAAATATTCACTTAAGAAATTATACCACATACGTCCAGATTGTTTTAATCCATACAATGATCGTTGTAGATTAATTGCACATAATTTTTGGGCTTTGAGCTCAGTGCTTCAGGCACCTTGATTCCATCAGGAATTCTCATATATATATATATATATATATATATATATATATATATATATATATATATATCCAATGATCCATATAAATAGGATGTTATAACAACCATGAGATACATCTCTTGGTTTCTCGAAACTGATAAGCTGGTTAGATATCTGAATGTAATAGCATCTATAACAGAAGAATACATTTCTTGATAAGCAATCCCAGGCCTTTGGGAAAAATCTTGTGCAACAAGGCGAGCTTTGTATCTCACAATCTCATTTTTCTTATATCGCTTTCGAATAAAAACCCATTTGTACCTAGCTGGTTTCATAGCTTCAGGTGTGACAACAATAGGCCCAAATACCTTTCATTTTTTAAACGAATCTAATTCAACCTTCATGGCAACTTTCTATTTTACCAAGTCATGCCTCTTTGTGTCTATAAATTTATCTGGCAATCGATTTGATACATTTTGTAAATGTATGATTGTGAGTGCCCCGTTTTTTAACCGTTCCCCCGTTACTGAAAAGCGGGTGGTTTCGAAACTTTAAGCGCGTGGAGTACGTCCGACCTCAATTGTGGACTCAAAAATGTGTTACAGAGTCGCCACCTCTATTTTATGGTTAAATAGAGAAAAACCAAACATACCAGATTATATGGGTTCGGGGGCTAAGTTACGAGTTAGGAAGGGACTAGGCACCCATCTCGCCCTTTTGGTCTCACAATGGGTTTATCAGTATGCTTGTTTTATTTTATATACCTTGGCTCAGAACAATTAATACATTTATACATGACAGAAAGAAATAAAGAGAAATAACTTTGCGTTTATTAAAGAAAAGAAAACAAATTTACAACTAAAATAATACAACTTAAAAAATAATTATAACATTTTTATAAGCTATTTTATGTATAAAATATCTACACTAACAGACCCGTAACAAATTACACATCCATTCTATCACAGACATGCGTGGTACTACTCTTACTTCTGAAGAGGATATTAAAAATGATGCCGTCAATGTTTATAAAGATCGGCTCTCAACTTGTCCTATCATGGAAGATGATCTTATTAACAATATTCCCTTAATGATCTCCTCTGCTCAGAATGACATCCTTTCATCTCCCCCTTCTATGGCTGAAATTAAGGACGTTGTCTTCTCTATGAGTGGCGATAGTGTTGCCGACCCGGATGGCTTCTGCGGTAAATTCTATACTGCTTGTTGGGATATCATCGCTCATGATTTATTCTTGGTCATCGCTGAATTCTTCGCTGGTTTTGAAATGCCAAAATCTTGGACTAGCACCTCCATTATTTCTATTCCCAAAACCAATCATGTTTCGTCCTTTAAGGACCTCCGCCCCATTAGTCTCTGCAACTTTTGTAACAAGATCATTTCCAAAATTATTTCGGCCCACCTAGCTCACATTCTTCCTAGCATCATATCCGATAACTAAAGTGCCTTCACCAAGGGTCGGATCATCCAAGATAGTCTGCTCCTTGCCCATGAAATGTCCCATCATCTGCACAAAAAAGTTAATGGCTCTAATGTCATTATTAAGCGAGACATGGCTAAAGCATTTGACAGAGTTTCTTGGCATTTCCTGATCAAGGTCCTGCATAATTTTGGTTTTGGGGAAATCTTTATCGATATGGTCTGGAGGATTGTCTCTAATAATTGGTTCTCTGTCCTTATTAATGGTAGTTCTGCTGGCTTCTTTCCCTCTTCGCGCGGTCTTCGTCAAGGTGACCCTTTATCCCCTAGTCTCTTTATTCTTGCTGCAGAAGTGTTGAGCCGTGGCCTCAATGAGCTCCAATCTTCTCATCCTCACTATGCCTTTTCATCCTCCAATGGCTGCCCCATAATATCTCATCTAGCCTTTGCCGATGATGTTGTCATTTTTTGCAATGGGAACAAGCACTCCTTATCAAGGCACAGACATCTTCTCTCTAAATATGAAAGTTGCTCAGGTCAGTTAATTAACAATAGAAAAAGTTGCTTTATGGTTTCTAGGCACACTCCTAATTCTAGAGTCTCTTCAATCAAGCATTATTTGGGCTTTGGTCGTCGTGAGCTCCCCGTCACCTACCTAGGTTGCCCGCTTTATGAGGGACGTAAGAAGAAAAGTATTTTTGATCCTCTCCTGGAAAAATTGTAACTTAAAATCAATTCTTGGTTTAGATCCCTTCTCAACCATGCCTGCAAAATTACTCTGATCAAATCAGTTCCTCAATCCATCATTATCTATCAGATCGCCATTCTGGACCCTCCAGCTTCTGTCATCAATATGATTAACAAAATGCTATCCAATTTTTTCTGGGGATCGATTGATAGTAAATTTAAAACACATTGGATTGCTTGATGGAAGTGTTGTCGTCCAACCAATGAAGGAGGGGTGGGCATTCGGAATATAAGTGATATTGTTCGTGCCTTTTCTATGCAACTTTGGTGGAGATTTCGTTCATCTAACAATCTTTGGGCTGCTTTCATGCGGGGAAAATACTGCCGGACCACGCATCCCACTCAAGTCTCCCGTTCTGGCTCTCATATTTGGCAGCGTATGTGCGAAATTCGTAAGGATGTGGAGCCCCATATTACTTGGATCATTGATAGCAGTGAGTGTTCTATTTGGTATGATAAATGGCTTCCCTCCGGCTGTATCAACAAACCTCCATCTTCCCCCCTCAATTCAGTAAAGGATCTTTTTACTTCCTCTTATATTTTATCCCATTCTGCCTGTAGCATCTTAGGGCCTGATAGGGTAGCTTCAGTTTTGAATGAGGGGATATGCATATCTGATAATATGGATCAAGCTTGCTGGACAGCGAATGCTAATGGTCGCTTCACCCTTTCTTCAGCCTGGCAAATATCCCGCCCCACTTGGCCTCAGCTCGCTTCCTTTAAATTCATTTGGCACAAAATTTTCACCTGGCATATTAGAGTCTTTATGTGGAGATTATGGCTCACTTAGCTACCTTTTGATGAAAGTATTGTTTCTAAAGGCATTCAGCTGGCATCAAAATGTTATTGCTGTCCCTCGGGTCATAGCGATACTTACAACTATGTGTTTCTTGACAGCCCTATAGCAGTTCGTGTTTGGTCAGAATTTCAGCTTCTTGGGGCCGTCCAAACTTGCAAATCATCCATCGCTCAAGCGTGTTTTTCTTGGTGGTTCCACTCCTCGTACTCCACTCTCCACATTATCACTCCTATAATTATTCTTTGGGAGCTTTGGAACTATCGTAACCGTGGCCTTCATGATGGTATTCGCTGGCCTTTGCACGTGCTCATAGCCCGAATCAAATTATCCATTTCTAATGTGTTGGCTGGGAGTGATCTCTCCTTTTCATGGCTTCTTCCCAACTCCCGTGTTGGTTGTTCTCTCTTCAGATCTGTTCGATACCTTTCTTGGACGAAACCCCCTCCGGGTAATCTCAAACTCAATTCAGACGGAGTTAGTCGCGGAAATCCAGGTCTCAGTTCAGGTGGGGGTATAATTCGCGATCATAATGGCGATATTATCTTTGGCTACGCTGCTCCATTTAGTGACACTTCAGGTTTCATAGCTGAATGCAAAGCCCTCCTGTATGGTTTGAAATTGTTGAGAGATCAAGGTGCGACAAATTCGATCATTGAAACTGACTCTAAGATGCTAGTTGACTGTATTTTGGGATCCCATCATCCTCCGTGGCAGAGCATTTATCTTATTCGAGAGATTACATCAATCATTGGCTTTATGAACTTCTCCTTGACCCACTGCTTCCGTGAATCCAATGCCGTGGTTGACGCTCTTGCTAATTTTGGTTGTGATCAAGGTCAAGAATGCATCTTCTCCTCTGCTTCCGCTCTCCCCAATCGGATTTGTGGCCTTATCCTTCTTGATAAGCAAGCTATTCCTTATGTTCGTCTATCGTAATTTGTTTAGTTTGGTTTCTTTTTTTTTTCGCTTTTTGTATTTCTTTTTCGAGGTCAGGCTCCTCCGTCCTCCCATTTATAAGGGCAAGGCTGGTTGTCCCCCTCAAGTTTGTACCTTTTATTTAATCTAATAAAATCTCGTAGGGTGCCGCCCCTGTTTCCTTAAATATATATATCTACACTAACAACAAACTTTATTTACATTACATGTATAAGCAGTAAAGAAATTTATTAAATAATAAGAAACATAACTATTTCTTATTTTGATGTGTATGATGGAAAGAAACTAAATAAACTGCTAGAAATTATAACTACTTTACATTAAAGTAAGAACAAAAAGGAAGCTAATTTAAACATGAAGAAAATATAATTATTTCTATTTTAAAGTAAAAACATGAAAATAAACTAATTAAATGAAAAGAAATTATAACTATTATGATATTATAGTATAAACCGAAATGAAACTTACTAAGATATTTATATCTAAGTTATAGATTATAATAAATAACTACGGGGACAGAACTTACCTCTCGGAACATGAGTGTTTGAATCCGGTATGTCTGGGCTTAAGCCCACTAGGCGGTCTACATGTGTTTCCCTTATTCTTTCGAGAAAAGAAGTCTTTTTTTTTTCTTTGTTGTTTTTGTTGTTGTTGCAATTCAAGCAGTGTGACTGCTCCTTTTAGTTGCTTTTCGCCTCGGGATCCGGGCGGCATAACTGCTTGTTTTTGCTTGATTGTTTGTTGTCATTGAGTCTAAAATCGGGCAGAGCAACTTCTTGCTTTTGTTGGTTTTGACGTCTCGATTCGGGCAGGGCAACTGCTCTTTTTAGGTTTTTGAAACTGGTGCAATAGGGCGAAAACCTAGCAGGGTAATTAGGGCTCACTTTGGCAGGAGAGTTTTAGTGTTTAGGGGAGATTTCGGCAGCCTAACGGAGCTTCGGGGTTTGTTGGAAAACAACTGCGTAACTTAACGACGTTCTCTCTATAAAATTCTTTGTTGATTTCTCTATGTTTCGTGCACTGTCGAAGCCTTGTATTTATAGGCTGAAGTGAGACATTCCTTAACAGCGAAGGAAAAACATATATTTTCTTTTGTGTTTTAACGGCTTGTACCGTGCAGTGAAGGAATTGCACCAAAAGCAAGCTGCAACAGTGAATAATGCAAAGCTAGGCGCTGCCTACACCCATTATGGGTGCCGCCTGTGGGACATTTGGGCGCGGCGCCCAGAATGGCCTACGATCGCTCCCGCTTTGTTTTTTGTTTTTTTTTCTATTTTTGGCACTTTTGCCCCTGCAATTCACAGTTTGTTAATTCTTCCGTCCTTTTACATTTTTTACCCTGTAACTTGACATCCGTTAGTCCTTTTAACAGGTCTTGATATTTTATGGCATGTCATAAAACAGAGGTACGAAATTGGGGTGTCTACAATGATCTTTTGAACTTCCAGTTCATGTTGCTTTGTGGGAGGGTCAAGGTGTAATAATGATGGTGTGCACCATTTGATATCTTTTCCTTCTTGTTTCCCCTCTTCACCTAAAAGTGGAAACTTGTCTTCGTTAAATGACAATCGGCAAAGCGTTCCGTAAAAACGTCACCCGTTTTTGGTTCAAGATACTTGATTATTGAAGGAGATTCATACCCAACATATACTTTCAATCTCCTTTGTGGTCCCATCTTTATGCGTTGTGGTGGAGTAATTGGTACATATACCGCACAACCAAAAGCACTTAAATGAGATAGATCCGGCTCTAGTCCAAATGTTAGTTGTATTGGGGAGTACATACAATTGGTCCGAGGCGAATCAGTGTCGTTGCATGTAAAACAACATGACCTCATATAGAAGTAGGGAGCATTGTTCTCATCATTAATGGTCTGGCGATGAGTTGAATACGTTTGATCAACGATTCAACCAAACCGTTTTGTGTATGAACATGAGCTACTGGATGTTCAACATCAATTCCTATTGCCATACAATAATCATTGAATGCTTGAGATGTAAATTCACCAAAATTATCAAGTCTAACTTTCTTGATCATGTAATCTGGGAATTATGCTCTTAATTTGATTATTTGTTCAAACAACTTGGCAAATGTCGTATTGTGAGTTGATAATAGACATACGTGCGACCATTTGCTAGTAGCATCAATTAATACCATAAAGTATTGGAATGATCTACTTGGTGAATGGATATGTCCACATATATCACCCTGAATCCGTTCTAAAAAAGATGGTGATTCATTTCCAACTTTAGTTGGTGACGGTCTAATTATCAACTTTCCTTGAAAACAAGCATCACAAGAGAGTTCATTAGTTTGAAAAATCTTTTGGTTTTTCAATGGATGACCTCTAGAACTCTCAATAATTCTCTGCATCATTATTGATCCTGGATGCCCCAATCGATCATGCCAATTTTTAAATGTTTCAGTAAACTTCAGGTTTACTGTAGAATATGATTCAAATATTCTTATGTTTGTACTGTACAATGCAGAAGATAAAGCGAACATTTTTTTCAATATACACTTGCTTACGGAAGTGTTTGAGGTAATGCAAAAATATTCATTATTCTCCTTGTTCATAGTTTCAATATGATATCCATTCAGACGAATGTCTTCAAAACTTAACGAGTTTCTTTATGACTTAGGAGAGAACAATGCATTACTTATCATGAATTTCATGCCTCCAGGCATTAGGAAAATTGTTTTGCCAAATCCTTCAATTATTTTGACATTACCAGTTATAGTATTGACGTTTGCCTCGTTAATTTTCAGATAAGAAAAATATTTCTTATCCTTAAGTATGGTATGTGTAGTAGTGCTATCTGCAAGAGATAAATCACCTCTTTGGATTTTAGCGCTATCCGCAAGACATAAATCACCTCTTTAGATTTTGGATAGAAACATATTTATAACCTATTTCAAGTTGAGGGAAAGAGAAAAAAATAATTACGATGAATAAATGTGATAAGTACGTTGAATACAAAATACATGTATAAACTGCATTGTTAGCATGCTAGTACACAGAAAAAAAAGAAGATAATACTCGTGCATGACATGTTACTTTTACACATATATAAAAAAACATTTAGGTAAATTATTGTTCATGGTCATTATTTTCACTAATGGTATTTGTCGTATCGATGTTGACCGTATCACCAAAATCAAAATCAAGATATTCAGGATCATTTTCAAGGAAGTTTGTCTTAACATTTTCCCTCTTTGTGATCTTTCATAAAGATCAACTAGATGTTTCGTCGTACGACAAGCTCGTGCCTAATGACCTTTCATGCGACACCTAAAACATGAACTTTCTTAATTGTTCTGATGCATATTTTGCCTACTCGAAGAGTTGCCTCTATCATCATCTTTGTTCCACTTCAGGTGGCGAGAAGAATGTCCATTATATGGATGATGATGATGATGGTAGTTATTCCTTTCATGGATTTTTCCTCGGCCTTGACTTCGACCACGACGTCAGCCTTGTCCATGATTTCCTTGGCCTCGCCCACGCTCTTGCCCTTCATCATACATAGTTTCATTCGCTTAAGGGAATGTGGCTGAACTAGTTGGATGAGATTCATGATTTTTCATTAGAATCTCGTTATTCTATTCAGCTACTAGGAGGCAAGAGATCAAATCAGAGTACCTTTTAAAACTCCTCTCTCGATATTGCTGCTGCAGGAGCAAATTCAAGGCATGATATATGGAGAATGTCTTCTCTAACATATCATGATCAGTGATTGTTTCTCCACATAATTTTAATTGTGAGGTAATCTTATAAATCATAGAATTATATTCACTGATGGTTTTAAAATCTTGTAGGCGGATATGGATCCAATCGTAGTGTGCTTTGGGAGAATGACCATTTTCAAATGGTCATATCTTTCTTTCAAACTTTCCCAAAAAAACGAGTGGATCATTAACTGTGAGATGCTCCATCTTTAAATCTTCGTAGACGTGGTGTCGAAGAAAAATCATGGCCTGAGCCTGATTTTGATGGCTTATCCATTCATTATTATGTCTTTGGATAGTATTTTCGAGGCTCTTGGCATCCAGGTGGGTTTCAGTATCTATTTTCCATAACATATACTCCCTCCGTCCCTAAATTATCGTCCTCCTTTCCTTTTTCGTCCATCCCAAAATAATTGTCCACTTTGAAACTTACCTTTTTAGAACATCACTTTTACCACTTTACCCTTACTTTTTCACTCAACTTTAATTATGGGCCACATATACATGGACATTAAAGGAAACTACACATTAAACCAATATAAATAATCAAGTCAATTACTTTTTCTTAAACTGTGCGCCGGGTCAACCCAGACAATTATTTAGGGACGGAGGGAGTAATTCTTTCCAGATATGTCCAACCTTTCAAATTCAAGCTTAGCGATGTTTGTCATTGTGAAGAAGAAGACTATGCATATAAAAACATATATATTAATAAAATTATGACAAACTTAGGATAAAAAGTATATTAGAGAAATAAAGAGACGAGAAAGCTTTTATTCAGAGCTTAAGGGATATCTAAAATAAATACATATTGATCGGTATTTTAAACTGATACATGATTTTACTGTTGTGCCAAACGTTAAATGTTTGGCACATATTTCTTCCGTCTAGGATCATAGGCTTCATTCCTCTACTCTATGTTCACCTACCAATACCTTCCAACTACATTACATTTATAACCTGGAAATTTTATTTAAAATATAATAATCACTACATGTTAAAATGTATGTTGAAAGCTACTACTACTGCTAACAGGATATACATGATACAAAGATAAGTAATAAAAATCTGAAAATCGTGTGGAGAGTATTCAGCAACGAAAATCAATATGGTGCACGCAATAACTAGTATGATAATAATCATCAACATTGAGTTAAACATATTGTAGAAGTGGATATGATATTGAGAGTTTGTAAGGAGGTAGTAAAAATGTGAGTGAACTAGTGAGATGTTTTTATAGAGTAAAAATGATCGTTTTATGAACGTTAACCAGTCGTTTGTAGCTGTTAGAGGAGAGAGATAAAAATCAGTTAATTAGCCATTGAAGGAGAGGGGTAAAAATGTGAAAATTATGATATAATAGAATTTCATTTATATTATGCATAAATATAAATCTTATTATGAGCAATAAGTTGATCACAAATAAAATAACTCTGCATGATTTTTTTTCTTTTTTTTCACACTGTACAACTATTATTCATCATACACATTTATTCACGCCACGCTACTCAGTAAGCTTTTCGGGTGGGTGTTTAAAAATCAGTAATAAAACTATCCATATAACGAATTGAAAATATAATAATTCATTATATATATTGATATATATATATATATATATATATATATATATATATATATATATATATATATATATATATATATATATATATTGATGTATCCAAAAAATGTGAATACACTGGGCTTTGAATATCTAGATATCTGGCTTTCAATCTATCCGAAACTTGACGGCCCAAACCTATCAAAAAACCAACAATCACCGTGAACTAAGAAGGGGGCTTTCCCTGTAAATGCACCCCGGCGTGGGAATCAACAAACACACAATTGAGATAGCAATTTAATAGAGTTTCAGCCCGAGTCTTTGTGAACGTAGCTCTTCCTTTGTTGGAGAAGGGTTTATATAAGGCCAGCCTTGAAGGCTGGGAGCTAAACATTGAATACACGAGCATGAAAGGCAAGCACGTTCATGGCCATGTTCGAAACGTGGGGGCGGATCTCCCGGCATTAACTCCCCACGTTCTGGACGACCATTACCGTGTAACCAAACAGGCTGGCTATGCTCGCTGAATCATCTTCCTATTCGTTACACTCTTGGCCCCCAGACAACAGGAAGGAGGCTACTTGTTTGGTATGTCTGGGCGGCCAGAGATCTCTCCATGCTCGCTAAGACATTTGCATGCTCGCTACACACTTCGCCCCCAGGCGACGAGTAGGAGGCTTCTTTCTTGGTATGTCTAGCGGTCAGTGATCCCTCCATGCTCGTTAAGACATCTGCCTGCTCGCTACACACTTGGCCCCTAGGCAACGGGCAGGAGGCTGCTTGTTTGGTATGTCTAGGCGGCCAAAGATATGTCCTTACTTGCTTATGAGTTGAGCTCGAACCATGATGAATTCATGTGATTCACTCATGCCCATGGTGATGGCGTGTTTGGCACGTGACCGACGCTTGGGCCTTTCGGGCCAGGCAGCTCAGTGGCCCCCTACTTCTTGTCTGGCTAGCAAACATGCTCGGAGTGAGGTGCATACTATTTTGTTCTTGAAGGGTTCATTATTTGACCGTTGAAAGACTTGTTCATTTTATGTCTGGGTAAGATTTTTTGAGTAGGCTTGATCATGGGAACATAAGGGATCACTTCAATGGCTGGAACAACAGGTAGGTGTCAGGGGGACCTTGATATGACCAGCTAGTGCAACCGTCGGCTGATGAGGGATGCTTCAACTTCTTCACAATCATTTAGATTTTAGGTCTAAACTAAAATCCAACTTTGCTAACCGCTTAAATCTTAGGCTCGAGCCAAGATCCAAGGTAGCATTTCACTTGTTCATCAATCAAACATTTCATAACCCCTGCTCACTATCATGAGCAAGGACACTAGCTCAACTAGTTCATCACACCACTTGATCTTAAATACAAACCAAGATCCAGACATGAACACGAATGCTTTTTCATCGAGTAGAGACATATCGTGCTCGTGAAAAAGTTATAATCAAGATAAATGGTAGTTGGTGCATTAGTGCAACTAATTCGCATAACCGCTTCAATTTTAGGTACAAGATAAAATCTGAGCTCGCTAACCAATTAAGATCTTAGGTATAAACCAAATCCCAGGTCGCGTTTCACTTGTTCTTAAACCGAACTTGTACCGCCCTTGCTCACTTTCGCGAGCAGGGACACCATGACAACTGGTTTGCCACCACTTGGTCTTAGACACAAGCTAAGATCAAAATTCGAACACCAACCCTTTTCGACGAGCAGAGACATATCGTGCTGGTGAAAAAGGGTATAATCGAAATAAAAAATAAGCACACAACATGGAGATCAAATGGGCTCCTTTATTTCACAAAATCATCATCGTACAAGTGACCATACAAGGAAGAAAGAAATTACACCATCTGCTCGGTTTTTTATCAATAGTAATTTTTCCCCTCTACTCAAGTTTCCACGATCAATTTGGTCCACGACCATATCCTCTGCTTGCTTTACCTGTCCCTTGCCATAATGCTCACCAATTCACTGCGAGTAAATTGAATGGACTCCTCCCCTACCTGCAAAGTAGCAGGGCAGTCCACCATTTTTGACAAAGAGCATATCTGTTTTCCCAACTGCGTGAGAGTAGGCTCCTTGTCCAGAATTACATTGATCACACCACGAATTGGGGGTGCATCCCTTCGAGGGGCATTTCCCCTATTATTTCCATCTCGCTTGAAGCGGTCCAACTTCCCATCATTGACCAATTTCTGAATGGCCATTTTCAACGGCCAACATTTCTCCGTTGTATGCCCATAATCATCATGATAGGCACACATTCGTTATCGATCTCTCGTGTCTGCAGTTTCAGCGTTCATACGTGGTGCTCGAGGAAGCTCATCCCGTATCTCATACATTATGTCTTCCCGCAACGTATTAAGTGGGGTGAGGTCATTTTCCCGAAGGAATTCTCTAGGGCGGTCATACCGCGATTTGCTTCTATTGTAACCTCCCTTACACTCTGGCCACTGCTTCTGCCAGTGTTGTCATTCCCTGTGGAATCTGTGCTTTCCTTCTTATTCTCCTTTTTCACGGTCTCTCCCGCACACCATTTATGAGTCCGCATCAACATTTCTTCTTGTGTTTTAGGCTCTCTCATACTAAGCTCTGACCTCAGACCACCTTCTCCCTCGAGCAAGCCTGTCTCAAAGCATAAGGTTACCTCCTGCTCGGACAAACCAGACACTTGCTCGAGCATCTTTGTGAACCTTTCCAAGTAGCTGGAAGTAGACTCATGGGCCCCTTGCTTTATTTTGGACAAATCTGCCCAGGTCTTTGCGTTTGCTCCTGAGGTCCCGAAATCGGCCAAAAACTTTACCCACAAGTTCACCCAATTATTGATCGATCTGAGGGGAAGGGCTCCCATCCAGGCTAAAGCCTTTCCTTGCAGCGAACCCACAAATGTTGAATCTTCAGTGCCTCATTAGAGGTCACAAGGCCAATTTGTGACTCAAAGGACATTAGTCAATCCTTTGCTTTTTAGTCTTACCCATATACTCTTTGATGTTAGGAAAGATGAGGCCTTGTGCCGGAAGGGCATTCTCTATCCATGGAGCTAAAGGGCTGGATGTAGTGCCCATAAAGTTGCCTTCCAAGATCTTGCCCTGCCCCCATGCTTCCATGCGCTGTTTCATCTCCTCGAATTCCTGGGCGTTAACCACAGGGGGCTGAAGCTCTACCCCGGGCACAAGAAGGGCCTGTGGGGGACCCATAGCTCCCATGCCTTGAGCTATGCCCACAGCCTGCGCCACTTGTTCCGGGGGATCTCCTGCGACCTATTGTATTGGGTCTGGGTCTAGGACTGCTCCTTCCCCGTTTTGTTGTTGGCTGTTAGGGGGAGGCAGTTCCTACCTTCCTCTTGATTGGCGTGGTTGTTAGTCCCGAAAGGCTCAATCTAGGCTAGAAGGGGGGGTTAAATAGCCTAGTTAATGTTTTAAAAATACTTCAAAATCTTTTTGGAGTGTTTTCTTCTTTTGAAAATAACTAACTCTTTATGAAGAGTTAGGGCAGCGAAAGAATGAAGATAAAATAGATGGGAAGGCTGCTGTTTTCAGTAAGGTTCAGCAGCGGACTAAAACAGTTAAGAACAGTAGCAGAAGCAGTTTAAGCAAGATAAGAAGAGACAGATTAATGAAGACAGTACGCAAGGATGTAGAAGTGGTTCGTACTATGAATAGTACTACGTCCACTACCAAAGTGGTTAGCTTTGGATTTTGAAAGGTGCACTTGTTTATCCACTAGGTGAGAAAGTTAGATCTCTAATGGATCGTGTACAAAATAGTTTTTCAACCAAGTGTTTAATGATGAGAGAAACAATCAATGAATAATTGCTCTCTCAAGTGCTAAAGTAAAGAACAGTTAATAATACACTAGAAGAAGCTGGTAGCAAGTTTTGACTGGCAGATCTGCAACTTCAGGAAGTTTGTTAAAGTGTTAGTTCATGTCCTTTGATCTCTTGAATGCTTGAGAATTGAATATGGAGCTTGATTATAGAATGCATAAAAGATGTGTGTTGTTCAGATCTTTAAGATTTGAATATATTTCAAGAGAAAACTTCAGGACCATTGGATTGAGATGGAGAGGCTGTATCCAACGTTATAATGCATTGAATGCATTTCGGCGCTTTGTAGAATGAGTGCAGCAAGACAGTCATCAGAGATGCAGTGTTGTAGGGGCAGACATACCTAAACAGAGTAATGTTGCAGCTTGCAGGCGCTACAGCTTGAAAGTCTTCTTAGCCAAAAGAGCTAATGTCTTCAGTCTTCATAATTCAGGTGACAGGATGATATTGTATGTACATCTGTCTTAGTCAGATAAATACGTGGTTGACTTCTTTGGAGGGAAATCTAAAGAATGAAATTTGAATATTATTTGACTAGACATTAAAAATATCTAGATCAAAAAAATATACAGTCTAAATCCACGTGTTTGGCTGAGCTTCGTTCTTGAGCTGAGCAGACTTCAAAGTCTGCTTGTAAGGCGTGCTTTCAAGGCTGCTGTTGAAACATACAGGTCCGCGCTTAGGAGAAACTAACACTTAACTATTCTATTACAACCTTGATTCTAAAGACAATTGCCACACTAATCGATACGCAAACCTCTTAGCCACTGTGCAATAGAATTAGAGGATGACTCAACCAAATCTAGAACCTATGAGGGTCAACAAAGTGACCCGTGTTGGCGAGCATGTGATCCCCTGGGCGATGGGGAATGGTACCGACGGGCATGCGATCTGTGTAGGGACGGTGAATGAGGCATGCGAGCATTGACCTTTTGTGCAGAATGTGATCTCTAGCGGAGACGAAATTGGGCTAAATCCTCCCCCTGGTCGTGGGCCAAAGAGAGAGTGCACACTTGGAACAACTCTGTGAATAGCCCGTCCCTCATGCTGACTACGTCCCCGTTTAGATTCCCACTCATGGGGTTGAGATGGATCCCCGGCCAGTCGCTGGGGGTCTCTTTCTGGTGACACACTCACTGCCTGGCTCTGCGCGGGCACAACTGGAAATGGTTCCAACTCAATAGTAAGCAGACGCTTGCCCATAGCAATTAACTACTGATTCAGTTGATGCATTTGCCTCAAGTATAGTGCTCGTTGACGTAGAGCCTCCTCACGAAACACATTAGAAAGGCCAACCGCGGCCACAACACTTTGGACCAACGATTCCAGACCACGCCTCTGATTAATCTGGTGACGAGCATCATATGGAGGAGGAGGAGGCAGTATATTGTCGGCCTGAATCTCCACACTTGGAGTCACCGTGTGTCCATTTTCCGGTAAGTTAACACCGTTAGCAGCCATGGAAATAGCTCAAAAGTCGTCGAAAAAAGAAATTAGAACTTGAAAAACTCATTCCAAGCAACGGAACCAACTGATGTATCCAAAAAATATGAATACACTAGGCTTTGAATATCTGGATATCTGGCTTTCAATCTATCCGAAACTTGAAGGCCCAAACCTATCAAAAAACCAACAATCACCGTGAACTAGGTAGGGGCTTTCCCTGCAAATGCACTCCGACATGGGAATCAGCAAACACACAATTGAGATAGCAATTTGACAGAGTTTCAGCCTGAGTATTGTGAACGTACCTCTTCCTTTGTTAAAGAAGGGTTTATATAAGACCACCCTTGAAGGCTGGGGGCTAAACATTGAATGCACGAGCATGAAAGGCAGCCACATTCATGGCCACGTCCGGAACATGGGGGCGGATCTCCCGGCATTAACTCCCCACGTTCTGGACTACCGTCACCGTGTAACCGAACGGACTGGCTATGCTCCCTGAATCATCTGCCTGTTCGCTACACTCTTGGCCCCCATACGACAACCAGGAGGCTGCTTGCTTGGTATATGTGGGCGACCAGAGATCTCTCCATGCTCGCTAAGGCATCTGCATGCTCGTTACACACTTGGCCCCCAGGCAACGGGCAGGAGGCTACTTGCTTGGTATGTCTAGCAGCCATAGATCCCTCCATGCTCGCTAAGACATCTACCTACTCGCTACACACTTGGCCCCCAGGCGACGGGTAGGAGGCTGCTTGCTTGGTATGCCTAGGCGGCCAAAGATCTGTCCATGCTCGCTTATGAGTTGAGCTCAGACAATGATGAATTCACATGATTCGCTCGTGCCCACGGTGATGGCATGCTTGGCAAGTGACCGACGCTTGGGCCTTTCGGGCCGGTCAGCTCATATATATATTGAGTTTGTAGCTTGGGGTTACTTCCGCTCAAGTATCAACGAACATATATTTTATGCGTAAAATAATAAAATATTATCTCGTCATCGCACCATATATTATAGATGGTGGCTCAGCCAACCTTTTCTTAATAATGGTAATATACGATATATATTAAGGTAAGCCAGTAACATAAAATAAAACATATTGGCGAAAATTGATACTGATGGAAATGTTAGGATTAGAGTGTTCATGTTGATAACGTGTCATAATATAACCACAAACTAATGACAAAAGTGTATTAGAGAGAGAGAGAGAGAGAGAGAGAGAGAGAGAGAGCCTTTTGAGAGCTTTCGAAGTGTTTAGTCTATATTCAATAACCACGGAATGCTTGGTATTTATAGCCGAGCATTCATATACAATTATATGGCCACACTGATGAATGTACATTGTTGGTGTGCAGCTAGTTTGACAAACTTGGTGCTATGTCCATACAATTAATGTTCCACAACATATATATATATACACACACACATACACACATATTGTATCTGTATTCATCATATCATATAAGTTATAAAACTAATGGGGAATTTGACTTTAGATAAGTGGCGGTCCTGGATCGAACCTGGCCACAAGATCGAACATCATTGGTTAATTACAAATAACCCCTTAACTATGGGTTTAGTTCCAATTGTGTCCCTCAACTACCAATTGAACCAGTGTACGCCTTTAATTACATATTATTTTTACCATAATAATCTAATATATACTGACACCTCAAAATATACTTTTACGGTGCCAAAAGCACGGACACGTAGTTCTAGTATCTATCAAGACACACTAGGAACAAATTTGGACTACCTCCAATTCTATTCGGCTCTTTCTCGGTTCCCTCTCTACGCGACCGTCGTTTCCTTCTCTTTCTGTCTTTTTTTTTCGTGCGGTAAAACCTTCTTTTATACTCAAGTTATTAGGGTTTTTTCTAACCCTAATCGAAATTCTAAAGTTGACTGAATTAAAATTAATTAAGTAAATATTAATAGGGAGTCACTATTAAAATTCTTAGCCAAAAGTGGGCCATACCGACCCAATTCAACTAGTTACTATATAGGTCCAAAACAATTACATTAGCTCAAAATAATTATAATATTAATTAATACGAATTACTATTTTTAACTAAAATTATCGGGGTATTAAAGTACATGTATCCACTCGCAATTTAAATAGGTTTGCTCGTATTTGTATAATATTAATTAATGCGAATTAATATTTCACGTACTGCTAAGTATGCATGCTACTTGTTAGGTGTTCTCACGATTTATAGTCTTTTGAAATTAAGGAGTTAATTTCAAATATATTAACTAATTCAATTAATTGATAGAATACATTGTTATTCATAAGTTACAAAATTGATTAGCACTCCTAAAACCTTCTTTTATACTCAAGTTATTAGGGTTTTTCTAACCTTAATTGAAATTCTAAAGTTGACTTGATCGAAATTAATTAAGTAAATATTAATAGGGAATCAGTATTTAAATTCTTAGTCAAAAGTGGCCCATGCCGACCCATTTCCACTAGTTACTATATAGGTCCAAAACAATTACATTAACTCAAAATAATTATAATATTAATTAAATATGTCTAAAACAAATAAAATATTAATTAGTACGAATTAAAATTTCAAACTAAAATTATCAGGGTGTTAAAGTACATGTATGCACTCGCAATTTAAATAGGTTTGCTCGTATTGCAATAATATTAATTAATACGAATTAATATTTCATGTACTACTAAGTATGCATGCTACTTGCTAGGTGTTCTCACGATTTGTAGGTTCTTGAAATTAATGAGTTAATTTCAAGTATATTAACTAATTCGATTAGTTGATAGAATAAATTGTTATTCATAAGTTGCAAAAGGTTGTAAACCTACAACAAGCATTAGTTGTGAACCTTAAGGGTCGCACACTAAGAATGGAAGGATTCATTTATTCAATCAATTCAAAATTGTTGGATGCAATTGATTAGTAGAGATTAATTGATGAATATAATTGATTTAATCAATTTAGTTAAATTTAGGCTCGGTCAATTAATTCATATTAATTGATGGAATTTTATTGAAAGTCTTAATCCAATTTAACCATGCTCGTTAGTAGAGCCCATCTGGGAGGGGTAATATTGCTAATATTTTCTTACTGGTGAAGTGGTGAACTAGACACGATTATGTGCACATTAGATGTAGTACACACTAGGATTTTGATCACTGATACCAAATTATTATTATCTGTTTCCAAATTGAAGAGACCAATTTCTTGGACTCTTTAATTTTCGGCCCTTTTAACCAAAAGCCGTATTCTTCATTCTTGAAGAAAGTTTTTATTAGAGAATAATTTTTATTATTTAGCTTATTTGTAATTAATGTATAGTGGTAGTTTCCTTATGTAATTCATCTTTAACCCTAATTGTAAATGCTTTAAATATGTGAGTCAATCAATAATAGGTTTATGCCGTTATTCATATCAATTGTGAATTTTTACAGTTTTCACCTCCACAAATGGCTTGGCCTTAGAATTTTTTATTTTCAAGTTTTTAATATCTTGTTAGAAGAAAATAAACAACACTCTTCTTGATTTAAACGGTTGAACAAGAACAGGTTGAAAGTTGCTAGCGGATTTTTAACCGGGTGATTTCATCTATTTTTGTGGACTACCTTTATAAGAGGGATATGTGGACATGTATGAGTGGATTGGTGTTTTCAGGCAATTGATTGTCTCTACTTCATTAAAAGGAAGCTTTTTGAAAGCTTTTTGGAAGCGTTTTCATTAAGAACTTAAACTTTAGTTTTTACCACTAGCATAATGTGTGTGATCGTAAAATTGCTAAAATGATTGGGGCCTACCTTTTTGTATATCTTTTATACTCTCTTCGTCCTTAATTTATTGTCCTGGTTGACCCAGCGCACCGTTTAAGAAAACATATTTGACTAGATTATTAATATTGGTTTAATGTGTAGATTTCTTTAAAGTCCATGTGTATATGGCACATAATTAAAGTAGAGTGAAAAAGTAAGGGTAAAGTGGTAAAAGTGATGTTCTAAAAAGGTAAGTTTCAAAGTGAACAATTATTTTGGGACGGACGAAAAAGGAAAGAAGGACAATAATTTAGGGACGGAGGGAGTACATGTTTTATAAAATCTTTAATTTCCGTTGCAATTATCCCTGCGATATAGCAAACACAACATTCATCATATCATTCGTCCAATCGTCCCTAGTGATCATGCTCATAATCTCTCTATATATAAGCCACTCCCTATCCCACTGAATATCAAACATTTCTAACAAGTTAAATACCAATGGAAACACCTTCAGCAGTGAGCGAATCTGAGTCATGGCAGGACCTAAGCGGAAAGGTGGTGATGGTAACCGGTGCATCATCGGGGCTTGGTGAAGAATTCTGTCTCGATCTTGCTAAAGCTGGTTGTAAGATCATTGCCGCTGCTCGTCGAGTCGAGAGGCTGAAAGCACTATGCAGTGAAATCAATCGACCAGGCTTTATTAATGATGAGATTGGTTCCGCCGTCAGAGCTGTGCCGGTCGAGCTCGACGTCGCCGGTAATGGTTCTACAATAGAAGCCTCCGTAACGAAGGCATGGAACGCATTTGGCCGAATCGACGTCTTGATCAATAATGCCGGTATTGTAGGTAACTAATATATCTCCATTATAAAGCAATAGTCTCACTTTAAACTTCTTTTCTCAACTTGATGTAACTTTTATGAAAATATATGAATATTTGGTTTTTCTTAACTTTAAAGATTAATATTAATAGTATAAATTTTGTATTGGTGATTGAATTTTTACTGTATAAGATATCTAAATCTATACTAAATTAAGATAGGGAAGATGGTTTTACGGGAGACCCGCCGATAATGATGGCAAAAATTTTGGAAAGACGGTTTTGCGTTTATTTTTATAAGACGGATCTCGCTGACCCAACTTATCACAAGTTCGTCGCGGAGCTGTCAGATAATGGGGTTCCCTCTTACAAAATAAAATCCGTAAGCTAGTTTCACAAGAGACCTACTCATAATGATGGTAAAAACTTAGGAAAGACGATACTACGTGTATTTTTTGTAAAATAGATCTCCCTGACCCGACCCACTGTGTATTGGTAGACTAATTTATGAATGGAGGGGTTTCATCTTACGAATTAAGATACGTTGAACATTTTTACAGGAGACATACTTAATAATGATATGAACTCGTATTATGTTTGACTTAAAAAAAAATCTACTCGCACTGTTCCTTACTAATCGTAATGTTTGATTGAGCACATAAATTAAGAAAAATATGATATATATTGACTTTATTAATACAATTACAGTTTTTTTACATGCATATTTATTTTCTCAGGAAAAATGATTAATTTTGCCACTTACTTTGATGAATTTTTACATTTTGTCACTGTACTTTGATGAATCTTTATATTTAACGGAATCAATTTCAGTTGCCTTCCCTAAAGGTTCTTAAAATGTTGAAAGATAGTTAATGATTGTTGATGTTAAAAGTCTATCGTTTTTTAGTTTTAATTATAAGGGGGTCATTTTTTGTGGCTGTTAGCATGTTAAAGGTTAAAACAAGATACTATTTTATGAACAAAAAAAATGAAGGAATCAATGAAATATAAAAATAAAAATAAGAAGAAGAGATATATTGGTTGAATAAAATATAAGAGAAAATATTTAAATTAATTAGTATATATATTTTATCTTAATGAATAATATAATAAAAATATAATAATAATAAAACATAATAATTTTAAAATAGATCAAATCGTTAATAAATTTTGAAAATTTTAATTCATTAAATCTAGTTGGTAACAATCATTCATTAAATGTAATTTAATTCGTAAAGACAATTGACTAAAAGTATAACTTAATTTGGTATTAAAGTTTTTTTTAAATCTGTTATAATTAAGAATTATAAATATAAGATTATAAAAAAATTAAAAAAATTAATTCAACCTATAATAGCCACCATGAAAATTTTTGTGTTAAAAAAATTTATGAATAATAATATTTTTTAAAAGAACAATTTTTTTACAATTTTTTAAATATTATTTAATTATTTATGTCTAATATCTTTTATTTAATAATATTTATTAATTTAGTAAAAAAATTTTAATAATTTTTTTTAAAAAATGATTATTTTTTAATTATTTAATAATATATTAAAATTTAATTAAATACTTTATTTATTATTTTTTTATTAATTTATTTTAATAACTATTAAGTAATTCTTTAAAAAAATTAAATCATTTATTAATAAAAAGGATAATCACCTCCAAGCATGTGATGAATCTCAACCGTTAAATATTTTAGAAAGATTTAAACTCAGTCGGTAAATAGCTTTTGCCAATTGTAAGCGAGCTATTAAGTGTTAGTCTATTATTTATATTATTCTCTTAATTTTTTATTTTGGCAATATATGTTTCCTTCTTGTTTGCATTTTTATATTTCATTTATTCTTTCCATTCATAAAATATATTTTTTAACCTCTAAAAGAAAAAAAAAACTCTGATAATTTAAGAACCATAAAATTATTTAATTTTGAACTTCATCTATCATTAAGTATCTTCCTACATTTTAAAAAACCTTAGGGGAGTCAACTAAAATTAATTTAGTTAAAAATTGGATGACAGTTAGTGATAATGGCGAAATTGCATCTCTCTTTTCAATTACAGTGACAATTTTGCTCGAAAAATAATGCAATGACAAAATGTAACGATTGTTCAAATTACAATGGAAAATTAACTATTTTTCCGATTTTCTCATAATTAATATATCATGAGGTTTGCTGTTAAATTGCTTGTAGACAGTTGTAAATATTCACTCACAATCGCCTTACTTCTCCCGTTCTTAAAAGAGTCCTGTTTTAGCTCGAACTCAAAGTAAGAACTTATAACTAACTCAATAATTAAACTAGTTTTTTTTAACTCGTGGATTAAATGTACATCTTTTTTTTTCCCAACTAAATCGTACATAAACAAAATAAAGAGAATAAAAATATCTTAAAGTATAAAATAAGAATAATCGGTTTATTAACAAATACACATCAGTATATCACTAATCATTATAAATTCTAAAAAATTTCCTTATATACAACATTTGTTGTTTTATTTGTTGTTTTTTCATCTTCATCTCATATCAATATCTTTAAATCAAAACAATTTGTTACTCTAGAAACTATGACATATAACTGCTCATGGCTAAATATTAGTTTCTTCAAGAAGAGACATATCGATGCGCAATTATTGACTTTGACGCTTGTTAATTGTCATTGCATATGCTACCATCAATAAAATTTGTCTTCTCTGGAACTTGAAAGTCAGACATACATCAGATGAAGTTTTTGTTTTGTTTACAATTTTTTTTTTTGTAAACCTTTCCCCTAAGAGGACATGGGAAGTAATCGAACCTGAAACCTCACATTTTATAAAGTCTCAACTCTACCACTGGGTTACCCCTTAGGATTTACATCGGATGAAGTTAATGACAATCTTGGGATAAAAACATTTTCTTCAACATTATTTCTTTTCAAAAATTTTGTTTCAACAATGTGATCCCTAAGATTTATAATGATTAGTCTTGTTTCATTGCATAACCCTGCAACATTGTCAATATTTCTAAATAGCATTACTGTAACACTACTTTTAAATGTCAATCCATGGTCTAGCAACCCTGATCATTTTATACTATTTAAAAACTTTGTAGAATGATGTTTTCGAACAAACTTGGATTTTTTCCGTCCTGCAAATAGAATCTGAACTCAAATAAGTTTTTTCATTTTGAATGATTGCTTTTATTAAATTGTATTTTTATTTTACGAATAAAGGAATTTCTGATAAGAAAATAAGCTGAAATCAAAATAACGAAATTATTTTTACCGTTAACTATTATTTTTGTTGCATAAATTATTTTGATTTTACTAACTTCTAGTATATTTTTTGTTTTATTAACTTCGTAACTATTCTTTTTATTATTTTACTAACTTCAGTTTAAATTGTTTTTGTCTTATTGACTTTGTCACTATTATTTTTGTTCCATCAAATATTTTTATTTTACTAACGTATTTTTGTTTTACATAACTATTTTAATAATTTCTATTAAAATTTTGTTATGTAAATTACTTTTATAATTTTACACAGTTTAAATTATTTTTGTTTTATTGACTCCGTAACTATTAAGTATTTTAATTCCATCAAATAATTTTATTTTACTAATGTATTTTTGTTTTACATAACTATTTTTAAGAATTTGTCTGAAACTTTTGTTCCTTAAATTATTTTTATTATTTTAGTAACCTCAGTTTAAATGGTTTTTTTTTTGTTTTATTGACTCCGTAACTATTATTTTTGTTCTATCAAATATTTTTATTTTACTAACTTATTTTTTTTTACATATATATTCTTCAGAGTTTGTTTTAAACTTTTGTTCCATAAATTATTTTATTTTAGTAACCTCCACATTAAATTATTTTTATTTTGTTGATTCTGTAACTTTTATTTTTATAGTGACTTGTTCCATAAATTATTTTTTACTTTACTAACCTCTTATATTTTTGTTTTCTTGACTCCGAAACTATTATTTTTGTTTTAGTTACTATTTTTTATATTTAAAGAGAGAAAAATATTTAAACATAATTAAAAAAGAGGAGATGATGGTGATGAGAGAGAAAATGGGGGAGGAGACAGGAGAGAAAGAGAGAGAAATACATAAAATATGGAGGAGATAGGAGAGAGAAAAAGTGAAATGGTAATTCAAAAGTCAATAATTCAAAAGTGAGATTTTTTAGGGACAAATATACCCTTGCCATTATATATATATATATATATATATATATATATATATATATATATATATATATATATATATATATATATATATATAGATATTAGCATAGTGTGTACTACCTCAATTTCAAAATAAGTGTCGTTTTAACTACATTTTTTTTGTGCCAAAATAAATGTAATTATAGAATTTCATGAAAGATATTTTTCTATATTTTGTCAAAATTACCCTTATTTACTGCTCTCCTATATATTAAATGCTATTAAAAAGAGTTGTTGAGAGGAAAAAAAGTACTAGTGCAACTTTACTATAGTTCTGAACATAAATAAGAGTCGATCAGTGTTGAATTTAGATATAGATGAATCATATTGAGAAACAATAGAAAATGGAGAGAAAAACTTCTTCTTCAAGATCCTATTCCATCATCTGCAGTTTTTACATATATGAAGGCTAACTAACCTCTTCTTCCTCTAATTTTCTCACAATACAAAAAGACACTAAAGTCACTCAACTATGGAACTATTGCACTCGATACCCTTGAGGTTCTATATAGACTTTGAGTATGATCCATAACACTACCCTGTATTCTTATCACCCCCCCCCCTCAAGTTGGAAGTGGTAAAAAGATTGACCACACACAACTTGGACAGTAGGTAGTGTAACTGAAACTGAGGAAGAGCCTTAGTAAAACGATCTGCAGGTTGCCGAAGAGAAGGAACATGAGAAGTAACAATGAGACTCTGCTTAATCTTCTCTCTAATAATATGGTAGTCAGTATCGATGTACTTTGTCATTTCATGGTATACAGGATTGGCTGCTATGTGGAGAGCAGCTTTGTTGACATAGAAGAGAGACACATGAAGAGCAATAGGGACATGAAGAACCTCCAAAAAAGACCTTAACCAGACCAATTCACAACAAGTAGATGCCATGGATCTATCTCTTGATTTTCCAAGAGATTAATGAGGTTCCCAAGAAGATATAGAAGCCAATGATGGACTTTTTGGTTGTTGGACAAGCAGCCCAATCTGCATCACAATAGGCTGAGAGAATAGAAGAATTGTTGGAAGAGAACAACAACCCCTGCCCTGGAGCCAGCTTGATGAATCTCACAACCTTCTTTGTAGCTTCAAGATGAAGATGTGTTGGATGAGCCAAAAACTGACTCAGAATGTGAACCACATACGAAATCTCAGGTCTGGTTATAGTTAAGTAGATCAACCTACCAAACAGCCTCCTGTATTGATCTGTTTTAGGGAGAGGATCACCTGAATCGGCAGATTGCCCATGATTTGTAACCATAGGAAGAGAAGAGGATTTCACATTGGTGAGGCTCGTCTCCTTGATGATATCAAGAGCATATTTCCTCTGGTGAAGATAGATGCCACTGGAATTCCTAGCTAGTTCAAGGCTAAGAAAGTACTTCAATTGGCCTAGATCTCTGATGGAGAATTACAGTGAAGGAAGGACTGAAGGTCTGTAATTGTAGTGGCAGAAGATCCAGAGATGACTATATCATCAACATATACTAGGGGAGCAGTGAAAGCACCAGTGGAGGACTTGGTGAATAGAGTATGATCACAAGAACTCTGCACATATCCAAATAATTTTAAAGTTGTGGAAAGATTGTGAAACCTTTGCCTGGGGCTTGCTTCAACCGATAAAGAGACTTGATGAGCTTGCAAACACGAGAGGAACCTGCAATAGTGGCAGGTGGGCTATATCCAGGGGAAGAGCCTTGTAAACTTTTTCATGCAGAACTCCATGGAGGAATGCATTGGAGACAACCATCTGGTGAAGAGGCCAATTCCTCATAGTTGCTACAGCTAGAAGAACCCTAACTATAGTCATCTTTGCCACAGAGGCAAAGGTATCAAAATAATCCAACCCCTTAGTCTGAGTGAGCCCCTTTGCCACTAGTCTAGCTTTATACTTGTCCACTATATAATTTGTCCTATACTTGACTTTATAAATCCATTTGCAGCCTATCGGTTTTTTTTCCTTGAGGTAAATCATGCAATACCCAAGTTTTGTTCCTTTCTAAAGCTTCCAAATCAGAGGTCAAAGACCGTGTCAATGTTAGGTATTAAAGTTTGATATGAGGAAGAGAGATGAGAGTATCTCAATACATTGCAGCGTAAGCGAGAATACCGAGTCACATGCTACAGAGGAAGCTGGTTTGGTGAATGGCAAACCTGTATAGTCTTTGAACTTTGCAGGAATAGTTTTGTGCCTAATTGGTCTAGTGGGAGGATGAGAAGTAGGTGAAGACTCAGAAGCAGAGGTAGGCTCAGGAGGAGAAGGATCAACAGAAGGATGTGTAGCCTGGTCAGATGTAGATGGGTATATATCTTCATCTAGCACATGTTTAGCAGAAGGAAAGATAAGAGGATAAGGGCAAGAAGTGGAATCATTAGCAGAAAAAAGAAAGATAGATTCATGAAACATTGCATCTCTGCTGTAGAAGACTTGTTTTGATTGGAGATCAAACATTTTGTGTGATTTCTTACCAAAAAGATAGCCTAGGAACACACATTTTCTGGCCTTAGGACCAAATTTGACTCTGTTATGGCTAAGAGTAAATGCATAACCTAGATAGCCAAAGACCTTAAGATGAGAATATGAGGGAGTATGGCCAATGAGAGCTTCATAAGGAGTTTTGAAATGAAGGATGGAACTGGGCAGTCTGTTAATTAGGTAAGTAGCAGTCAACAAACAATCTCCCCAAAAAGAGATAGGAAGATGTGACTGAAACCTAAGAGCTCTAGCCAATTCAAGTAAGTGTCTATGTTTCCTCTTAGCTCTCCCATTTTGCTGGGGAGTAGCCACACAAGAACTTTGATGAGCTATGCCAAAGGAATTCAGAAGAGGAGAGACAGTTTCATTGAAGAACTCTTTTCCATTATCTGATCTGATTTCCTTGACGGTAGCTTCATATTTGGTTTTAATGAAGGCGAGGAAATTTTTGAGGTAAGTGTAAACCTGAGTCTTTGACTTAAGAAGCAAAGTCCAAGTAGTTCTGGTTTTGTCCTCTACTATTGTCAGAAAAGAATGACAACCATTATAAGTTTTGTGTTTATAGGGACCTCACAAATCACAATGAAGAAGAGCAAAAAAAGTAGTAGAGTGAGATTGACTAAGAGGAAATGGTTGTTTAAATTGCCTAGCAAATTGACATATATCACAAGGAGTACAATTATTGTCAATATTACAAATCCCTAAGTGTTTCATATATATAAGAGTAAGGAACATGTCCAAGTCTTAGATGTCACAACATCCTGTTTTTGACACTATTACTTGAAACTGAATAAGAAGATTGAGAACTACTGCTAGGATTATTACAAGGAGAACCATTTGTAGTAGCACAGAACACTTATAGGCCATCAATCAACCTACCAGTCCCATTGATCTGCTTGTGATCCTGGCCCTGTAGAACATACATGGAAGAAGAAAACACAAGTGTGATCCCATTGTCAAGAGTCAACTTACTACATGAAATCAAATTGTATTGGGAATACCACGTTTTTGACCACTGTAAAAATTGGGGAAATCTAATTTGGCCAACGATGTTTCATAACGACCAAATTAACCAACCAATTTTTAATTTGTTATAATGTCATCCTCGCCATTTCATAAAGACTCAATTAACCAACCAACTTCTGTCAATATCTTCCTTCTATGGCAATTTCTTGGCCCGATATTGACAGAAGTTGGTTAGTTAATTTGATCGTTATGAAACGGCGAGGAGGACATTGCAACCAAATTAAAAGTTGGTTGGTTAATTTGATCGTTATGAAACGTTGTTGGTGAAATTGGATTTCCCCAATTTGTACGGTGGTCAAAAAGGTGGTATTCCCAATTGTATTGAAAAGAAGGAACATATAGTACATCATGTAAGGAAATGTCTTTAGTAAGATGGACAGTGCCTTTATGTGTAATTCTGGAAATGTGGCCATTGGAAAGATATATTGGTAGATTAATAGAAATGGGATCAATAAGGAGGTCAAAGAAGGTTGTTATATGATCTGTTGCACCATTATCTACAATCCATTCATTCATGTTGTGGCCTTGACTTAGAAAACACCTAGAGTTAACAACATTGGAATTACCTACAACTTTACCTATCAGGTGAGATTCTGGGCAGTAGCAGAATTGGAAATCAGAGATAATAACTGTTGACATTGAGATGAGGTAAAGCCTTGAAATAACTCAGGCGTTCCTTGTCCATCATCAGTTCCATAAGAGACATTGGCAACAACTTTGGTTCTGTTCTTAGGCATTCTAGATGGGTCACGTTTGGAGCCAACTAGAGCATGCCAATCTGGATAGCCATGTAGGAAAAAAAAAACACTTGTCCTTGACATGAGTGTCTCCATGACAATAGTCACACCACACCTTCTTCTTTTGTACATTTTCCTCTCGAACTAAATCCTTTCAGCACATTACCACCATTATTGGTACCACCATTAGTGTTCCCTGTCTTGGTTTTAAAAGGTTTATGATTCATCTTGCTCAATAGAGTTGCAGATATATCCTCTATAGTCACACCCCCACAACTATGTTTTCGTTGGCTTTCTTCTTGAGCCAAAATGTTTTTAGCCTTGTTAAGACTAGGGAGTGGAGACATCATCATTATTTGTCCTCTAATAGCAAAATAACCATCACTCAACCAAATCAAGAACTGAATTAACTTTTTTTCATGCTCATACTCATCCTATTTTTGAGCAACCCCAGAGGTACATTATTACAAGAACACTTGGGCAAACCACCATGCCTTAACAATTCATCCCACAGAGCCCTAAACTTTGTGAAATAGGTAGAGATACTTAAATTTCCCTATGTACAATCTATCAATTTTTTTCTAATTTGAAAGACATTAGGTAGGTTGTTGTGTGTGAATCTGATATTTAAATCTTCCCAGATATCCCTGGCTGAATCAAGATATACTATGCTTGATTTTATTTCTAGAGAAACTACATTAAGCAACCACGAGATTACCATGTTGTTCCATCTCTCCCATTGAGTTAGGTATTTGGATCTAGCAGTGGATTTACCATTGATCAAACCTATTTTTTCCTTAGCCGAGAGTGCTATTACAATTGATCTTCTCCATTGACGGAAATTAATAGTGTCTTTAAGAATTTGAGGGATGAGCATCATACCAGTATAACTATTACACTCGATATCCCTGAGGTTCCATACAGACTTTGAGTATGATACATAAGTACATAACACTACCCTGTATTCTTATCAATTAGTCTTTATAAGCTTCCTTAATATGTCTCAAATGCTAAACCTCACTTTTTTGTAACGGAGGTAGTATTTTTAAGTATACATATGTGAAAGTGGGGCCTATAAATTACAGTAATACTCAAATAAAAAATTAAAGGGTAAATATAACTTCAAAAAAATTAAAAGATAGAAAGTGAGCACTTATTTGGAAAAACATAAAAAGAAAAGAGGATATTTTCTATAGAACAGAAGGGAGTATTAAATTTTGGGTGGGGGAAAAAGGGAACTTTTATTACGAAGTAGTAGTAGTGTATTGGCAACAAATCATGGAGTTGCTACAAAAACTGCCCTTTGTACTTTTCTTTCCTTGGAGTTGACATACTTAGGGCCATCGTTTCTTTTCATTATGAGCTCTTTCTTGTGACTGATCCGTGATCGTATATTGGCTAACCCATGTGTTTTTTTCTAAAGTAGTTTTCCTGTAAGACGGTCTTACGGATCTTAATTCGTAAAACAGAGCTCCACTATCTCACAGCTCAACCTACCAATACACGGTGGGTCGGGTAAGGAGGTTCCGTCTTATAAAATATATATGTAAGACTGTCCTACTTAAATTTATCGTAGTTCCTCTGAAATCGTTACTTGATACATCTGAGGAATAATGGAATTCCGCTTTTAGAACAAACTTAACATGATATATCCGTGATCGTATAGTGGCTAACCCATGTGTTTTTTTCTATCGTAGTTCCTGTGAAATCGCTACTTGATACATCTGAGGAAGAATGGAATTCCGCTTTTAGAACAAACTTAATAGGATCATGGTTGGTATCAAAATATGTTTGTAGAAGAATGCGTGATGTCAAACTGGGGGGTTCGGTTATAAATATTGGTTCTGTTTCAGGCGTCAATCGCTGCTGTATCAATGGTACTGGTGCTTATTCTTCATCGAAGACAGCCCTTAACACTATGACAAAGGTAATCTATTATTTTGTGTTTCTATAGGCATAATTACTTTTCCGACCATCAAACTATTTGAGGGTATTCGATTTAACCAACAAACTTCTAATATAAAAAATATGACCGGTGTATTCATGTTTTACATGCAATGTGGTCCCTCCCATTCACTTGTCATCAAATTTGGTAACGGAGTTGCTTATAAGGAACAGTGGTGGGACTTTATGATCAGAGGCATTTTTGTCCATCCACATTGTACTCAAATTGGTTGCAAAATTGAGACTTGTATATCAGTTTGAGTGTAATGTAGATGAACCAAACTACCCTCATCAGTGCCATTAGAAAGTTTGATGGCGATTTTATGGGAGGGACCACGTTGCACTTAAATCATGAGTACGTTGGTCATATTTTGGATTATTGAAATTTGTAGGTCAAATCAGTAACCCCTAATTTGTATGATAGTTAAAAAAGTAGTTATCCCATTTTTATTAAATATCTACTTCTACATGCAGTTGTCAAGCATTGGCAAGATTTCTATCATAGTTTTGTTATTTATATATCACATTTTTCTTGAGCTTATATGATTTCATTATGAGTTTTTGAACTTAAAGCCATGCAAAGATTAGAAATTAAAAGTTGTTTTTCTACTCCATTGAAATTAAGTGATTGAGCTCCTTTAGAGGTTGTCATCATACCTACGGGTAAAAGATCTCAAAAATTGTTGACCGCTCCACTTTTTAAAATTTTTAATCGTTATAGTACCTTTGTTCTTCACTTTTGTTGGCAAAATGACTTTGATATCCCTTAATGAAACGTATGCGTGTTTATGAGATCATTATTTTTTACACCGCATTACAATTAAACTATTTAACCGCAATGTAAAAATTAAAGATATGAAATTTATTACTCGCATCTCAAAAATAGACTAGGAAATTAAACTTTAAACTGCGGTGTAAATATTAATAAAATGAAATTTATGAATCACTGTGCAAAAATAGAATAGGAAATTAAACTTTGAATCGCGTTGCAAAATTAATATAATAAAAATTTTAAATCGCGGCGCAAAAATAGACTAGGAAATTAAACTTTGAACCGCGGTGTAAAAATAATGCAATGAAATTTATGAATTGCGGTGCAAAAATAGACTAGGAAATTAAACTTTCAACCGCGGTGTAAAAATAATACAATGAAATTTATGAATCGCGGTGCAAACATAGATTAGAAAATTAAACTTTGAACTGCGGTGCACAAATATTAACGAATTCATTTTTGCACCGCGATACAATAGCATAAAAAACCAGTTTACGTCCTCCACGTTCTTCTTCCTCATCCTTCTTTGCCTTCGTCCCAACTGAAAAATTCTTCACCCTAGCACAGATCCATTATACTTTCGTATTTCATGAAATCAATAAAATGGTTTACCTTTGGGGGGCGTTGCCTGCCCCCGACTGACCGGACAGGTCGGTCCTCATATCGTTGCGCACAATCGTGATTTTTGAATCTATAGTGTGTTCCCGGAGCTGTTGAAGAAGACGATAACATTTTTGGAACAATATTTCAAAAATTGGTCTTTTGTGGTTGAAAAAAAAACTGTGGATTTTTGGGGTTAAAAACTTAAAAAAACGGACTGGCCAAAATTTTCCCCTAAAAGATTTTGGCGGAAGCACTGTAACGACCCAAGCTTGAAAGCTCGGTTTCCTACGTGTATCCCACACACTAGCCCACTAAACACGAAACACATTGGGTCATCAAGCCCACCACAAGCCGACCCAAAAATTCATGGATAATGTTGGTGCTCAATAGTAGAGTGTGACCACCTTATACGTCAAGGACGAACCGTACCTCGGGCGTTGCGGGATTCAATAGGTGGCTCCCACCTTCTACGGTATAGCACTTTGTCCCGCACAACACTTTATTCCCACATTTATGGCGGAGACCCACTCTGATACCATTTGTAATAACCTGAGCCCGAAAGGTCGGTCCCCTACGTGTAGCCCACTCACTGGCCCGCACAACACTTTTTTCCCACATTCTCGATCGGGACCCGCTCTGATACCATTTGTAACAATCCGAGCCCAAAAGGTCGTTACGTGTAGCCCATACACAAGTCCACTGAATACGCATCATCTTGGGTCATCAGTCCACCACAAGTCGACTCAAAATTTTATGGATGATGTTAATGCACAATAATAAAATATGACCACCTTATAAATTATACACAATTCTCATTTCTACCTGACGTTGGACGGGGGTATTACAAGCACCAACACCTCTTACGAAGGCATTGTTTGTGGACATTTACGGTCATTGATTATGCAACGACACTCTTCCACATTTGTCTAAGCCATTAACGTAGAAACAGTTCAAACCTATGTCAGACTCGTCATGTGTTCCAAATTTTATCTAAACTATGTTAGAACTCATATGGAATATTAGTTGAAAGGTCCAAAGAGTGGCTGAGAACACAATTGAGAAAGGTCAACCCGGAAGCAAAACTTAAATAACCCCTATGCTATTTTGACATCGGATTTAGTTAAATAGTCTCCTATATTAATTTGATATGCTTTACGTAATAATCAATTGGTTTAATCCTTTGCCATTTTTGTAATTTTTTTTTATTTTGAGTCTACAGTCAATTATTAATTTTTTTTATATGCATATTATATCATATATTTTCTCGATTTAGTTAAATAGTCTCTTATACTAATTTGAGATGTTTTACGTAATAATCAACTTTTAAAAAATATGCTTATAATTTTCACAATCTTTCATCTTTATTCACCACTTGTATTGTAAGTATAATGGTTGGGGTTAATTACTTTTTTTATTTATTACCAACTTCAAAACTACTTATATATGTTTTAATTACTCTGGAACCTAATAAATAAAGAGTTATTATATAAAGATAAAGAGTAATTTTACGTTGCTAAATTTACTTATATAAAAAAAGTTAATTGACCATCAACTTTTTTCTCTGGATCATAAAAAATAACAATTGATTGGGTATATAATATCAATATTTCAAGAAAAAATCAAATTTTATTGTTATGTTACTATTATTTGTTTTGCTTATGTTTATTTAATTCTTGTTTATTTTTTACTTGAATTTATAGTGCATAATACATGTTAGCAAAAAAATATCCATAAAGAAATCAAAACATAAATAAAAGAAAAAAATTGATTGAGTTTTTTTTTATTGCAATTTATTTTAACAAATGAAGAATAATAGTTTTCAGTAATTATTTAATACTTATTTTCTTATATGTTTGTGTATTATCTATTTTCAATACTTCAAATGATGAAAAGTCAAATAAATTGTTCGTCTAAAAATTTTTTGTTTATATTTTTTTAAGATTTCCTTATTTCTTTTCTTTCTGAACCCACAAAAATTCAGGACCACCCGCTATCCATGCTACAACCCAATCTCTACTTGTAACTGGTATCCAGGCTTACCTCTTTTGCAGTGGTCCACTTATTTTAATTCTATCCCTTTATCCCTTGCATGTATCTTCCTACCTCCCCCGTCCCCCAAAACCCCTTTCCTCTGCTAGAAATGATCTTTAGCAAAGCTAGGGTCATGGAGAAAGCCCAGTTCCTCGATCATTTCCTTGGTGGGTAAGAGAAAACGAACCACACCTATATTTAGTTTTTTTAACCATATATTGTGCTATAATTGATCACCACAACTGCCTACTAAAAACTGTAAGGCTAGAAAGCCCTGCTGCTTGTAGCCCACACACAGGCACTTAACACCTTGAATCAACACAGCCTACTTGGGCAAAAGCCCACCCAAAATTCTGATTTTGATGTCAGCCCACACACGGACACTTAACACCTTGAATCAACATAGCCTACTTGGGCAAAAGCCCACCCAAAATTCTATTATATTATTTTGATGTCTTTTGGTAGTAGGTGACCACTTTATAAACCACAATACTACAGCGGGAGATGAAGGACAGAATCAGGTGGTGGCTCAATAGTAGAGTGTGGCCAACTTATACGTTAAGGACGGAATCACACACTAGTCTACTAAACACGTAACAAATTGGATCAATTGGCATATCACAAGCCCACCCAAGAGTCCATGATGTTGATAAACATCGTAATGGGTGGCCATTATATAAAACACATTCAAGCCATACATCTACCATATGTGGGATGTGGTATTACAATCTCCTCCATTTCATAAGAAGACCCCCTTCCACGCTCACATTTATGTTAACTTCGTATATCAATATTTTTGCTTGTCTATTATCTACTAACAAACATTTATTCTCTTACAACTATATCTTAACATTAAATGAATAATTACACACTTTGTTTTAATCGAATGATGATATTAACAGTGCATGGCTATGGAATTGGGGGTTCACAACATAAGGGTAAACTGCATAAATCCTGGACTTTTCAAATCGGAGATCACAGAAAGCCTCATGAATAAGAGCTGGATGAATGAGGTAGCCCAGAAAATAATCCCTCTCAGAACATATGGCACAACAAATCCAGCTTTGACATTGCTCATACGATACTTAATCCATGATTCATCACTATACGTTTCAGGAAACTGTTTTATTGTTGATGCAGGTTTCAGCTTACCTGGCATCCCACTTTTTTCTGCCCTTTAGATGTTTATTTTGTTCAATACATTGATGCGCAATGTACTTGCTTCGTGGTGTATGTGGCTGCATTGAAATGCTAGGACACTCAATGATTTATAATTTCTTTTTTCATTTCTTGGGAGTTGTTTTGGTTATGTTATATTGAATGTGTTATTAGGCATGTAAAGGAGAAGATCAATCAACTTTTCATGTGGGAAATGGGATCGATTTGGTTGATCGTGTTTCAACTATGCACTTTATGGTGTATTCTAGCAGTTAAAGTTAATCTATGTAATAAAATTTTCTTAAAACTTTTTACCAGGCGTCCCAATGTTCTCTGCCCTTTAGATGCTCAAGTTGTTCATGAAACAAGAATAATTGAAGACCTCTCTTTGATAATCTTTCCAGCTGTTCGGTAAGCTTGTGTGTGTTGTAAAAGAACATTCAATGGCTTATATTGTTTTAATTTTCTATCAAAGTTTTCTTTTTTTGGTTGTGTGGGTTGAGAAGAGAGGGTGCTTATTGGTCCCTATGGAGAAAGCTCAGTGATAGGCTAGAGGTGGGTAGGGTTGAATAGCTACCAATTGTTGATAAATATGACCAGCTATAGAAATAGATGTAATAAGGCAGACAAAATATTTTGAATCAACATAAGTCATGAATGACTGTACAAGTCAATGGATAAATACCAAGGTTCTAAAAATCGTTAGGCGGCTGTTAGGCGGCACATTAGTGCCTAGCGCCTAGGGGACTAGTCGGGGCGTAATCGGGGCCTAGAATTAAGGCATAATTACCATTTTTTTGATAATTTACATCAAAGATCAAACACATTGACTACAAATTTATTTATTTTTTTATGTTTGTCATTTTATCAAACCTACCTTTAATCCCAATTCTCAACAACTCTAGAGTAATAAACCAGCCAAGTTTAGAACTAAAAACAAAAAAAATATTACTACACCTACCTACTGCCCCTACAACCCACAATATAACATATCCTCCCTAATCCCTTCTCATTCTAAATTATGAGTCTCGAGACAGCCCCCTTCTTCATCTTTTTTTCTTCATCTTTCGTCTATCTATCTGGCAGACCGGCAACGTAAGCACCGACTTGGTCGATTAGGCGGTGACTAATTAAGAAAGTCGCGGCGGTAGATAAGGGCCTAGCTCCTAGGCGGGGAGTTTTAGAAAACTGGTAAATACTTGTTTATTGAATTCAATCAATCCTTACAAACTTGCTGTTAACAAAGAAAGAAAATACAACCTAAAGTCAAGGCAATCGATATTATTGATAATGGATCATTATTGTGATGACCAAACCTTAGTTCTCAAGAAATATATATACAACATATACGATGGGAACACACACCCTTAACAGTGTGCAACATGCGACATTGTTATTTGTTCGAACCTTTCCATATAGATTTGAATATGTGGCTTAGTTAGCTTGTTCAGTTTTTGGTCAGGTTTACACTCGTGTATTTGTCTATTAGGCTTCAGCGAAATTAAAAATCTAGCCACAAAATAGAAGATTGAATTAATGATTACAACAACAAAAATACATAATTGACACAAGAGATAAGCAAACATACATATTTATTTTTCTTCCCGTTCTCGACGGAATATGTCTTCCCGTTCCACCTTACCCTAATGTTTACATTTTTACATACTAATACATAAAATTATTAGTAAAAATTAAAATGCAACTTCGAAGAAAAGTTATTTTCTTCACAAACTACTACTTCCGTTCTTAGTTCATTTGCCACATTTTCTTAGATCCCTATCATTTTCCTTTTATTAGTGTCATATGTGTTCAAGAGAAGAGAACATAGAACTCTAATACTAACTACTCCATATGTTCCATCTAAACATCCACGTTTGAAAAGTTTAATTAATAAGAAGATATATTAATATCATTGGAGTTAGTCTTAATTACAAAAATGTACTTTAGCACAAGTAATATGTTGGCCTTTTTTCAATTATTGTGGCTGTAATTATATATATATATGGTTAATTGTAACTTTTGATAATTTTTTGCAAAAAAAATTATTTTTTTGTAATTTTTATATTTATTTGATAAGTGCATGTTAATGAGTAAATTGACGCCCATGCCCATTTAGTGCCCGCCCATATATGTCCATGTTATTAAATGGACACTTACTTGCCTGTCCATTTGAGCCCGCCGCCCATTTAGGCTCGCTCATTTGCCACCTCTACGTCTCTCTGCCTGTTCCTCTTACCCACACTTTATTGATTTTTCGAATGAAAATAACTCAATTGCTTCAGCCCCTTTTATACTCTTTACAAGATCGATTCCTTTTCTCCGTCAAATGTATTCTTCTCCCCTTTATTTCATCTTTCTCTCTTTCTGAGTTCATGAGTCGAACTCTTCCGTCAAATGATTCCCCCTTTTGAAACAGTCAGACATCTTCTAAACATCTTTTCACTTTCTTTTCTTATTATTATTATTATTATTATTATTATTATTATTATTATTATTATTATTAATATTATTATTATTATTATTATTATTATTATTATTATTATTATTATTATTATTATTATTATTATTATTATTATTATTATTATTATTATTATTGTTATTATTATTATTATTGATGGGAGTTTAAATGTAGAAATAAAATACTACATATTACGGAATTTAGAATCATAATCTATTGATATGATTTATTTCATGATAATTTATGAAGAATTATATTCCATGTGACTATGGTTGGATTTGGTTTGTGTGGGAAATTATACCATGAAATGTTTCATCATGAATATGACATAAGATGTACATGTTTTAATTGAGCATTATGTCATGCCATGACATTGCATCTTTAGTAGCTTACTAAGTCATTATGACTTACTCGTTTGCTTTGTTTTCCTTAGATTCGAGCCGAGCTAGTATTCGAAGGCATCCGCCGAGTCTACGGTAGAAGTGAGATTTTGTGATGGTTGCTACTTTAAATTATTTTTGTAGCCTTAGTTTTTGGTAAGGACGTTGGGAAAAGTGAAGTTATGTAAACTTCATGATGGGTAGTAACTTATTTGTGAATGTAATGTTTTCAATTACGTTGGTTAAAGATTATTCTTTTGGTAGCCGACTTGTGTTAGTCGCGCTTGGTGAATGTTGGTGATTTTGTTTTCAGTTATGTACGTTGATGATTAATATATCATGTTTGTTCTCCGGCATGTTTTTAGCCGTTGAGTTTGTTAGACTAGAGTCTTAGACTTAGTGTAATGTTGGGTTCCGGTTGTAACGTCGCCGATGACTTGGTTTATTTGTGCTATATATTTGTATTGCGTGACAGGGAGTTTTGTTCTACGTGCCCAATGTTGCGGCACGTGCGTCGAATTTTTGGACCAAGAGATTTATGATCTCTTTGGTTGTATTTGGTTTGAGCTTGTTAGCTCGGGCGCCACTAGGATATTTTGTTTAGCTTCCGCATGTGTTTTAAGTTATTGGCGTATCGCCATTATGGCCTTACCCATTATTTGATATTTGCTTGTTGTCTTCCGTGTTTTGACGGCACGACCTTGGGATCTCGTATTGGGATCGGGTCTGCCACAGCTTGGTATCGAGCTATTGTTAGTTGTCGCCGTGATAGGTTCCTTGGCCTAGTTGGGGGTTGGTTTTGTGTGATTTGTTATATCTTAACGTCGAGAGTTATAGTATGTTAAGATGGATGAAACTAGCATGGGCATTAGCACTAGTAGAGGAGCCGGTATTGATGAGTGTATAAGTTAGTATTAATAGTAATTATGTTTGGAAATCCACCGGAGAATTGGTGGCAAATATTTTGGGATTATGGTTCAATATTTAAGGATGCTCGTGGAGTTAGCTCATTAGAGTGGAACACTTAGTACCGAATGAGACTAGGAAGACTCCATGAATTGTGAAAGAGTTAAGGATTAAAGATAAAATATTATAGGCGATTTATTATATTACAACTTGCGGATTTTTGAGGAACTGTGGACTATACTTATGAGAAAAGAGTTAGATATTAATGAATGCACCGAGAGAGGACCTCGGGAATGGTTAAGATTTTGATGTGGTTAGAGGGCAGTGAGTACCTCATAAAATTATGAAAATCCGTAGACTAGTAAGCGGAGTGATGCTTTTACCTATAGTCATAGATGACGAGGTGATGAATCGATGTGTAAATTATACTTGGGAAATGAAACACCGAGCATAGGTGTTGGAGCAATACAGGCTAAGTTTTTGCTTGTGATGGTGATCACATTAGAAAGGATTGCCTTAAGTTGAGGATTTATGACTCTAGGAGAGCTAATGAGCGGGCTAGTGACTCTTAGTGAGATGGTTACAAACGACCTAGAGTTTGAGGTTGTGTGCGCGCGTGGCGGTTGGCCATTGCGAGGTTTTGAGACCTACCCGAGATATGAGGTAATTCCTTATACGGATATTATGGTTGTTATTACCGTTATTGTGAGTGCACGTTGTATCGGTAGCTCATATGCATTCATACATACATTGCATTGTGTGTTGAGATTTGTTGATTTTTGCTTTCCCCGGTTTATTAATATGATTGAGGGGGATATCCCGGTTTGGGATTGGTTTATTGTTTTGGTTGAATCTTGATTTGTCGGCAGGCAATCAATCATGGTATAAAAATGTGATTTTAGTATGCCTACATATATGGCTATGTTATGCATATATGAAGAATGTATATGTGATAATGTTACTAATGGAGATTACTAGTGGTGTGTTAAATGTGTATGCTCTATAGAGATATGTGTAATTATGTAAGTAAAAATAATTATACGTTATTGTGTGATCTTTATACGAGTAGGGTACGCTCGAATCGCACGGGTGATAACTTGGTGGTTATGGGATGCGTTAAGATTATTACGGATCGGTATACCGTTTTATTGCGACTAGTAGAGTGTCGTTATCACGCGAGGGTATTTCGTGTGTGTTTTATTGAAGACGAGATTTTTGGGTTAAAGTAATGATAGACTTTACGGAGTTTTGATGATTGAGGGTGCTAGAGCGAATATTACCTCTTTTCCTTGGATTCGTTATGAAAATGTTGTTAGACGAGTATAGTGGATATACAAACCTTGTAATTTGTTAGAATTACCATTGTATAGAAAATTAGCACGATGGAACTTTATGAGAATATATGATTGGATTAGTAATTACACATAACATAGTAATTGCTTGATTGTGTCGTATGCATGGCTAAGAGTTATATGAACTACAAGGATTATATGAGTTACATGAATTGTGTGAATTACATGGAGTATATTTGTTGAAGTATGATGATGATACTTGAGGATTATATGTCATATTTGTATGATATACGTGTATACATGTGGCATAGCTAATGATAGGGATTTTATCATTTGCTTGGTGATTAATTTATAAGTAAAAAATAAAAAATAAATAAAAAATTTACATGTTGTTTGTAGAGTATAAACATGACTAGTATTAACACATGTATTGTATTTGTGATGGGAATTAACATATGGCTTTTATGTGAGCATGCATGGTAGATGAACTCTGATAAGAGAAAAGATATGGTCTACAAGAGTAATGAATATTCCTAATGGATATAGTTGTATTTGAGTATGAGCATGCTTATGTGCATTATTAATAAGAATAACTTACTTAGTCTATCGCATGATAGGATCATGATTATCATTGCTTAATGATTATGCCATGTTTAGACTGTTGCATGATTATGTGAGACTGTAGGGAAGGATGCTTAAGATTTTCTCATAACCCTTCGCATCCTTACAACGAAATCTTTTGAAATCTAATTTAGCCGGTACCCTAAATTGGTGATCAAAAGAGGTTCGTTGGTGGACTAGGATTGGTAGTAAGTAGGTTAGAAATTGACTAAACCTCTTACCAAAAGGAAAGGAAAAGAAATGGAATAAATTTTTATTCGATGCTACCATGTACTCTTATGTGCTCTTATGTGTCTTGTCCATGATGTGGAAATTGCGAGTATGGCAGCATAATCATGAAGATTGGTTTACTTGTTTTGGTAGCGTGTTGTGGAACACCCTTCTTTAAAATTGTGAATTTGCTCTATCGGCAATCTTTACTACTTATGATTTAGAAATTCTTGCATTTAAATCTCATGTTGTGGCTCCGAAACAAATAGTTTCGGGAGATTTATGTTTATAATGTCTTTGAAAATGCTTTGGTGACATATTTGGAATTCACGTGGTTAATTAAATTAATAATGGAATTTATGTGTGCTTTTGCAACTCAAGGATGAGTCAAATTATTTTCAATCTTAAGTGTTTGGTATTTGGGTTATTAGCAATTTTTGAAATTGTGAATGTGAGATTTTTGGTAGTATGATTTCCGACTACTTGGTTTGGTTATTGTAATAATAGACTCGGAGAATTGAGTCTAGGTTTATGGTTTTGAGCATCGAGTGTTCACTTGGGATTGTGAGACACCGTAGTTGTGTCTGGGTATTTGATGTTGGGTGATGACCTAGCGATGGTTTGTAATACGATTTAGAATTCGGGACGAATTCTTTTTAAGGGGGAGAGGATGTAAGACCCCGATTCCCGGTTAGCTTGAATTGCGTGCAATGCTCGCATTTCTTCCTTGGTTGATGGCTTATTTGATTTCTGAGAGAGTCTATATGTGTATGAGAGATCACATTAAGATCAAAATACTATTAATAGATGCCATTTAGTTGTTGACTTGCTAAAGTCACAAGTCGTAACCCGACGATAGTCGAAATGCGACGCGATTGAGAGTTTACTCGGGTTTTGTTTTCCTGACCTCGATTAGGTCCTAGATCTTTACATGATGATTAAATAACATGTTTAGATGTGTTAGAATCCTAGTTGGATGTTGTGGGTCCCAATGAGCACAATAATAAGCTAGAAGGGGGGGGGGGTTGAATAGCTTATTAACACTTTAAAACTTTTAAAGTAAGTTCCTTGAAAGTTACTTGCAATCTATGAAAAGAATCAAGTAGCGGAAGACCTTCAAGAAAATTGTTCGTGTCCGCCGATAAGGACTACCGGTAGACCTTTTACAGATTACTTAAGTTAAGCTGAAATGGATGAAGTAAACTATGAAATTGGCAGATATAATAATTAAAGCATGAAGGAAATAACACAAGTATTTTGGGATGGTTCACACTATAATGAGTGCTACGCCCACCACCAAGGCGGCCAATCAACCTTGATTTAAATTGTGCACTATGTTTTCCACTTAGATCAATTACAAAGAATATCCCTAATGGATCGTGTACAAAATATTGACTTGTGTTTGTCTAGGGAATTAAATATCTGTCAAATACAAGATATTTAATTGCAAGTGTAAGTTAATGGAAGTAAACAACAAGAAGAATAAAACAATAAATGTTGAAGAGCAGCCTTCTTGTTGTTTGACGAGGACTTCTAGATCTGTGAGGATCTATTGAATGCACTGAAATGAAAGACTTGGAGTTGTGTAGATTCGAGCAATTCTTTAAGTGTTCGATTGATTCACTGCATGCTTCTTTTGTATCCGATCTTCAATGGCAGTATTTAAAAAGCGAGGTGCACTTCAAAAGATCCGTTGGAGAAGACGAAGACTTCAACAACTCTTTTCATAAATGCATTAAATGCATGGGTCACAACAAGGATTTCGTCTTCACGTATAACTAGAGCGATAATCATTTCGAGATCTTCAAAAAGGTGGGCGATTTGGTGTCGATCTCGAGAGATGAAGCAAAAGTAGGGGGACACCGCTTTTATCGCTTTACGCGCTCAGGAGGCGAAAAGTATTCCTCGCTTGAAAGATGCTTTCTGCGGCTTGACATGTCAGAAAAGACTTGGATTAATTCAAATATCAAATGAGAATAAGTTTGAATTAATCCAGCTAGCTTTGATCCGGAGAGGACACGTAGAAGCGCATCACCGGACACGAGGTCTACCGATCTTAAGCTTTGAGCGTGTCTTCCTAAGTGAAGCGTAGAAGTGGTCTTCCGTCGAACTCCGAAAAGAGTCCTACAAAAACTATACAAGGCAAAGTTCTATACACAGCTAAGTTAACGCCATCGCAACCCGACGCAACCCGATTAGCCATCGAAGTATAAAACTATGTATGTATGTATCGTATACGATAAATTTAACATAAGAATCAACAATCTCCTCCTATTTATATCCTGGTCATCATTACTACAAATGAGGGTTTTAAGACAAGCTATTTAATAGATAATAAAGATGTCCGAGAAAGTTTATATATTACGTAATCTGTGAGACATGCCTCTATTAAACGTAATAACACTGGCAATGGACTAATCTAAGGCATACAAGAATAGAGAGTCAAAGAATAGCACACAGACGCCAGCCAGCTTTAAATTAATTTAAACCGAATGTTTAAATTCTCATATAAATAAACAATAAAGCAAAGAAGAATTTAAACAACATAATTTTTGAAAAAGCAAGTAATCATCTCAGATTCATAAACAAGATGTTTACATTTGACGAAGTTTTCAAAAAATGATAAATACAAAGGAAAGGGAAGAAAAGATACAAAAGCTACCAA
>CM028380.1:29829424-29864463 GCA_013146195.2 Codonopsis lanceolata
GCTCTCAACTCCTGATGAAGCAACAACTAAGGACTACAACATCAAGACTACAAATTGTCCAATCATGTGTGACAACACATCGCCAATTTCAAGTATCCAAAATCCAGCCGATGCACTCCAAGACAAAGCATTATTGATATCCGTTATCACTTCCTCAAAGATCATGTGGAGAAATGTAACATCGCTTGGAATATGTTCCAACCGAGCATCAATTGGCCGACATTCTCACAAACCACTAGATGCCACCAGTTTGCTTATTTAAGGAGAAATCTTGGTATGATTGATCCTTACGCTTAATTTCAAAGTTTTTGTTAAAAGTTTCTTTCTTACCGGTAGACTTAGTTTTAGACTGATCGGAAGACGTAAGTTTCCCTTTACCGGAAGACTTCAAGGCCAGTACTCTTACTTAGTCTATTTCTTTGCTAAAGAGGTTTCTAAAGCAATAAAGGGGGTCAAGGATAAAATTGGGTACTTGGAAAATATCTTAAGTTCCCGCTTTAGCGCTAAAACTTTCGCCTATAAATAGACCTTGAACCGCCTTTTGTCAACCTTTACTTAAACCCCTTTGACAAAATTTTTCTCTCTCTATTCTTACTCTCGTAACTGTCAAGAACCAAATCTTTCTTGTTTCTTCTTCTCATCAACAACAATGGTATGTTCTTTCTTACTCTCTACTTGAAACATATTATTTTCTCGCTTTTGCATTTCATTTCATAACCTAAAATTGTCTTGGAATACAAACGGTCATTTTCGAGTTTCTACAGTATTCGCCATTGTTGTTCTTAAAAACCTAGAAAACTAACAATCGTTTATATATATTCAATGTTTATTCTTATGAAAACTTCATATAAATTTCTCGTGTGGATACACTAAACATTCTAGGGTTTCAAGTTTTCGCTTTCAAAAATTCCAATTATTTTAAACCTGTGAAATTTCTCGCTTGTTTAGTTCTTGAGGTGAAAAGCCTAATTTTTATTTGCATTTCTTTCGTGCAAAGACCTCAAAATCTAAGCGAGACAATGAAAGAAATTAAACCTTTAAACCGACATTCCTCCAAGTACGGATGTCAACCTTCCGGGATATCCAACCTTTCCCCGCCTCATGACATAATAGTGGCCCCTGGACCCAAAGTCAGACATTCCAGGATGTGCATTGACCTTCCAACACTCGCTTCAATAGTCTCCTAAGGCCAAAGCATGCGAGGATATGAACGCCCGGCATTCTACCTTCTTCGCCTCAACGACAAGAACTACATATCTTTCTCGCGTAAGAATTTTATCGAGGATGGAACTCATGAGCCCTAATGCTCTACGAGGATGGATTAGGGGCCGACCAATCTCCATCACCGCCAAGAAGATTTCCACCATCATCGGTGTACACTTTGGTGGACCTCTCAGCAACCATTGCCGGTACGGGAAGCAATGAGAGAGTAGACACTTCAGAGAACCTCAAGGAAAATGCTCCAAATCGCTCCTCTGACGCTCATCGCCTCCAACCATCTTATTGACAAAAGGGCTTCTATTCAAAAGTGGAGCACATGACATGTTCACGACTCCAACAGATCAACTAACCAAAGGTGAGTGTTCCTTTAGCTCCGTCTCAGCCGGGGGCCGTCATCTTCGGCGAATTGAAAGCGGTGGAGAGAAAGCTAAGAACAACCCCACCTGCAGCGCCCTTCGTAGGGCGATCAATGCCCTTCTCGGAGATGATGCCAATGTCAACTCTTCATTGAAGGAAGACGAATCGATTGTAGTGGCCAAGGAGAAGCAGCCTAACCGCTTCGTTCTTTGGCAAATATTACGAACATGAGAACAAGAGAGGTTTTGAAAAGGGTCTACCGCCCGTCCTCCATAGACAAAGTGGCCAAGCTTTGTACCGATCTTGGTTACTTGCTTCAACATGGAAGCCCATGTGGCTAGCGAGACCTTCAAGAAGGCCTGCAAAATTTGATGATCAAGTGGCCACGTCCGTCCATCAAAAGCCAAAGACTTGGTGATGAGGCGCAGCAAATTGCTAAGAACCAAGATGGCGACCCGAGGGCAAGAAAAAGAGAAGGTCGGAAGATGCGTGCCTATTGAAGAGGAGCGTGCGATGGATTAGGAAGGAGATGAAGGAAGGCGAAAGAACAAGGCTCTAGCCGGTCAACCATCCTTCACCTTCACCAACCCAAGCCCCTCTTCTCAATAACAACCAACCTCTTCTTCCCAACCTTCTTCTCAACCCAAAAGACCACCATCACCCTCTTCTGCACCCACTCTTAAACCAAAACGAAGGAGACTTCGTAAAACCCTTGAAGACCAGCCACCGCGAGCACTCTTCGCCACTACCGATGAAGCCGGTGAGTCTCTGATCGGCCCTAAGGAAAGAAAAGGAGATAAGCTCGTCGGTCCCAAACACTCTAGGCGACCAACCAACAGCCAGATAGCCAAAGCCACCGGCGTAACCGACCACCAACTCCCGACCAACTACCACTACCTCTACCACCACACCTATCCAACAACCCATTCCTCTGAGTCATCTACTCGGAGAGAATTCACCACCTGGAGGAGCCTATCCCTACGGAAGAGCCTAAAACTTCGGGAGGAGGAGCTAGAACCCCCGGTCCTCCTCCTCCTTCACCCTTCAACTACTCACGACCCATCTACCCCTTCCTCACCTCACCAATCCCAACCAACTTCATCAACCACACCAATCAACTCCAATCCGATCCTCCCACAAAGCCAATAGACTCTGCTGCTTCTTGCCAAGTTCCTTTTCGAACTTTCTTTGTGCGAACCTATTCACCCACGACCAACAACCTCCTCAACCTTCCTTTCACAAACCAAAATCCCTCTTCTACCACTGCCCTTCTTTACGGTTCTCTGGGCCCTTACCGAATCATCTCATATCGGTGACAATTCGACACACGACATTGAGATGAATCCCTCAAAACCTCCTCCTCACACACTCAAACCATATCTTCCAATTCTTCCTCTTCCTCATCATCTTAGACTCTATCCCCTCGCCCCCAACAACCCTTAGGCGGCCTCTCTGGAAACCACTATTCACATTGGCCGGGCATCAACTCCCCTCCACCGGTCAATGATGAAATTTTGTCTAAATTTGGGTGCCATATACCAAAGGCTAGGCGAGCTTACAAGCGTCACTACCGCTACGCCGAAATAGCCCTTGCGGCTTCTAAGGCCAATGACCGGCCGCTCTTCTTCGACAATTTCAAGAGGATTTACGGACTCGCTTTGGGCGGAATGCGACACGACTTCACCGATGTCAAGATCAATGTTGAAGCTCAGCGAGATGAGTGTGTCGTTTACGCTCCTCCCTTTTCTACAAGCTTTTCCATGCCATCACTCTTCATCTCGGCGGCGTCGCCTCTCTGTTCTAGAGCTCAACCGTATTTCTCGAGACTCTGCTGACAATGTCATGAATGCTAACCGTGATCGTGATCTGGCCATCACGGAGGAGAAGCAAATAAGGTCAATCAACAGAATGCTGATGGAAGAGAACAGCCGTCTTCGTGAAGAAGCGGACTACCGTTCTCGCTCACGGACCTCCTACGATGCGGATGGCGAATCGAGAGAATGGAAGAGCTAGAGAGAGAACGAAGGGAAAAGGAGGCTGCGAGAAAAGGCAAAGGGAAAAAGACCTTGGTAGTTTTTGTATCTTTTCTTCCCTTACCTTTGTATTTATCTTTCTTTTGAAAACTCATTATATGTAAACATCTTGTTTATAAATACAGAAGATTAATTGATTTCAAAATTGTCTTGTTTAAATTTTTGTTACTTTACTCTCTATATCTGTTTAGAATTTAAACAACCAGTTTAAATTTATTTGAACTGCTACTAATCTGAGTGCTGTTCTATGATTTTTATACCCTTGTATGCACTTAGATTAGTTCCTTACAATTGAGGTGCTCTTACTGTCGATAGAGGCATGTCTTACGCTACATTATATATAAATTTCTCGAGACATGCTATTATCTATCACATAGTCTGCTTTTAGCCCTCATTTGTAGTAATGATGACGATATAAATAGGAGGAGATTGTTGATTCTTATGTTAGATTTATATCTTCGATTCATTACATTTGGTTTTATACTTGATGGCTAATCGGGCTTCGTATCGATTAGCGTGGCAATGTATAGAACTTTGCCTAGTATAGTTTTATAGGACTTTACTGAGGTTCGGCGGAAGACCCTTCAAGCTTCACCTGGAAGACAAAACCTACAAGCGGACCTTGTGTCCACTGGTCTCTTATGGCGTGTCTCGTCGGCAATGACTCATTGGATTAATTCAAACTTATCCTAATCATTGTTTGAATTAATCCAAGACATTCCCCGACATATCAAGCCGCCGAAAGCAACTTTCAAAAGCGAGGAAGACTTTTCGTCTGAGCGATGGCGAGGAAAAAGGCATCGTCTCCTACTGCTCGCAACAACTCTCGATCGACACCTAAATCGCCCACCTTTTGAAGATCTCGAGAAATCATTCCTGCTCTAGATATCTGCTGAAGACGAAAATCCTTGATCGACATCCCCATGCATTTAATGCATTCTTGGAAAGAGCTGTTGAAGTATTCGTGTTCTCCAACGGATCTTTTGAAGTGCACCTGCTATAAATACTGCCATTGAAGACAGAGAAAAAACACACTGTACAGAATCAATCGAACACTAAAAGGATTGCTCTGAAACTCCATAACTCCAAGTCTTACAACTCAGTGCAATCAAGAGACCCTCTACACATCTAGAAGTCCTCGCCAACAAACAAGAAGCTGTTCATCAACACTTATTGTTTTAACTTCTTGTTGTTTGCATTCATTAACTATACTTCTGCACGAATTAAATATCTTGTATTTACAGATATTTAATTCCCTAGACCCCAAACACAAGTCAATATTTTGTACACGATCCATTAGGGATATTCTTTGTAATTGATCTAGTGGAAAACATAGTGCACTATTTAAATCCAAGGTTGATTTGGTGGTGGGCGTAGCACTCATTATAGTGTGAACCATCCCAAAATACTTGTGTTATTCCTTCTTGTTTGTCTGACATTTGAACTGGTTAAGTACTTTGTTTATCATTATCCTTTTTCAGCAGAACTTAAGTAACTTGTAAAAGGTCTACCGGTAGTGCTCACCGGAAGACCTAGAACAACTACCTTGAAGGTCTTTCGTTACTTCAATCTTGTCAATAGATTGCAAGTACCTTTCAAAGTATTTACTAAAAAGTTTTTAAGTGTTTAATAAGCTATTCAACCCCCCCTTCTAGCTTATTATTGTGCCCATTGGGACCAACAGTCGCCTCTGCACGTTAGGGTTTTCTGGGCCTTGGTTAGGGTTTCCTTGAGGAGGCATTGGAGGCTGGTCGGCTGCCATCTCCTTTCCCTTAGCCGACTGCCTAAGATATGATTTACACGAATGGCCATCGTGTCCTTGTCTATGACAGTAAGTGCAATATAGAGGAAGTCGTTCTGCTTCGATTGGCTGCCAGAAACCTTTTGATGGTCCTTACTCAATCCAGATTCGGCCTGGGATTGGTTGCAAGAGATTAACTTCGATGCAGATTCTGGCAACGCTTGGTCTTGAAAGATTGGCAGTTGGGGAATCGATAGTGAGCGGTTTACCTATCAAGTTAGCCAAAGAAAACAAAGCATGTTTATTGAAAAAATAGATAGGGAGATGTGGAAGCGCAAACTAGACTGGAACGATTGGGCTCTCTACATCCGGCCGAAAAGAAGGTGTCCACTTAAACACACGCATTGGAAAATATCCCACAAACCATTGATCTTTTATCCACAATCTTTGAAAATCGGCTTCATGATGAGTATGAATCAGGATGTGCTTTTGATCCAGATGGCCAATAGAAACGGCCGCTTTTAAACCGAAAGTGAGAAACTCCTTCCTTAATACATCCATGGAAGGCCGGCCATGGGAAAACTTGCCAACGAGAGTTAAATGAAATGGTTTGGAAAGGGTGTCAATGAGAGAAGGGGAAAGTTTGAGAGCTGGTTCACCTTTAAACGTGGAAGGAGGGATGATAGGAAAAGTAGTTTGAGAGGGAGCCGTGGAAGACAAGATAGAAGCAAACGATTTCTTGGCTGTGGGGGAAGGAGGCGGCGAAGGGGATAGCCCGTCAGGAGAGGCCACGGCCGTAGCCGCTTCCATGCCAAAGCAGTGCAAACCGGCTAACCCTAGGGAAATCTTAGAGAGAGAATTCTAGAGAGAGAAAAATATTTAGTTGTTTCACACCCAACTTGTATATTCATCTATTCTATGTGATTTATCCAAGTTTTGGAGAGCATGATTGGTGAAGTGATTTAAATAGGTTTATGCTTGAAATGTGATTTTTGTTCCATGTTGCCTAACTAAGTATTTTGTTGGGATTATGTGGGTTTAATGAACATGGGAATATGGTCATTGATGATAGTTATGAACATATGAGGGTATTGTAGCCCATGGCTTCTATGCCATAATTTTTGGAAAGTGCAGATTGAACTCAACGGAGTCATTATAAGTTCAATAATGTATTAAACAAACTTGGGTTGAAATCCTACGACGATTGGGTTTCGTTGATTAATGTTGTGAAGTACATAGCCTCCAAACTTTAAATGGAGTTATGAATATGATGAGTTATATGAATTCTTAGGCTTGGGAATCAAGCCCGAATGAATATTGGGATTTTGTTGTAAACTTTAATGAAATGTTAAAGTGTGGAATTATGAAACACATAAAGAATGAAATGCAGTATAAAGACTCAATGGAGTCGTCGTAAGGCCAATAATATTATAATGAGCCTTGGATTGAAACCCTATAATGATTGGGTTTTGGTTTATCTTGTTTGTGTGCACCGATGTATCTCGTTTTGTGTCCAAATGAGACACTCATGTTATAATGATATAGTTGGAATATATCTTGAGCGTGCTTGTTAGAGCACGGAGCATTTGAGACCAACCTATGGTCTCGGGTATATTTAAGAGAATATTAAGAAAGAATTCTCTCATTAAGGAATTTGGTCGCATGCATATAAAAGCACTTGTGAGAAAGTGACTATGGTGTAGTCATGAGGTTCTTGAGTATGGTATTAGAGATGCCGATTATATACGACGATTAGGATTATGATTGAGTCTGGTGTGCTTAAAATAAAGACTAAAATATTAAGTCTTGAGTTGTGGATATTCTTAGACTAACGTAGTAGTCTTTGGTTGTTTTTGAGGGGAGGATTATTGTAGACCTCACACTATGACTTATTGAGCTTATATGTTATTCTTGATTTGGATGATGACTTGAGGAATAATGAGTACCTCAACATGTGGTTTTTGAACTAAACTTGAAAGTTAGTTGAACATGTTGACTATATGCAAATATGTGCATTGTTATGGGAGTTTGTAGAGCATTATGTCCTACATGATTTGATGAGCCCGATATTAATGAACTTGGTCTCATTTGATTTAGGCAAGTAAATATCTACTTGAGCATTTTTGGTTTAAGTCCAGCTAGCGGGTTTGGTCGTAGTGTCGACAATGGGACGATTCATAGCCTTTGGGAACATTCGCTATGAATCGTTGCATTGGTTCCCTTTCTCCTCACTATTTGGCCAATAGTGGGATGTGGTCTCGAGTTAGTGCCATCTAACCTGATATCGATCTCCCATTTCTCATCCTAGGTTGGATGAATGTAATGAGTACTCATTAAAGGAAAACTGATGAGTTGTGATCATTTGAGGATGAAACCCAAGGTATGATTGGTTGGGTGTTGAACCCGGATTTTGGTTTGAGGATGAATCCCATGGTAAGTTTGGTTGGGCATTGGACCCGGATTTTGGTTGTAACAGTTCGATCTACGTTTCTTGTTACACATGTTTATTTATGAGCATTTATATGAAAGACATTATGCTATGTGGTTTATATGAGATTATGTGCTTTGGTAATTAAGTGCGTGTATATTTTTGGTATACTAGTATGATACCACGATTCTTATATGCTTGTGCATTATGCCATGCCATGACATAATATGCCATACAGTTGCATTTAGTAACTTACTGGGTCATTATGACTCACTCCGTGTGGTTGTTTTCCCAAATGTGTGCAGTAATCTCGTTAGTACGCGCGGTGACTTCGGATAGCGATTTCTAACAGGTGGTATTCAGGGCAAGAAGCTTGGAGATATTATTATTATTGTTATTATTTATTTGTGAGACACAGATGTAAAGTTATGTAGACTTTACCTGGGTAGATTGTATTAGTATTTTATTGTTGTGCTATTTGGGAGCCGGCTATTATAGATGAGTTGTTGTATCTTTTAAAAAAATTTCCCGTTGTCCTGTCGAGCAAAGTTTGGCTTGTTTATCCTAGTATTGTATTATTGTTATTTCTACCTCCGACAAATTTAGTCGTGAGATCTTGGTATAATTGTTTAGCTTTTGAAATATTATTCTTATAGTTGATTTATCCCTCCGGCATGTTATAGCCGTTGAGTGGTTGTTTATCAGGTTGGAAATTTTGTTGGTTTGCCGGCGTTTGGTTGCCGATGGTTTGTTGCCCGTGCGCAATGTTGCGTCCACGCGTAAATTTTGTCGAGAGATAGTTGTCTCTCAGCCTTGCATTCCTTGGTTTAGGATTAAAGGCTTGGGTTCCACATACGATTTGCTTCCGCAGGTTTTAGTTTTTGTTATTTCGTATCGCCTTTATGGCTTTACCTTCCTGTTTCGAGCTTGATGGCTCATCTTTTGACTCGCACCATTATGCTTAGCGGGTGCTTGTCTGTCTCTTACTTTGTCCTGACGGAACGACCTCGGGATTTCGTATAGAAATTTGGGTCGGGTCGTTACAAAATGCATCAAAAGAAAATCTCTAGCAAGGATCTTAAACTCTGTACCAAAAGAAAGCAGTAGCAGCCAAAGCATGAAAAGGTAAGGAAAGGTAAAGTATTCATATCTTACCTATATATATATAAAAAATGAAAATCTTTTCTATCGTATTCAACGACGGGTATTGACCCTGAGGATATGATTTTCAAAAAGAAAATCTTTTTTATCGTATTCAACGATGGGTATTGACCATGAGGATACGATTTTAAAAAAGACAATCTTTTTCTATCATATTCAACGACGGGTATTGACTATTTTCAAAAAGAAAGAAAATCCTTTTATTATCATATTCAACAATGGGTATTGACCCTGAGGATACAATTTTCAAAAAAAAAAAAAAAAAAAATTTATCGTATTCAACGACGGGTATTGACCCTGAGGATACGACTTTGAAAAAATGAAAATCTTTTTCTATCATATTCAACGACGGGTATTGACCCTGAGGATATGATTTTCAAAAAGAAAGAAAATCCTTTTATTATCATATTCAACGACGGGTATTGACCCTGGGGATACGATTTTCAAAAAGAAAATCCTTTTATTATCGTATTCAACGACGGGTTGACCCTGAGGATATGATTTTCTAAATGAGAATATTTTTCTATCGTATTCAACGAAGGGTATTGACCTTGAGGATACAATTTTCAAAAAGAAAGAAAATCATTTTATTATCGTATTCAACGACGGGTATTGGCCATGAGGATACGATTTTCAAAAAATGAAAATCTTTTTCTATCGTATTCAACGACGGGTATTGACCCCGAGGATACGGTTTTCAAAGAAAGAAAATCTTTTTTCTATCGTATTCAACGACGGGTATTGACCCTGAGAATACGATTTTCAAAAAAAAAATCTCTCCATCATATTCAACGACAGGTATATTGACCCTGAGGATATGATGTCCAGGAAAAGCCACCGTCATGTTCTCGGACGGTCTTGACCCGAAGGACATGGTATCCTGCATCCCCGCCAAGCTGATTGATTGATTTTGTTGAAGGCCGAACTACGTTTGGTTCGATTCCTTTTATTAAGGGATACGTAGGCAGCCTACCTAGTAGGTGCGACCATCAGAGCATTTTATTGCATATCTGCTTAAAAACATCGAAAAGATGCTATAACTGACTAAACATGTCTAGGTTATGTGAGATTTGGTATGCATTATAAACTACTGCATTATAAATGCTATCTGTTGGATTGCTCCCCATCTTAATTTCCACGAAATTTGGGAGTCTATTTCTTATGAACGATGTTCGTCTACTTAGTAAGATGCGGGTTACCCGTAGACTCCATCGTTGAGGGGCTCTGTAGACACCCAAATTTCGTACCCCTGATATGTAACATGACATGAAATATAAAGACCTGTTAAATCTTAACCAATGTCAAGTTACAGGGCTTAAAGATGCAAAAGATAAAGTAGGATGCATAAAACAGTGAAATGCAGGGGGCAAAGTTCCAAAAAGACCCTAAAAACCAAACCAGGCGCCACCCATGGAAGAAGTGGGCTCGGCGCCCAGTTTGCTATAAGGCGGCGCCAGCTTTGTGCTAAGTCATTGTAGCACTTTTCTCTTAGCCCACTTCTCCCAAGCGCACGGTACAAGACGATGATGCACGAAGAAGAAATCTTAAGGACAAAGGAAAGTCACTCTTCGCCTATAAAGGAAGGCTTTGGCAGTGAATTGAGAGAGGTTCACGCACTCAAAAATTTTACACCGTAATCGCTGAGAGTTTACGCCCAGTGAGCAAGAGAGAGTTCCCCTCCTCCTATAAGTCTCGAAACCCTGCCAAATCTCCTCCAAACTCAAGACCAACCAGTCAAAGTGAGCCATAGCCTTCCAGCTAGGTTTCCACCAAATTCTCTCGGTCCAAAAATCTCAAAAGGAGCAGTAGCCCTGCCCGAATCCAAAGGCCAAATCCGCCAGAAGCAAGCAGTTGCTCTGCCCGATTTCCGCCTCCCTCAATCAAATCAATCAATCAATCTCAACCAGTTGCTCCGCCCGGATCCCGAGGCCAAAAGCAGCTTTCGGAAGCAGTTATTCTGCCCAAATCTTCACACCACTTCATCAAAAGAAAAGACTCCCTCTCCCTGAAGGACATAGCGAGCACACCCTAATCCGCTAAAATGTAAGCTTTAAAGTTTTTTTATTTATAAAAAGTGCTACTTTTCATCCGGCCCAATGTAAAAATATAAGCAGTTGTGCTGCCCGGATTTATTTAGGAAATAGCACTAAAAAGAGCCATTATTATGGCCAAATATTTTTAAGTATATTTGTAATTATTATAAGGAAATGACTGCAAGTCTGTAAATAATGTAAACATGGATGTATTTGTTTTTATTTCCTGTCTTTTAATGCTTTATTTATTTGCTAGATAAATATAACAAAAATCATACTTTAGCTAAAAACTGTTTTTTGAGACCGAAAATGCGAGTTGGGTACCTAACACCTTCCCAACTTTTAACTTAGCCTCCGAACCCGTTTTTTGCAATCTCTGGTTTTATTTTTGGTTTTTCTTTATTTCTTCCTCAAAATAAAGATGACGACTCTATTAAAACATTTTGGATCCAGTGAGGCATCGCAACATCCTTTCTTGCACTTTTCCGTTTTCCCCTAAAAAAGGGAGAATGGGAATGAAAGGGTGATGTATTCATACATCCTGGTATCCCCTAAAAAGGGATAACTTGATGTAGAAAACTCAAAGCGCTCATAGTGATCCAAATTAGGCCATAAGGCATTTTTCATAAAATCCATAGTGGGGCCTCGCAACATTCTTTCTTGCACTTTCCTTTTTCCCCTAAATAAGGGAAGATGTGAATGAAAGAGTGATGCATTCCTGAATCCTAGTATCCCCTAAAAAAGGGATAACTTGATACAGAAAACCCAAAGCTCCCATATTGGACCAAAAACTCACTTCGGTGACCGAGGCGTATTCAACGCACTATTTTGACAGCACCCTTTCCGCATTTTTAATTTCGTCCTCCCCTAAACAAGGGAGGGTGGAATGGAAAGTGTGGTGTCCCGCTTCCGCAAATACGCGCACCCCTATCCAAGTGCTCGCGGGGCGCGGGCGCATCCTGGGGAACCCACACAACTCGATTGAGAGTTTGCATGCGTTGTTCGTATTCGTGACCTTGGTCAGGCCCTAGGTCTTTACGTGATTGGTATGAACTTGTTTAAATGTGTTAGACTTCAAGTTGGAGGTATCCCTTGAGTCTATTGATGATATGGATTCTTTGAAGATAGCGTTCGTCTTTATTGCGTAGGGGCTGTTAAGCAATGGTTAATGCTAGTAGATGATAGCACCATGGGCACTTGGGACCAAATAGTTGAAGGGTTCCTAGAAAGATACAAGGACAATACTACCCCTGAAAATAAAAGAGATCTTGAATCGTGCACCCAAAAGGAAAAGGAAACCTGTGTTGAGTTTGCAGCAAGGTGGAAAAGAAAATTAGCCCAGACACTCGACAGACCTGATCCGGCTGAATCATGCAGAATGTTCATCAAAAACCTCCAGCCCATTTACCTGGAACACATGCGGTATCTCCCCTATAGCAATTTTTAAAAAAAATAGTGGAGAAAGGAGTCCGTATTGATGAAGATATACGCAAAGGATCCTTAGAAATGGGTACACCTCCAAGTTCATTCTGCTATTTTGAATCTGGTGAAGAATCTTCGGAAGGAGTCAACGTGGTTGAAAGAATTCCACCTGGTAAGTACAGTAATATGTTATGGTCGTATGAGACAAATAAATCTGCCAATTCTGTTGAAGGAAGCAGTAATACCAACAGAAGCCTCATAGGACCTTACCAAGCAAAAAGAAGGCATTACGATGAATTGAAAGCCCCAATGTCCCTGATTTTCCAAGGCTTAATGACACAAGGGGTTCTGAAACCGATGAAAAATTACCGACCTCCAGAAAAGCTATCAGACACTTGGGACCACTCTCAGTATTGCGAGTATCATCGAAGCAGTGGCCACCCCACTGATAAGTGTTATAAGCTCAAAAGTGCCATCCAAGATCTTATTGATGGCCAGGTCATTGAGAAACCCCGCATCTGTGATTAATAAAAAGTGATTAAGTATCGCCCAAGGAACAACATTGAGAAAGAATTTGAATAGGGCAGAACTTAATACGAGAAGCTGTTGGTCACTCAGGGAAAGAAAGACAAAGGAAAACTTTTAGACTCATGGGACCCCAGCATACCCTCTTGTATATGCCTCCAGAAAGCTTTTTTCCTTTAAAACTCCTCTTGTCAAATAAAATCTTCAGGAAACAACTTTTTTCACTCAACGTCATTTTTCATAGATTTTCTATATATCTTTTCATTTTCAGGTCACCTATTTCCGAGAATCCCGGGACAGGTTTTCTTCTAAGGATGATAAGTTGACTCCCTTAAAAACACCTAAATATACACGAGTTGATAATGATTCATCCAATAGATATGAACCCGCAAACTATTAAGAATGCATGAAATTCAAAGCAGGCAAGTCGTCCTGACCAGAATTACCTTCGACCCATTGCGGTCGAGCTGTTAGTAGCATACTGGGGTTTTCCACCTTGAAACCTTTTTAGTCCGCCTTATGATCTACTTAAACTAAAACCTTCCAAATATCCCCCTGCCAAGCAACTTCCCGCATGATTTAGCTTCCCAAAAACTGGGGCTATGTCAGTTTTTTTATCTACCGAAAATGATTATCCCTTGATCCCAAAAATGAGCGATGACATTTCTCAACCGTTATGATGATGCTCCGAAAAAAAAAGACACATGCTTTTAGATGTGGGTCAAGGGAAAAGGAATAGTCCACCATACCCAAAAGGCCTATTATACCCAAAAACCAATATCCAAATTATCCATCTAGAATCCACAACCTAAAAAGCCAACCAACGATCAACAAGGGAGGAAAGACTTATTCCTTCATTAAAGATACTTTTTCCCATCTCTTCTTCACTCCTTTCCAAAATTGAATCCTTATCAAATTGAGAATATTACAAAACGGGGGATGAGGCTGGAGCTCTCATGGAATGTCTTGGCATGTTATATCCTGGGGCATAGTAGTCAATTGAGGGAAATTTTGATGCGGTCAATTATTGATTTATACTTGCTTACTTTATCTTGAAAGATGGTTTACATTAGAGGGATTGTAGAAATGACAAATGACATAGCAGAGAATGATTAGCCCTTTGATTGATCAATAAGAGTGTGGATTACCTGGATTAGCATCCACCTTCTAGGGCGGTTTGAATGAGGGATTTGCACTTTTCTCTCATGAAATGATTTTCCATTAGTTTGAGATATTTTAGATGTCATTCAAGGATAAGTTATATTACAGATTAAAGCATCAAATCTCCATTTTGGAATTTGTTACTAAGTGTTGGATATACCATGCAAGCCTATTTTTGAAAATTCTTCTTTTGGGGTCGAGTGTTCTTGCTTACATATGTTCTCCCTCTGCAATTGCAATAAGATGTTGCACTAGTTGCACCTTAGTTTTCCTTTTCATTTCAATGTGAGTGAGGGTTGTTCCCATAGGGAGTGTTAAATCTTGATCTGAACTGTTAAGCAGACCCTTCAACTTTACCTTTTTATTAGTTGGTGACACTATTGTAGTAATCTTGTTTGGATGGTTGGTGTTATAGTTAGGACATGTAGATCTACTACCCTTAATTTATTGTGTAGATCTCTTCAGGTACCTTTTTTTTTTCTTTTCTTTTTTTGGCGTTATTTATATTAATTATATAATTTTTGTTGTAGGCTCGGACCAACTCACCGATGGACGACTTGATCTATCTATTTCAATAGACACTTTTGTATAAGAATTGAAAGACACTCATTGAAACTTTAGTTTTTGAAGGGTAGTTGATCTATATACAATTTTTTTTTTTACTTTTATGTAATTTTGAATGTTTTTTAGGTTATGCTTTTGACTAATTGGGTACCAATTAGAAACATATCTATATAATTAGTTTGTGTGACTTCAATTCATTTCTATAAAATGTAATTGTTTTTCATTTGATAATTAGCATATAGTTGACTCAAACAAATGGTTGGCATAATAATAAAAACTTGAAAAAAAAATGGTGGTCATCTCATATTAAAACGATATCAAATTCAAAAATAATCGGTGACAAATGGTATTTGGGAGGGCATCAATCGTGCCAAATACTACGTGGGAGGCCAAGCACAACCGTCCCAAATACTATTTGGGAGGGCAATAAAACCGTGCCAATTACTATTAGGGAAGGTAAACCTAACCGTGCCAAAACCTTTTTGGGAGGGCATACAAACCGTGCCAAACACTATTTGGGAGGGCACGCAAACCGTCCCCAACACTATTTGAGAGGGCAACCAAAACCGTACCAAATACTATTTGGGAGGGCACTGAACCGTCCCCAATACTATTTGAGAGGGCAACCAAAACCGTGTCAATTACTATTTGGGAGGGCAACCGTGCCAAATACTATTTGCGACGTTTCATCAAAAACCGTCCCAAATGTGTGTTAAATGGCACCACCCTGCCCAACCGTCTCCTTTGCCATGCCAAATACTTTTTGGGACGGTTTTGACCCGAGACAAATGTATTTGGCACCCTTGTATTTGGGAGGGAGCCAAAACCGTCCCAATGCCGTCCCAAATACCTTTTGTGACGGGTTTGACAGTATTTGGGACGGTTTTTGGCCGTCCCAAATACCCATTTTTCTTGTAGTGATAGGCAAAGTTTCTCTAGTAGAAGGCATGAAGCACAACTTGCTATGCATCTCTCAATTCTGCGATAAAGGGCTTGTGTGCCAATTCTCCTCAAACAGATGTGACATCAAAGATCCAGAATCATGCTCAACTCTGGTAACTGGAAATAGACAAGGGAATGTCTATGTGATAGATTTGAATGCCTATAAGAAGTGTGACGACCCGACCCGGACTCCAGCACGGAATCCCGAGGTCGTGCCGCTGGAACTACACAAGAGAGGACAAACACTTGCTAAAACAAAGTGCAAGTGGAACATTCGAGCTAACAAGCTCTAAACAGGAACAAGAAGCCGTACTAAAATACGTATTTCAAAATTTCGAAGATGCGGAACCGTTAAAGAACAAGCCTTCGAGCTTAAGAGTTCGAGACTGAAACAAATGAAACCAAGAGAGGCCTTGCCTCACGAGGTATGAAAACGAAACTCACGTGCCGCAACATTGCAGACACAGAACTAACCATCGTCACTCCAGGCCGGCGTTTCATCAAAAACCAACCTGATATAACAATGACCCACGGCTAAAGCATACCGGGGTAACAACAACAACAACAACCATAACAACAACTAGGATAACTAGAATAATGAAATCCTTGAAGCTACTGCTACCTAGGGTACAACTGACAGATCACTATACTCTGGAGTACTCGGGCCCGACTACAAATGTCGACTATAGGAATAATACAACAATACTAGAACAATCTACCCGACTGCAAAGTTTATATAACTTTACAAAAGAAATGTCGTCCTCAACAAAGTAAAAGGAGACAAATATAAATACTGAAATAAGCGGACTAGGTTCCGCTAACAAAAGCTTTGGAGGAGATAACTGCACATATATCATGACCTCAACTCAACTATCGATCCACGTGGCTCTGCTACAGACGGGATCTACTCAGCCTCAACGCGGCTAACGAACAACCGGACACCGAAAGTAAGTACGAGTGAGTCATAAAGACTCAAGACGCTACTACAAACAACATATCCTAAATGAAACATTGTTATAATAAAACATGTCATCGCGCTGTTACAACTAAAACCCACGAAGACGTGTCGTATACTCGACACTTCTCAAGATAATCTCTCTGTTCATGTACTAAACTGTCCAAACGACTAGGGTGAAATTCCCTAATCATAAACAAACCAAATAAGTTAGAAAACATTTCACATAGAATCAACATATATAAAGGAATGTATATCTATATATATACACTTTATGTCATTCCTGGAATTCTCAAGTATAAGTATATGTATCTACATATATACATAATAAGTCTCTCACTAATTTACAATCAATACAAACATGGTCATTTAGATTTCATGTCTCAGGTAACACTTTGTTATCACATAAGTGCTCATAGTAAGCCACATAAAGGTTTAAGAGAGAATACCGAATCAATGTGGCTGTGTTGCTCCTGCAATCACAAATATTAATCATATCGTGCGCTGATACCCGTGATCGGGTATCAAAGTACCGAGCCTCTCTCGGTCCGAGCTCTACTGAAAATAGCGAAAATAGCACTAGCCAATGCGGTCTTTTAGTTACGACAAATGGGGCTACTTCCTCACCGTAGCTAGCAATTGAGGGTGTGTGAATGATCCGTGCGGCGATACATTGCAACCACGAATCCCATAATTCGTGAAGACAATGCATCGTCCCACCATCAACGTAAAAACTCAAGTAATGCCAATTGGACTTATATACAATGCACAAGTAGATGTTTACTTGAAAATTCTCAAGTAGATATAAAGATCTACTAAACTCATACGATTATGCGCATTGTTACAATAATCACAAAACCACAATAGGAGCTCATTGAGTCTCTAAAATCCCAAGTGTCAAGTTGTCCACTCTATTCAAGTCAAGGTCCAAAAGCTAGTAATCTAGTCAATGGATTCTAGGAGTTGTAGGGTCTCGTTTAATGCTTTTCATTTAAGGCATTTCTAGGTTCTCATTCAATTTAGGAACCCTAATTCACAAGTCACTAACTCAAGTACGAGTTGGTAGCCTAAGTCGATTTCAAGTTTACAGTTCCATTTGTTAATGGAATACAATTTAAATACATGTCAGGAAATCAACACCAATAAAATCACCAAGTAATCAAAGGCAATATATGCTTCATGAGTCATATTCTTAAACGCATACAAGATACAAATCTCAACAAAGGTAGGAATTATGTATTTAGTCATAATTTAAATCAACCATAGAATTTCATATTCTAGTATACAACCAAGCTAAGTTATTTACTTAACCATTAACCCATCATATATTCACGAAGACTGCTTTGTTAGTCTAGGGTACTTAATCAACAATGGTATACGCCTTACAATATTTCTAGAATGATAAATCATTTTATAGTCTCAACTCATTAAAGTTCATGTTAATTCATAAACTCATCCTGTGACAGCCCGACCCAGACCCCAATGCGAGATCCCGAATCGTGCCGTCCAAATAATCAATAACACAAGCATGCGCAAGTAGGATTATAAAATTCATGTGGCGCAACATCGCATACGAATAACAACTCGGCTACACTTGGCCGGAAAAACAACTTAAAATAAACAAGTCATCGGCGACGCATACCGGAACCCAACAACTACTCCTACAATTTTAACACATGCTTATAAAACCTCAACGGCCACAACATGCCGGAGACAACAACAACAATAATAATTAAATGAGCTTTAGCGGAAGAAACTATAGCGAACCATTAACATATAAACAGGCTCGACATATAAGTCGGCATACAAAAGGTTACAAGCGTCAAATCATTAAGTTTACTACAATAACAAAAACCCCAAGTCAAGTCTATTTGACTTGCTTCCCAACGTCCTTGCCAAAATAAAAGACTAACTATCAAAAGTCCCAAAGAGCAACCTTGAGCTCACAACGACCAAACGTGATATAACGAGTCTATCGTGGACCGTCTCCTCGGCTCGGATCTAAGGAAACAAAACAAACAAATAGGGTAAGTCGAAAGACTTAGTAAGTTACTAAAAATGCATGTTCATGTTATATCATGGCATTGATCACAATTATGGCTCATGTTATTCATATAGCACTTAGCACATTATTCACGTAAGTGCGAGTAAATAAATAAATCATACAAGTAGGATATGATATAGGCAGAGTAAAAAAAGTTTGTTAACCCAATATCGTGACTACGATGCTCGTGACTTCGCATCGATATACCGAACTCCGCCGGCTAATAGCAGCCAAGGACGCACGTATTGTTACGGGCTACTTCCCATTGCGCCTACAATGGAGGGTGTGTAAGGTCCCAGGTACGGCGATCCATAGCGAGCACGAATCTCTCAATTCGTGAAGGCTATACATCATCCTACCCTGACATAAAAATCAAACCAAATAGTGCCAGCTGGACTTAATGCAATGCACAAGTAGATGTTTACTCGTTAAGACCAAATAATGATCGAATTCGACAAGAGCGAACTCGACCGACCAAGTAGGGTATAAATCTCTACAATAAATCATGTCAAAGCAATTAATTGCTCATAACCAAATAATCACAACGGGTTCAAATGCACATAATTAAACTCAACTTAAAATTGAGTAAACTTGACCAAACGGTGTCCAAACTTCGTAGGGATTGAAATTAGAGTTTAACATGTTCAAATCTTCCCTAGAGTCGACTCCGTTGAGTCTTTACTAAAAATTCCACATTTCGGGTAGTTGAAGCTATGTGCTTCATAACTCAACCTAGGCCTTTACTAAGTTCTTCTAGGTCACAAATTCGCCAAGGCATAGCAATGAGATTCATGTTCATCATAGAGTCCAATATTGAGGATAGAACACATAACAACTTCACAACATATCATGAAGGCATAAATTAGGGCATTCACATATAACAACACTTCCATCACAAATATAATACATGTTTCTAACATGTTCAAAACCTTAAATAGACAAGATGAAAGAGTATTATAAACCTTCATAGGCAAGAAATCATCCTATAAATGTTCCTAGCAAGTTCATATTTTCAAAATACAAGAAGAGAGCAAAGGAAGCATATAAGTGTCCTCATTGACCTCAATCATCGTAAGCTTTGTTTCCTTAGGGTCAATGAGAACTAAAAAGAAGAAGAAGAAGAGTAACTTACTTGTGTTCTACACCAAAGAAAGCAAATGAGAAGATTGATCGGTTGGAAATGATCTACTCTTCGAGCTCTACACTTTTGATGAAGGTGGCTTGAGCAATGGAAGAAGGGATGAGGGAAGACCAAGAGGATAGCTTCAAGAAGCCATGGGAGAACTTGAGAGAAGATGAAATTCGTTTTTAGAGAGTGAAGGTGAGAAATGAGAGTCAAAATCTGAAGATATGGCTTATATTGGTCTAGAATTTGAGTGGGACAAGTGTCATGATGTTGTGGTCTCTTTTAAATTCTGATTTTTTGGTTTAAAGGATCAACAAAGCTCTCTTAATCCATCCTTAAAACTAGTTAGAGATGTTAGGACATAAGTGAGGAGGGTTAGGGAGGTTTAGGGTCAATTAGGATGGGGGTTAAGGGTCCAATTGGTCACACATCAGATTGCAAGAGAAGATTCCGTAGGTGGTTCCAGTATTTGAGGCGGGCGCCTCACCCAGAGCCAGGCGGGCGCCTCAACTTCTGAGGCTTGGGCTGATTTTGAAATGCTCTCAGCTTTTGAGGCGGGCTAGTGCTCAAAATTCGATGCGGCCGCCTCGTTCAACCCTTGAACTTGGTCTAAACATGTCCTAAATGGTCCCAAACTTATGGGCAACCATTCTAAGGTCTAACCCAACTCAAAACAAGTCGGAAACACACCCGAACAACATCCGGAACAAGGTAGAACAAGGCTCGAATCATGCGACGAACGGTTAACGAATCAAACACCAATCAAACTAGGATAACTTGGTCATGGAAAAGGCTTGTTTCAACATGGTTATGACCTGAATACAAAGACAAGAACTCAACGAACACTTCGCACGACGAAATAGAAGCAAAACGAGCAACGAGGGAAAAATCGCTAAGGCCAAAACAACGCAATCGAACCGGCGATTCAACAAGCAAGCATACGTGATTCTAAACATGTTAAGAGCTTCATGAATGACTTATGAATGATTCTAAGACATTTATAAACTAAGTAAACATGCTCACAATCAACAAGAAAACATGAAGGCAAGCACACAATGTACATGCAAGAATACGGGGTGTTACATAAATAAACATTTAGTTTCTTTAATAAAAAAAAAATTATGTGTATTGTTTTGCATCCAAATAATCATTTTTGCATCCTAGGCATCATAGAAATACATGTTAAGTATGTATACTGCATTTTCGCATTCATCATGTACATAATAAAATAAAAGAATGTTCATGCATTATGTTAATAATCATCCTATAATTGTTCTGCATTGCATTTGCATCAAAATAAAGTAGTATATGCATCCATCATGTGCATTTATTGTCCAATAAGTTGCCATATAGGGGTGCGCTAAAAAGAAAATAAGAGGCCATCAATCATAAAAATAAATATTCTTATGGCATTTACTATGTCCCTGCAGCATGAGCATGCATGAAAAATGAATTTTAGGGCATAAAATATATTTGTTTTGTCTCATATTTATCTAACAAATATGCCCGAAAATGTGTTCGAAAAAATTTGAATTGTATTCCGAAAAGTTCCTCTCGTGAACATATTGCATGCAAAAATATGTTTTAGCCTAGAACATGCTTCATATAGCTCCAATTGTATTTATAGTATAAATCATGCATAGTATGGTCAATTAGTGACCACTAGTTCAATCATACATCGCAAGAATAAATCACATAAATATCATGCATCATTACCTAATTACATCATATAGGCATAAATAGGACATGCATAAGCATCATTAATAAAGACAGGAGTGCTCCAAAGGTTCCAAACAGTGCTAAAATCTAGCAGATCTGAAGTATATCCAGGAAAATCTAGAAAAAGAAAGAAACTTACAGAAGTAGGTGGAAGATAGGACACATGAGTGTTCCAGTCACGAAGAATGTTGCCCCAGTCGTCCTTGGAATACCGGTACTTGAGTTTATTTCAGACCAAGGGAGGAAACTCTTTCCTCCTTTCGCCAGATTCTAGGTGCATCAGAGCTTTCCCCTTCCTGGATCGTGAAGAAGATGTTATCTGCTAGATAAAACACTCGAGTTGGCGAAGGAAAATTGAGGAAAGGAGCAAAAATAAGAAGAAAATGAAAAAAAGGAGAGAAGCAGCAATGGCGGGCTGCGTAACTAAGAGAAGAGAGAAAGAAGAAGAAAGGAGCAGTAGTTCCCTTTCCCCCACTCCCCGTCAATGATAAGGGAGGAAAAGGCAATCTTTCCTTTTCCCCCCTCCGAAGTTTGAAGCTGCGACACTTAAGTCCTCAAGTTCCAAAAATTCTGGAATGGCCCCTAAGCTCAACAAAGAGTTAACAAAAGTAATTTTGTTAACCAAAATTGACGGTCATCCGCCCGAGGATAGGAGAAAAGGTAATATCCCCAGCAAGTCAGCCACGAAATAAGCAGAAAAAAAATTCAGGCGGCAAAAGAAAAAAAGAAAAAAAAAGAGAGAGAAATCCCTAGTTTGGAGAAGCAAAAGTTGCAGAAATGTCAAAATCAGCCGAATCCGCGACAACCACCCAAGCATGAAAAGGTAAGAAAGGTAAAGTATTCTTATCCTAACTTTTTAAAAAAAAGAGAGAGAGAGAGAAAAAAAAAGAATTTTGTTTTTCAAAAATAAAAGAAAAGTCTTTTCCAAAAGAATTTTGTTTTTCAAAAATAAAAGAAAAATATTTTCCAAAAAAGAATTTTGTTTTTCAAAAATAAAAGAAAAGTTTTGTTTTAAAAAAAAAGAGAAGAATATTTCAAAAAAAAAACACAAGAAAAGAGGAATATGTTTTTTTTTAAAAAAAAGAAGAATATTTCAAAAAAAAAACACACAAAAAAAGAGGAATATTTAAAAAAAAACACAAAAAAAGAGGAATATTATAAAAAAACAGAGATGGTGAGAAGAAAGGGAAGGAAAAAGAACAATCTTTTCTACCGTATTAGGCGACAAATCTTTGTCGATCTCATACAGTTTTCGAAAAACTTGAAGAAAAATCTTTTTTGCCGTGCTCGGCGATAGATTTTGATCAGTCGAGTGCAATTTTCGGAAAATTTGAAAATTTTCTTATTTGTGTTTGGAAACAACGTATTGACCAGCCAGGCACAATTTTTGAAAATTTCTCTTAACATATTTTGATAACAAGATATTAACCAGTTGAAATATGGTTTCCGAAAAACATTCAAATCTTCGTACCCTATTTGGCGGCCGTTTTCGACCGTTTGAATACGGCCTTTTCGAAAAACATGAAAATCTTTTTCCTGTTGTGTTCTTGGTCGGGTTCTTGACCCAAAGGACATAACATCCTTGTTGGTTGTAGTTTAGGTTTTGGCCTGAACTACGTTTGAGCGGATTTCCTTTATTAAGGGATACGTAGGCAGCCTACATTAGTAGGTCCGACCATCAGAGCACTTCATTTGCATATCTGCTTAAAAACTGTGATAACATGTTATAACAGACTAAATATGTCTAGGTTATGTGAGTTTGGCTAGCATGCTAAACTATTGCATTATAACTGTTACCTATTGCATTTCTCTCCTATTTTAATTGAACGAAATTGGAGAGTCTATTGTTTATCAACGATGTTCGTCTACTCAGTAAGCCTCGAGTTAACCGTAGACTCCATCGTTGAGGGGCTCTGTAGACACCCCAATTTCGTACCCCTGATATGTGACTCTGACGTGTGATATCAAGAACTGCTTAAACTTAACAAATGTCAAGTTACAGGAGTCAAAAATGCGAAAGGCAAAGCAGGATGCGCAAAATAGTAAAATGCGAGGGGTGAAAGTGCCAAAAATGAAACTTGAATAGGGCCTTGGCGCAGCCAAAAGGTGGATCTCGCGCCGTGCCAAGCCAAGGTGAAGTCGGAGCCAACCAAGCTACAGTTTCTCCCAGACTTAACACATTGTACAAGCAACGAAGGCTGGAGTACTCGTTTATTCAGCGCGAGGGATTTTTAATCCTCGATCACCCGCCTATAAATAGAGTCTTGGGGCTCACTTCGGAGGAGAGAAAATTAATCGCGAAGAAACGCTGAAGAAAAATCCTCTTCGTTCTCATAACGCCGAGAGTAGCGAGAGAAGTGAGATAGGGAGTGTCTAGCTTACCGAAGCCCCGAAACCCCGTCCAAACTCTGCCAAAACACAAATCCATCGGTTAAAAGTGATCCCTAGCCTTTTAGTTAGGTATCCACCCTACTTCCCCTGCCCAAAATCCCCAGCAGAGTAGCCACTGTGGGTCGCCCAGCGTGCGCCCGCGCCCCGCTCGCCCTTGGATAGGGGTGCGCGTACGTGCGGATGCGGGACACCACTGCTCTCATTCCATCCTCCCTTGTTTAGGGGAAGACGAAATTAAAAGTGCGAGAGGAGTACTGTCTTAAAATAGCGAGTTGGAATGCGCCTCGGTTGACTTTAGTGGATTTTTGATCTAATATGAGAACTTTGGGTTTCCCGCATCAAGTTATCCCTTGTTTAGGGGATACCAGGATATGGGAATGCATCACCCTTTCATTCTCATTTTCCCTTTTTTAGGGAAAAACGGAAAAGTGCAAAAAAGGATGCTGCGACGCCCCAACTATGGATTTTATTAAAAATAGCCTTATGGCCAATTTCGGGTCACTATGGGAGCTTTGGATTTCCCGCATCAAGTTATCCCTTGTTTATGAGATACCAGGATATGGGAATACACCACCCTTTCATTCTCATTTTCCCTTTTTAGGGGAAAACGGAAAAGTGCAAGAAAGGAGTGCTGCGAGGCCCCACTGGATCCAAAATGTTTTAGAGTCGTCATCTTTATTTTAAGGCAAAATAAAGAAAAACCAAAATAAAAGAAAACCAGAGATTATGAAAACGGGTTCGGAGGCTAAGTTACGAGTTGGGAAGGTGCTAAGCACCCAACTCGCCCTTTCGGTCTCAAAAATGGTTTTTGGCTAAAGTATGTTTTTTGTTATATTTATTTAGCAAATAAACAAAGCATTAAAAGATAGGAAAATAAAAACAAATACATTCGTGGCTACATTATTTACAGACTTGCAGTCATTTCCTTACAATAATTACAAATATATTTAAAAATATTTGGTCATTATAACGGCTCTTTTTACATAATTATTCTAACTAAATCCGGGCAGCGCAACGGCTTATATTGGCTACATTGGGCCGGATTTAAAAACTAACTTTATAAAAAAATAGCGCCCTTAAAGGCTATTACCTTTCAGAGCGCGGTGTGCTCGCTCTGTCCTTCAGGGAGAGGGAGTCTTTGTTGTTGTTGTTATGTTGTTGTTGTTGTGATTCGGGCAGAATGACAGCTTATTCTGGATGATTTTGGCTCGTTCACTCGGGCAGAATGACGGCTTATATCGGATGGTTTTGGCCTTTTTGGTTGGGCGGAATAACTGCTTATTTTGTGTGTTTTTCAGCCTATTACTCGGGTAGAGTAACGGCTTACTTTATGGATTTTGGGCCGAGGAAGTAGGGTGGATACCTAACTAAAAGGCTAGGGATCACTTTTAACCGGTGGATTTGTGTTTTGGCAAAGTTTGGACGGGGTTTCGGGGCTTTGGTGAGCTAGACATTCCCTATCTCACTTCTCTCGCTACTCTCGGCGTTATGAGAACGCAGAGGATTTTCCTTCAGCGTTTCTTCGCGATTAATTTTCTCTCCTCCGAAGTGAGCCCCAGCACTCCAATTTATAGCTGGACGAAGGGACTGATGGGGGATTAAAAAATCCCTCAGCACGCTGAATAAACGAGTACTCTAGCCTTCGTCGCTTTTACAATGCGATAAGTCTGGGAGAAACTGTAGCTTGGTTGGCGCCGACTTCACCTTGGCTTGGCGCCGCGCCAGATCCACCTTTTGGCTGCGCCAAGGCCCTATTCAAGTTTCATTTTTGGCACTTTCACCCCTCGCATTTTACTGTTTTGCGCATCCTGCTTTGCCTTTCGCATTTTTGACTCCTGTAACTTGACATTTGTTAAGTTTAAGCAGTTCTTGATATCACGTGTCAGAGTCACATATCAGGGGTACGAAATTGGGGTGTCTACACTCACTTAAAATCCTATTCCACTGGCATGCAGTCAAGAGGAGCTAGCTTTGAAGCTATGGCTTCCAATTTCCATCTCACCTTAATAGGGGCTGTCAAGCAATGGTTAATGTTGTCAGACAATAGCACCATGGGTACTTGGGACCAAATAGCCGAAGGGTTCCTTGAAAGATGCAAAGACAACACCAACCCTGAAACATGTTCTGAGTTTGTAGTCAGGTGGAAAAGAAAGTTGGCCCAGACGTTCGACAGACCTAAACCGGCCGAATCATCCAGGATGTTTATCAAAAATCTCCAACCCGTTTACCTGGAACACATGCGGTATCTCCCTTATAGCAATTTCAAAGAAATAGTGGAGATAGGAGTCCGTATCGATGAAGATATACGGACTGGGCACTTAAAAGTCAATACGCCCTCCAGCTCTTTCTGATACACTAAAGAAAAGGCGGCCGCATCTAGACCAGCTGTTAATATGGTAAGGAATGCATCAGCCAACTTTCCTACCCAAAACTATAGCACCGTTCCATGGTCCTACGGATCAGATAGGTCTGTCAACGCAGTAGGAGAAAACAATGGCACAAACAGAAATTTCAAGAATCAGAACAGAGGAAATCGGTACTATGATGATTTGCAAACTCACAAGTCTGTGATACTGCAAGGGCTAATGGCACAGGGAGTGCTAAAGCCTTTAGAAGACTATAGGCCGCCAGATCCCCTGCCCAAGACATGGAACCATGCCTTGTACCGTGAATACCATCGCTGTAGTGGTCATCTCACCGACAAGTGCTACACGCTCAAAAATGATATCCAGGACATGATAGATGATAAGGTTATCGAAAAGCCTCCTCTTATACCAAATATAGTCAATAACCATCTGCCTCAAATTAATATGATTGAGGCTAGTGAAGAAAATTGTGTACCCAAGTTCGACATAAATAAACATCCTTTACCATATATCATTGTTCCTTTCTCCCCATTTTTATCAATCAAAGAGCCTAGCTGCAATATGCTCTCTTAGGACACCATCCTGGGTAGGTGATCGATGTATTTTATACGTCGATTTCATATACTTCTATGACTTAAATTGAGCGATTCCACGAGGCTTTTGGCTACTGATGTGTGTTTTTCAGTGATTTTGTCAGTTTCAAGGTTTTAGGTGAAAGTATACAGATTATAAGGCTTTTTGGTGAAAATTCCAAGAAGGGGCCAAAGTGTAAATTGAAGATTAAAGAGCTGAAACCAAGACTGGACACCTTGCGGTCGCAAGGTGTAGCATACCTTGCCTCCGCAAGGTAGGCAAAAACTCCTGAATCCAAGCCCCGGAAAAATCAAGCACCTTGCGGACGCAAGGTGCATTATACCTTGCGACCGCAAGGTAGTCAGAACGCCAGAATTTGAGTTTTCACTTCAGGCCAAGAGATCTAATCGCCCTACAACTCCATGGTATAAATAGAGGTCGGTCGTCAAGGCATTAGGACGGCTAGAAAGTAGTTTTCTATAGATTTAGAATAGATTTTAGGTTGTATAACATAATTAGTTGTTGTAATTACAAGTATCGAAGATCGATTCATGTATTCAATCATCTCCATGTGCTGTTCATCTTCAAAGATGAACTAATCACCCATTAATCTAGGTGGTGGGAGGTAACTTGTATCGAATCTATGCTTTAATTATATTTTTATTCATTCAATTCTTGTTGATTGTGGTGTTTATCAATCCCTCTATTATTTTACTTTGAACAAATGAATGTAATCGTGAATAATAATAAAGGCCTAGAGGTGCGGATAACTGCATGATCAATGTGCATATGTCGTACACTGGCTCACCATCACAATAAATTGAACCTATCGATGAACGAGAGTGATAAGTTAGGGTCAGGTTTCATATATGACCTAAGTGACAGTTAGATCATATGTTCTTGTGCCTAGGATATAGAATGGATGAATTATTTGAAGATGGAGACTGAACGGTAATTCAACAGGCTATATCTATATTTTGTTAACGACCCCAAGAGATTGAATGATATTTTATTAAAATAAGCATAGAGGAGATACAAGTGAAACCTGAATCCTAGATTTTCATCCACCATAAGATCTTCATAAATTGTAATTGCTGCTAATTAGTTAAACAGAATAATAATAATTAGTTTAGAATAAAATCAATAGAAAAACCCCCTTAGATTAATAATTTGCTACCGATAAATTGTTCTATCTGTGATCTTCTTGTCTCTGTGGTTCGACCCTTGCTTCCCAAAACTATTCTACAATAGTCTTGTCCACTTGCAAGGAAACAATGAAAATAAGACATCGATCAAGTTTTTGGCGCCGTTGCCGGGGACAAGCTAGTTTACATAGTTAGTTTGTTGGTAGCGTAATTTTAATTTAATTTCAGTTTTCAGTTTTTATAAAAATAAAAATACAAAAAGATTTTATTTGTTTTTAATAGTTAGTTGTTTTAAAATTGCTTTATTTATTTTATGCACGGTCGTAGATCTTTGAATCCTAAACTGGTAGAACTGAATCAAGATATAAATAATATTAGAAAGAATTAAGAAGATCTTGAGAATCTAGCAACCCAACCTGTGACGACCCGACCCGGATCCCAATACGAAATCCCAAAGGTCGTGCCGCCAAACACACAAAACAACAAGCAATGATAAATAATGGGTAAGGCCATAACGGCGATAGGCCAATGACTTAAAACATATGCGGAAGCTAAACAAAATATCCTAGTGGCACCCGAGCTAACAAGCTCAAACCAAATACAACCAAAGAGATCATAAATCTCTTGGTCCGAAAATTCGACGCACGTGCCGCAACATTGGGCACGTAGAACAAAACTCCCTGTCATGCAATACAAATATATAGCACAAATAACCAAGTCATCGGCGACGTTACAGCCGGAACCCAACATTACACTAAGTCTAAGACTCTAGTCTACACACTCAACGGCTAAACATGCCGGAGTACCACATAACCAACAATATAAATAACTTGAGATAGAATAAATATGTATTTAAACAACTTGGCTCGACTAACATTTGTCGGCTCACAAAAACCAAGTACTAATAAAACAATACAAGTTCGAATCAAAAACACAATTTACTACCCAAAGTGAAGTCTATATAACTTCACTTCCCAAACGTCCTTTCCAAATAAATCAAGGTTACAAAAATAATAATACTAGCAACCTTCTTAACCATATCTCGCTTCTATCGTAGAGTTGGCGTACTCCTTCGAATTACTAGCCCTCGCTCAAATCTAAGGAAAACAAAGCAAACGAGTAAGTCATAATGACTTAGTAAGCTACTAAAGATGCAATGTCATGGCATGGCATAATGCTCAAATAAAACATGTACATCTTATGTCATACTCATGATGTAGCATTTCATGGTATAATTTCCCACACAAGCCAAATCCAACCATAGTCACATAGAATATAATTCTTCATAAATTATCATGAAATAAATCATATCAATAGATTATGATTCTAAATTCCGTTATATGTAGTATTTTATTTCTACATTTAAACTCCCATCAAACCATATAAACCAATTGCACCATGAGTTTCATAATTCTTCTTTTATCACAACTCATATAAAAATTCGTGAATGAGAGACTATTGTTCCCATTTTTATCATAAATAGCATGTTATATTTTTAGTATAACATAAATCATAAAAATCATCATTTCATTAGTATGTTATATTTTTACTATAACATCTTAACAAGAAACCATCATCTCATGAAAATAATCCCATTAACCATGTATCACAACAATCCATACATGCTCATAAAATAAACCACGTAACCGAGAGAAGATGATTCTCTTTTTCCTGTTTCCCGCGTGCAACTCCTCGCGGAAACAAACGTGCCCTCGATAACCCTTTCGTGGTATCGACGCCCCCGAACGCCTCCGCCGGGTTCCATAGCTATCAAAGTCATGTGTATTACTCTAACTAAGATGAGCTACTTCCCCACCGTGGCCATCGGTGGAGGGGTGTGTGCAAGACGACGATCCATTGCGATCACGAATCCCACAATTCGTGAAGACAATGTATCGTCCCACCAAAAACTCAAACCAAAACCGCCACTGACTCAAACTCAAGCACATGTAATATATACTCACATGCTCAAATAAAGGAAAAGTACAACACACCGTACTAATCCAATCAAGTAGATATTTACTTAAAAATCACATAGTTAAGCATTTCTATGCTAACTAACACATAAACATCTTAGAGCGATAACATCAAGTCTCTAATACCCAAGTGTTCTTCATACACTTGAAAACGCTCGGAGGCTTGACCTCCATCAAAACTACCCCAAATTCGTAGGATTTCAATATGTAGTTCTCTATGTTCATATAAATCCATAATCAACTCCGTTGAGTCATTTCTACTATTTTCAAATTTGGAGGCATAGAAGCTATTTGCATCATAGCCCTCCTATTATTCATTAGCTATTATTCATGGCTAAGTTCTTAAGGTTAGCAACATTGTGCAACCCAACAATCCATTCTTTCCCAACAAAACCCCAAAACATAGATCATAGGTCAACGCTTAACATTTAAAGTCAACCATTACATTTCTAGCATGCAACACAATATAGCATTTATTCAAGCATGCTTTTATCCAAAATAACCATTAATCTAAACAAGATGCGATTTCATCTAGTATGTTCATAACCAACATGTAAATTTATCTAACATGTTCATAACCTTCAATTCATGAATTACGTTGACCAACTCACTCTTTTTGTATAAAAGTCAACTCAACCCAATGAAGTCAAACCTTACATTTTATTCATGTGAATCGTAATGATAATTCATTCTACATGCTCACAACCAAAAATTCATGAATTAGATATTAACATACTCTTATTTTCATGAAAGTCAACTTTATTCCCAAAAGTCAAACGAAGCATTTCAACATATATTCATGAATTAGATAGTATTATACTCCCATAAACATGAAGGTCAACTTTATTCCCAAAAGTCAAACGAAGCATTTCAACATATATTCATGAATTAGATAGCACTATATTCTCATAAACATGAAGGTCAACTTTATTCCCAAAAGTCAAACGAAGCATTTCAACATACAACCCATTGTAAAAATTCCTCTTTCATGATTACAACTAGAACTTGAGATTCAACAAATACCCTTCCAAAATCCCAAACATACATTCATATGATTCTAACAATTCATACTATCCATTAAAATCCTCTAAACTCATTCATATAATTAAGAACCCATTTACTACATATTCATAATACCAAACCCTAGGTTTCTAGGGAATTTTATACCCATTAATCTCAAGTCCAAACTCACAACATGAAGCTTAATATCATACTTCATTAAACACATAAATCAACCTATTCATGCTTCTAGCAAGTTCACCCAACAAAAGTTCAAAAATCAAAATAAAACCACACACAACATGCTTGTGCACTCATTGACCTCAAATAGCAATCATCTTTGTTTTCCTTAGGGTCAATGAGCACAAAATCAAGAGAATAAAGAATCTAGTAGCTTACTTGACTCGAATAAAAACTCGAAGGAATGGAAATCCGATCGGTGAAGTGGTTCCTCTCGTCGTATACGTCAAGAATCCGAAGTTTTGTGGTCATCCAACGGTTGGATCTCCTTGGATTTGAGGAAGAAGAAGCTAGGGCTTCAAGCTTCCATGGTCTCCCTCTCATTCTCACTCTATACGTATTGAAGAAAGGAGGAGAAATGAAAGAAATTTCTGAATTCCTTAATGGTCTTGGGTATTTATACCTCCACAACTAATGAGGGCACAATTGAAAATTCCTTGGTACAATTAGTGAGTGTTAGATGTAATTAATCACTAATCAAACCTTAATTGACTCCCCAAATATGTTAGGACATGATTAGGACTAAGTATGGGAGGTTAGGAAGGGTTTAGAGGGGGTTTAGTGGGGGTAGAATAGGAAATGAACATCAAAAATCAAAACAGGGACAAGCTGTCCACTGCTACAGTACTCGCGTAGCTACAGTAATCCCATTCCGCGCGTCCAACTTGCGATGGCTCCAGTTTGAACACCGTTCGACGAAACGACGCGATTTCTTCTCCTGCCACTCTGTAAATGTCCTAAGTAGAAGCCTTAAAAACCCCAAACCAAACAAAAATTTTCTCGATGGTTTCTCGATCAAACAAATCAGCCGCGCATCAAAAATCATCCAGAATCGTTGTATAACGGATGAAATTACACAGAACAAACTAACGATCGAAACAACGAATGAACAAGCATAATTACTTGTTTTAAAGCATGTTAAAAGACTAATGAAATGTACCAAACACATACCCAATGTTACACCAAAACTAAGTGTAAGGAAAATACGGAAAGCGATACGTAACAAAACGCGAATCGCGAAATCAAACATATGACGACGACTATACTTTGAACGTCGTGACCACATGTAAACTTTATTAAAAATGATTATAAACACTTCAAAGGGATATAGAATAGGCCTGAATATCACTCAGATGATGAAGAACAGATAGGAGAAAAGAACTCCCGAAAGACGAGACGCTCACACGGCTCAATCTCAAACTACGCGATAAGGAGAATTGCTATTCTCGAAGCGTCAAAACATCGCAAGACTTAAGAAATACATCCAACTAGAAGTCTTAATACATCTAAACATTTTAATCAATCATCATGTAAAGATCTAGGACCAAATCGAGGTCAGGAACACAAAACGCGAGTAAACTCACAATTGCGTCGCATTTCGACTATCGTCGAAGTTACGCTTGTGACTTTAGCAAGTCAACAACCAAATGGCATCTCTAAAAAGTGTTTTGGTCTTAACGTGATCTCTTGTACACATCTAGACTCTCTCAGAAATCAAATAAGCCATAAACCAAGGAAGAAATGCGAGCATTGCACGCAATTCAAGCTAATCGGGAATCGGGGTCTTACATCCTCTCCCCCTTAAAAAGAATTCGTCCCGAATTCTAAACCGTATAACAAACCAACGTTAGGTCATCATCCAACATCAAATACCCAGACACAACTACGGTGTCTCTCAATCCCGAGTGAACACTCGATGCTGAAAACCATAAACCTAGACTCAATCTCCGAGTCTATAATCACAATAACCATACCAAGTAGTCGAAAACCAAACTACCAAAAATCTCACATTCACAAGTTCAAAAATTTCCAATAACCATAACACCAAACACTTAAGATTGAAAATAACTTGACTCATACTTGAGTCGCAACAGCACACATAATTTCCATTATTAGTTAATTAAGCATGTAAATTCCAAACATATCGCAAGAGCATATTCAAGGATATTATAATCGCCGATCTCTCGAAACTATTTGCTTCGGAGCTACAACATGAACATAAATACAAGAAACTCTAAATCATGAGAGGTAAAGATTGCCGATAGAGCAATTCACAAACTTAAGGAAGAGTGTTCCACAACACGTTCCTACAACAAAGTAAGTTAACATTCATGATCATGCAAGCCATACTTGCAATTTTCAAATCATAGACAATGCACATAAGAGCACATAATAGCATCGAATGAAAATTTATTCCATTTATTTTCCTTTCCTTTTGGTAAGAGGTTTAGTCAATTTCTAACCTACTTGCTACCAATCCTAGTCCACCAACGAACCTCTTTTGATCACCAATTTAGGGTACCGACTAAATTGGATTTCAAAAGCTTTCGTTGCAAGGATGCGAAGGGTTATGAGAAAATCTTAGGCATCCTTCACTACAGTCTCACATAATCATGCAAAAGTTTAAACATGGCATAATCATTAAGCAATGATAATCATAACTTCATCATGCAACACTCTAACAAATTACCTTGATTAGTAATGCGCCTAAATATGCTCATACTCAAATACAACTATATCCGGTAAGCATATTTATTACCCTTGTAAACCATATCTCTTTTTTTTTAAACCAAGTGCATCTACCAGCATACTCACATAAAATCCATATGTTAATTCCCATCACAAATACAATACATGTGTTAATACTAGTCATGCTTATACTCTACATACAACATTTACATTTCACCCACAAATTAATCCTCAAACGAATGATAAGATTCCTATATTTAGCAATGCTACATGTATACACATATATCATGTAAACGGGATATGCAATTACCAAGTATCATCATACTTTAACTCATATACTTTATGTAGTTCACACAGTTCATGTAACTCATATAATCCTTGTAGTTCATATAACTCTTAGCCATGCATACGACACAATCAAGCAATTACTATGTTATGTGTAATTACTAATCCAATCATATATTCTCATAAAGTTCCATCGTGCTAATTTTCTATACAATGGTAATTCTAACAAATTACAAGGTTTGTATATCCACTATACTCGCCTAACAACATTTTCATAACGAATCCAAGGAAAAGAGGTAATATTCGCTCTAGCACCCTCAATCATCAAAACTCCGCAAAGTCTATCATTACTTTAACCCAAAAATCTCGTCTTCAATAAAACACACACGAAATACCCTCGCGTGACAACGACACTCTACTAGTCGCAATAAAACGGTATACCGATCTGTAATAATCTTAACGCATCCCATAACCACCAAGTTATCACCCGTGCGATTCGAGTGTACCCTACTCGCATAAAAATCACACAATAGCGTATAATTATTTTACTTACATAATTACACATATCTCTATAGAGCATACAAATTTAACACGCCACTAGTAATCACCACTAGTAACATTATCACATATACATTCTTCATATATGCATAACATAGCCATATATATAGGCATACTAGAATCACATCTTTATACCATGATTGATTGCCTACCGACAAATCAAGATTCAACCAAAACAATAAACCAATCCCAAACCGGGATATCCCCCTCAATCATATTAATAAACCGGGGAAAGCAAAAATCAACAAATCTCAACACACAATGCAATGTATGTATGAATGCATATGAGCTACCGATACAACGTGCACTTACAATAACGTAATAACAACCATAATATCCGTATAAGGAATTACCTCATATCTCGGTAGGTCACAAAACCTCGCAATGGCCAACCACCACGCGCGCACACAACCTCAAACTCTAGGTCGCCTCATAACCATCTCACTAAGAGTCACTCGCATTTCATTAGCACTCCTGTAGTCATAAATCCTCAACTTAAGGCATCCTTTCTAATGTGATCACCATCACAAGAAAAAAAACTTAGCTCAGTATTGCTCCAACAACACCTACGCCTTCTGGTGTTTCATTTTTCCAAACAAATTTAG
>CM028380.1:29864563-29942613 GCA_013146195.2 Codonopsis lanceolata
AAATCATAAGTGAGACCAAAGCCTATAATTATAAACTAAGAATACAAAGTGAGACGACTATCTCTCGACAAATCTACGACTCACGCGTGGCGCAACATTGCGCCGTACAACAACAATCCCGGCAACCTAAAGCCGGCGAAGCAACAAGAACAACGATAAACAACAACTCAGCGGCTATAACATGCGGGAGGAATAAATCAACTAAAAGAACAAGATATTCAAATTCTAACAACTAAACCCAAGTCTCACGACTAACGTCGTCGGAGATGACAATACCAACAATACTAGAAAGAGTGAGCTAAAGCATGCTCGAAATAACAAGGGAATAACTTCTAAGATACAACGGCTCGACCAAGCGAGTCGGCTCCCAATAATACGATAACAAAATACTAACACAATCTACCCAAGTAAAGTCTACATAACTTTACATTAGTGTCTCACAAATACATAACAGCAATAATAATAATAAATCCAAGCTTAAAGCCGGAAGTCCACCTTCTAGGAATCACTATCAGAAGTCGCCAGCGTACTAGCGGGATCCTTTGCAAAAACTAAGGAAAACAACACACGAAATGAGTCATAATGACCCGATAAGTTACTAAATGCAAATGTATGGCATAGCATGTCGTGGCATGGCATAATGCACAATCATGTATAAAATCATGGTATCTTAATAGCATACCAATAATAAACTTGTATTAAGTCATCATATAACATAAACTTCATAAACCACATAGCATGTTAACTTTCATATAAGTGCTTATACCTAAGCACGTAAAACCAAGACCTGGGCCAAGCCCTCAATATTCAAACCGGGTACCACCCTCAGATGATCATAAACTGGGTTTCAATCCTCAAATGATCATAACTCATCGATTTTCTTAATGAGTACCTCGTTACATTCATCCACCACGGGATGAGAAATGGGAGCTCAATATCGGGCTAGGGGCGCTAATCACGAGACCACGTCCCACTATTGGCCACATAGTGAGGATAAAGGGTACCAATGCGGCGATTCATAGCGAATGTTTCCAAAGGCTATGAATCGTCCCATTCTCCGACAAAAGCGACCAAGGCGCCCGGTGGACTCAAATCAAGATGCTCAAGTAGATATTTACTTGGATAAACCAATAAGGACCAAGTCCATCACAAAAGAACTTATCAATTCAAGTAGGCCATAATGCTCTACAAAATCCCAATAAACAATGCACATAGATGTACACACTTAACATGTTCAACTAACTTGTAAGTTTAGTTCAAACCACATATTGAGGTATTCATAATCCTCAAGTCATCACCAATTCAAAAATAGCTTATAGCTCAATAAATCACAGCGTGAGGTCTACTATAGTCCTCTACTCAAGATTAAATCAAAGACTATTATTTTAGTCTAAGAACAAACACAAAACAAGGCTTAGCATTTAAGCTTTTACATAAAAGGCATCTGGGACTCAACCATAGTCCTAACAGTCGAGAACATAATCGACATCCTCAAACCATTCTCATGAATGACAAGACTACACCGTAGTCTAAGACCATAAGTTTTCCATGTACGTTCAAGTGAATTCCTAAAAGAAAGTCTCATTCAATAATCATTTCTTAAGGATACGAGATCATTGATTGGTCTCTAATGCTCCGTGCTCTACGAGCACGCTCTAAATAAATCCCCAAATAGCTACTATATCATGGGTGTCACAAATGGGACACAATTCGATATATTCGGGTGCTCACAATCAAGACCAACCAAACCCGAACATCGTAGGATTTCAACATAGGGTTCACTAACATCTTGTTGAACCTAAAATGACTCCATTGAGTCTTAATATCGTATTTCCTTAAATACATATTTCATACATCCCAAAATTAACACATCGATCGCATTTATAGCAATTCTCCCAAAATAATCGGGCTTGTTTCCCAAGCCTAAAAATCAAGAACTCAACATAACCATAATCAAGCGAATCCCAAATGTCGTAGGACTTCAACCGAGTTCATTAACACTTTATTGAACCTATTTCGACTCAGTTGAGTCTAAATACTAAGTTTCATTTCTTATACATTTCATCAATCTCAACGATGACACTCACTTCGATTTATAACAATTTCCAAATTAATTCGGGCTTAATTCCCAAGCCCTAAATTCATAAAAAACCTTAACAAAGAGATAATACATTTCTCCCAACACACAACATCATCCAAATCAACCTACACATCAATGCCCATTTTAAGTAACAACAAATCCTCAATAATTCGGGCTTGATTCTCAAGCCTAACATTCATAAAACTCCACATAAATCACAACCCATATTCTACAACACATAATATCATTCAAACCATACTAGTCATGTTATTAACAAGTTCATATTTCCAAAAATTCACAAAATGGGCATACAAGGCATACAAGGTGTTCATTGCCCACAAATAGCACATATATTGTTTTCCTTAGGGCCAATGAACCAAAATCAAAGGAAGTAACTTACCTAGCTTGAGTGAAAACTCAAGAGAACACAAATCCGATCGGTGAAGTTGTTCTACTCGTCGAGGAGCTTCAAGATTCGAAGTTTGAAGGCAATCGGGTGGGTAGATCGTCTTGGATCGAAGAGAGGAAGGAAGCTAGGGCTTGAATCTCCCTTGGACTCTCTCTCTCTATAATACGTATGTGGAGGAGGAAGAATGAAGAGATTTGGCTGAATTGGTGAAGGGTTAGGGTATTTATACTTCCACAACAATAAGGGCACAATAGACTTTTCCCAAGTACAATTAGTAGAGATTAGGATTAATCAATCACTAATCTAACCTTAATTAACTTCCAACTAATGTTAGTACATGTTTAGGGTTAAGTATGAGAGGTTAGGAAGGGTTTAGAGGGGGTTTAATGAGGGTAGAATAGGTATAATCGTCAAACTCAAAACAGGGGCAAAAATCCGTAGAGGCATTTTTATGTTGAGGCGGGTGCCTCACATTATTGAGGCGGGCGCCTGGGCTCCTGCACAGCCTAACTTCATTTTGCAAAGCCCTCAGTACTTGAGGCGGGCGCCTCACAATGTTGAGGCGGGCGCCTGGGAAGCTGAGGCTGGACAGTCAATCTTGTAAAATCGACCATAAATCGCTCACAACTCCAAATGAGGTGATTTTTGATTTTTATGAAACTAGACTCATTAAATTATATTTTAGAATTTTAAATTACTCCATTTGGACTTATATACATCAAGATATGGTTACAACAAAATCAAGTACAGAAGTTGTTTTTCTGAAAACTGAATTCTGGCACAGCCGTAAGTCAAGACCTAATTAAGGTACTTAGACACCTTGGAAAATTACCAAATTTTACAGAGAGTATCCTAACGTATGAAGGTAAAACATACTAAATTTTTAGAAAATTCTATTCAGTGGATTAGTACCAGAATTTTCCCGAAGTTTACCCAAAACATGACTGGTCTGTGAAGGAATAAATTGGTCATCTCATAACCAAAGGTAACAAGTCTACGAACAATGATCGTGCAAGAATGATAATTACTAGTACACTTGGTCTATAACTCAAATGAACTTCTCACAAGTTGAAAACACAAAGAATACAAGCAACGAAGGAAATCGCTAAGGGCGAAACAAAGCAAGAAGGTTTATAAACTTCCAAATCATCGATAGACTTAAGGAACACCTCCAACTTGAAGTCTAATGCATCTAAACATGTTAATAAACCATCTTATAGAGGTCTAGGACCCAAACCGAGGTCACGAACACAAAACGCAAGCAAACCCTCAATTGCGTCGCATTCCGACTATCGTCGAGTCACGACTCGTGACTTTAGCAAGTCAACAACTATATGGAGTCTATTAATAATGTTTCGGTCTTAATGTGGTCTCTCAAACACATCTAGACTCTCTCGCAAACCAAACATACAGTCGACAAAAGAAGAAGTGCAAGTATAGCACGCAAACCGAGATAACGAAGGAGCGGGGCGTCACAATATATATAGGGAGTGAAGTTTGGTTCCTTCTCCTTGAAGGAAAACTAAATGAAACCTTCCTTGGACAGCCACTGCCTATTATGTGATGATGACATTGATAAACATTATTAAAGGGAATGATATATATACATATCTACATATATTATTATGTATATATTATGTACAACTATTTAAGGCATAGGGAGAGGAAGTACCACTTTAAAACTCTCAAGCTTTAACATTATCTTATTCTCGCTTAACCATCAAAGTAGAACACTTTATTGTTAAAACTTTATTTACCATTAGTTCATATGGGTCACATTACGGAATAATTCCAACATTTTACCACTTAGCCCATATGACGATTTGAGGATTCAACAACTTTAAGTGTATACAATGTTAAATCCACTGTAATGTCAATTTGACTTTCTTTTAATTAAGTCAAACTAATCGGATCATGGCGGTTACACATCATTTAATTGATATGTTCACTTCCAAGTATCACAAATTAATTCAATGTAACTTTAACCTTAATGAGGTAAAAACATAAGCCTCAACCTTAATGTCTTCAAAGAAGACTAAATCCATCCTTACATTAAATCGTACAATGTAAAAAGCAGAAACATAAAACACATACATGAGCTCAGAGTGTCATAACCTAAAGAGCAAAATAAATGTTATGTGTGTGTGTGTGTCTATATATATATATAGACACACACACACATACATGCCCATTATGTTAACAAAGTGTGGGTTCCCGGGAAATGCGCCCGTGCGCCGCGCGCCCTTGGATAGGGGTGCGTGTACGTGCGGATGCGGGACATCCACTGCTCTCGTTCCACCCTCCCTTGTTTAGGGGAAGACGAAATCAAAAGTGCAAGAGGAGTGCTGTCTAAGATAGCGCGTTGGAATGCGCCTCGGTTGCCTTTAGTGGATTTTATTAAAAATAGCCTCATGGCCCGTTTTGGATCACTATGGGAGCTTTGGGTTTCCCACATCAAGTTATCCCTTTTTTAGGGGATACCAGGATATGGGAATACATCACCCTTCCATTCCCATTCTCCCTTTTTAGGGGAAAACAGAAAAGTGCAAAGAAGGAGTGTTGCGAGGCCCCACTGGATCCAAAAAGTTTAGAGTCGACATCTTTATTTTAAGGAAAAAATAAAGCAAAACTAGAAAAAGAAAACCAGAGATAGAAAACGGGTTCGGAGGCTAAGTTACGAGTTGGGAAGGTGCTAGGCACCCAACTCGCCCTTTCGGTCTCAAAATAGTTTTTGGCTAAAGTATGCTTATTGTTATATTTATTTAGCAGATAAATAAAGCATTAAAAGACAAGAAAATAAAACAAATACATCCGTGGCTACATTATTTACGGACTTGCAGCCATTTCCTTACAATAATTACAAATGTATTTAAAAATATTCGGCCATTATAACGACTCTATTACATAATAATTCCTAATCTAATCCGGGCAGCACAACAGCTTATATTGACTACATTGGGCCGGATTTTAAATAACAACTTTATAAATAAATAAAAAAAAGGTGCCCTTAAAGACTATTACCTTTTAGAGCGGAGTGTGCTCGCTCTGTCCTTCTCGGGAGAGGAGACTTTTATTGCTTCTTGCTTTCTTTGTGATTTGGACAGTGACTTATTTTTGGTAGTTTTGGCTCACTCACTCGGGCAGAATGACGGCTTAGTTTCGGTGGTTTTGGCCTATTTGGTTGGGCGGAATAACGACTTATATGGGTTGGTTTTCAGCTTATTACTTGGGCAGAGTAACGACTTACTTTATGGTTTTTGGGCCGGGGAAATAAGGTGGATACCTAGCTGGGGGGCTAAGGCTCTCTTCTACAGGTTGGTTTTGTGTTTGGAGGAGGTTTGGCAGGGTTTCGAGGCTTTGAGGTGATCGCTCACTATCTCACTTCGCTCTCTATTTCTTCAGCGTAACAAGAACGCGGAGAGTTTTATCGATGAATTGGTGTGTTGAAGGTCGACCCCGAAGCCTCTATTTATAGGCTGGAGAAGGGACATCGAAGGAATTTAATTTTCTTCTTTATGCATCAGTCGATTGTACCAGCCGCTCACGAATTTGCATTTTACAGCGAAGGAATAATGATTCATCAACAAACTGGGCGCCACCTATCAACAAACTGGGCGCCACTCCCAAACTTCATGTGGGTGGCGCCAGCACTATTCCATGTTTTTCAAATTTTGCACTTTGGTCCCTGCATCGATCGATTGTACACCGTGCGAAGGAATTTGGACTTTACGGCAAGGGAACAGTGCCTTTTTTAGGAAACTGGGCGCCACCCATTACAAAACTTGGCATGGCTCCCAGATTTCATGTGGGTGGAGCCAGCACTATTCACCAGTTTGATTTTTGACGCTTTGAACCCTGCATTTCACTCTTTTGCGTATCCTGCTTTGTCCTTTTGCACTTTTGACCCTGTAACTTGACATTTGTTAATGTTTTAACAGGTCTTGATATTTTATGTCATGTCACATACCAGGGGTACGAAATTGGGGTGTCTACACAAATACTTTTCGATGATACCCATCCTATCGACATGATTATGAAATGTTTTAAGAGGTAATCCTTTTGTTAACGGATCTGCTACCATCAGGTTGGTGCTAATGTGCTTTATAGACACTCTTTGTTTCTACGCTTCTTCTTTAACAACCAAGTACTTTAATTCCATATGTTTAGCACCTTTAGAGTACTTGCCATTCTTAATTTGAGAAGAAAATAGTCGCGGAGTTATCACAATAAATTCTAAGCGGCTTAGCTATACTGTCGACAATTCCAAGCCCTGAGATAAAGTTCTGCAACCATAATCCATGAACTGTGGCCTCAAAGCATGCCACAAATTCGGCTTCCATAGTGGACGTAGCAATGACATACTGCTTTCCACTCCTCCATGAAACTGCTCCTCCAGCCAAATGTTGACTTTTTGGAGTCAACACATCTGACATAATCTGAATCTGAATAACTAATTACATTGAGGTGATCAGACCTCCTGTATGTGAGCAGGTGATTTTTGGTGCCTTGTAAGTACTAAAGAACTTTTTTTGTGGCCTTCTAGTGGTCTATTCCTTGATTACTTTGATATCGACCCAACATTCCAATAGCAAAGTTGATATCAGGTCGAGTACAAGTCTGTACATACATTAAGCTCCCAACCACTGAAGTATACGGAATAGAGTTCATTTCCGTTCGTTCCAAATCATTTATGGGACATTCCATTAGACTGAACTTGTCCCCCCTTTGTATTGGAACTATCCTAGCCAAACAATCCCCCATTTTGAATCTCTCTAGAACTTTATCAATATAGGCCTTTTGAGATAATCGTAACAGTCCATGTGATCTATCACAGAATATTTCTATTCCTATCACGTAGGATGCCTCACCTAAATCTTTCATTTCAAATTTCTTATAGAGAGAAATTCCTTTACGTCATGTAACATTCCAATATCATTTGCAGCAAGCAATATGTCATTGACATACAAGACCAATAGTATAAACTTGCTCCCACTAACCTTCATGTAGATACACTGATCAACAATGTTCTCCGTGAAGCCATAAGATGTAATGGCATTATTGAATTTAAGATACCATTGATGGGAGGCCTGTTTCAGTCCATATATTGACTTCTTTAATTTACACACAAAATTTTCTTTTCCTGTGGTCAAAAACCCTTCTGGTTGGTCCATATAAACTTCCTCTTCCAACTCACCATTTAGAAAATCGGTTTTAACATCCAATTGGTAAAGTTTTAAGTCATAATGAGTTACCAAAGCCAAAACAATTCTTAAAGAGTCCTTCTTTGATACTGGGGAGAAGGTCTCTTTATAGTCAATGCCATCATTCTGTGTATAACCCTTAGTTACAAGTCTGGCCTTATACCTTTTGATGTTACCTTTTGAGTCATGTTTGGTCTTAAAGACCCATTTACATCCGACTCTTTTAGAACCTTCAGGCGACTCAACTAAGTCCCAAACCTCATTGTCATACATCGACTTAGTTTCTTCTTCCATGGCATTGATCCACTTTTTTGAATTGTTACTATTCACCGCTTGACTAAATGAAATTGGATCCTTATTAATGTTCAAGTCACATTCATGCTCAAGATTATACACCACATAGTCATCGAGAATAACCGATCTTTTTCTGCCTTATATACCTTCTTAAAGCTACTTCCTATTGTGGTTCATTAATATCTTGCTCAACTGCGATTGGTTCATCTATAATATTCTCATTTTGTGGGTTTTGAACATTAACTTGTTGTTCTAGTATGTTGTTCGATTGTGATACAACAATTAGAACAATAACTTCAGCAGGAATATCGGGTAATGACATTTCTACCAGAATTTCCTAAATGTGAATTTTCTAAATGTCAATTTCATATGGTTTCCCACTCCCATTGATTGAGAAATTTTCTATGAACCGAACATTTCTTAACTCAACAATTCTCATACTGTGGTTAAGACAATAGAACGTATACCCCTTAGACTTTTCAAGATAGCCAATAAAATATCCACTAATTGTCCTAACATCAAGTTTTTTTCATGTGGATTATATACTCTTACTTCCGCTGGGCAACCCTAAACATGAAGATGCCTCAAACTGGGTTTCCTACATGCCCATAACTCATAAGGCGTTTTAGGGACAACTTTACTAGGAACCCTATTGAGGAGATACGCATCGATCTTTAATGCATGCATCCACATTGATAGGGGTAAGGAGCAATCATTTAACATACTCCTAACCATAACCATTAATGTATGATTTCATTTCTCAGCAACACCATTCTGCTGAGGAGTCCCGGGTATTGTATACTGTGCACAAATGCCACGACTTTGAAGGAACTTTGCAAATGGTCCTGGACATTGTCCCTTTTCAGTAAATTTTTCGTAATACTCACCACCTCTATCTGATCTCACTATTTTCATTTTCTTATCTAACTGCCTTTCCACTTTATTTATGAACAACTCGAGGATGTTCACTGAATGAGACTTTTCATGCAGTAGATAAACATAATCATAACGTGAGTAGTCATCAATAAAGGTAATGAAATAATGTTCGCCGCTCCAACTTGGAACATCAAAAGAACCACAAATATCAGTGTATATTAGCCCTTAGAGCTGAGTGCTTCTTATGGTTGATTTCTTTACTGTGGTTTTAGTCTGCTTTCCTTTAATGCAGTCCACACATACGTTCCAGTCACTAAAATCCAATTGAGGAAGAATTTTACTTTTCGTCAACCTCAATAACCTTTCTTTGGAAATGTGACCCAATCTTTGATGCCATAAGTAAGCTAAACTTTCATTTGGTGTACTATGTTTAATACCTACATTTCTTTCAACATGAAACAAAGATTCAGCAAAATCGTTGTTGAGATTTACACGATAAAGTGAATCATACAACTTTCATGTCCCAAAAAAAAAAACAGTTATCTTTATACAACAAAAAACAATCCTTACAAATCTCAAAATGATAACCTATTACATACAGCTTTCCTACTAAAACAAGATTTCGGGCACATCCAGGTACATGGAGACATCTTTCTAGGTTTAAGTGACACCCAGTGTCTAAAAGAAACTTATAAGTCCCTATGCCCTCTATCCATGCCTTCCTCATGTTTCCCATAAACAAGTACTGTTCATTTCCGTTTATGGGCTGGATCGTACTGAATCCCTGTATAACATGAAACACATGAGTAGTTGCACCAGAATCTAACCACCAGGTATTATTTGGTACTTCAATAAGATTCGATTCAAAACATACAGAAACATAATATGTACCTTTTTTCTTGAACCATTCCTTTCGTTTAGGACAATTGGCCTTTACGTGTCCTTCTTTGTTATAGAAGAAACACCTAATTTTCTTTTTCTTGATTTGGCCCTCAGTAACCTTTATTGGGGGCCTTATCACTTTTCTTGCATTTGTCCTTTTTACCTGGTTTGAACTTGTTGCTGTTAGTACCGTCATAGACTGTGAGAGGCATGCAGTGATCTTTTATTTTCTTTAATCTCCCTTCCTCCTGCACTAACATGGCCTTTAACTTTTTAAAGTTCCATTTATCTTTCATGGAGTTGTAACCTGGAACTGGCAAAAATCAGCAGGAAGGGAGAATTCATTATGAACTGTACGAGAAAGCTATCACTCACATCCATTCCCATAGTCTTCAACTTTACTGCTAAGTTGGACATTTCTGTTACATGATCATGAATTGGCTTTGACCAATCAAACTTCTTTGTAGTCAATTCACCCATGAGATTGCCTACAATGGATTTATCTGCAAGATCTGACTGAGAACAATCTTTAACTTTTAACCTGAAATAAGAAAGCAGATTAAAGCAAAGATAAAAAACTGAATAATGAAGTAGCAAAAATAAAGAAAACTGTTTTAATATATGATCTGATCAATTAAGCTTACAATGAAGAGTTCATTGAAGACTTCATTGAGATATCAATGTTGCGGAATTTAAATAAACAAAACAGGAAGGAACAAAACTGAACACAAGAGATACCTTTGATCAGTTTGTAAAATAAACATATTGATCGAGCCTCATGGTTAAAAATATTTCACTAGTAAAACGATTTAGGCTGCGAGAGCAACTTCAACTCACACAGCGTGACTTCCGCACGAGAGATACAAAAGAAGAATATGCCAGAAGAGTTGAAGAAAATGAACGAAGACGCAGACAAGAAGCTTCTGCGACCCCTAGAGAAAAAGGAAAAAAGGAAGATGGACGACTCATCTCTTATGTAACAACACCCTTCCTCCCTTTTCTATTATTTATCCTTTTTGGTTAAAACTCTGTAACTTTTAAACTTTTTGTTTGAAATACAAAAAAATTTCAAGTATGTTGTTCTTTAAATTTCATATTTTCTTCAACTGCTTATATCTATCTATTTAAACTTTTAGTTTAAATAATATATAAATTGTTTATCTCTAGTGATATACTTATGCTTGCTCACTACTATTATTTCCCTTTGTAAGTAATTAGATTAGACTACTAAATGTCAAGGCTACTTAGGATTGAGATATGTCTACTATTATAATACTTATTCTTTCTGACATGTTATTATCAATCCAAAGTGTTCAGGCCTTCATTTGTAGTAATGATGACCACAAGCAAATATGAGGAGATTGTTAGTTTAATTGTATTTAGATTTGCTTGTAGCCATTCATTCCTTAGTTCTATGCCTATTGGCTAATAGGGTGCGTACAAGTTAGCGTGACAACTTAGTATAAGACTTAGGAAGAAATTCGGGCCAATCCCTGTGATGAAATTATAACTGAAAAAGTCCATGATATTTGTTTTCAACCGCTAAAGTATACTTTTGGGGATAAAATGATGAAGTTACCCTTAATGAAAGAAAGACGCGCGGACAAAGCTACAACCCAACATTGGGCATCACAATGAAAACATTGGGCATCACTATGCTCAATTGAAAATCTATCAAAATTTGGGCATCGTAATGAAAAAAAGTCACTGCCCAAATTTGGGCATCGCAATGTGCAAAAAGCCACTGCCCAAATTTTGGCATCACTATGAAAGCATTGGGCATCGTTGTGCACAATTGAAATATGTGGCATCACAATGCGCAAAAAGCCCATGCCCAAATTTGGGCATTGAAAACATTGGGCATCGCTATGCACAATTGAAATCTATCAAAATTTGGGCATTACAATGCAAAAATCTCCTCCCCATGCATTTCAACTTCGCAATGCAAAAAATTGGGCATCAGTGTTCAAAATCGAGGCATCGCGGTTCCAAACTACAAAAATAAGGTTCAATCAAGACTCATCATCATCATCATTAATATGCCCAGAAACTCGAGCAGAGGTCCGAAAAATATCCATTGATCAATAAATGCTTTATATATTGTTCTTTGAGAAAATTCGGAAAAGGTAATGAAAACCAGCCTACTCTATCTCTCTTTCTCTCTAAAAAATGAAATGTAAACTTTTGACCAAAGATTCTTGCTCAATTGTGGCTTCCATACACTTTTGGTCTTCACATGGATAAGGAATATCCGCATCAATCAATGGGAAGAAAGAGAAGAAAATGGAGGCTTTTTTCCATATCAATCCAGAAGAAAAAAGTCTCTATTACAACAGATCTACAAATATTACAACAAATCTAAAAATAGAAAAAAACGTGACATATTTTGCAAGCACCCACCATTCTTCCTCTGTCGAGATCGCATCAGTGGCGTTGGAAATAGTCTCCACTTTCTCGCCAATCTATTCAAGAAGAGGAAGATGAAAATTGGGCATTATTGGAAAAAATTAATGAAAGTGGACCTTCACGGTTGAAAAAAAAAGGCACTGGATCGATCACATTTCCATCAAATGGTACTGGACCCCAATTAATCCGAAGAGTTAACTGTAGAAAAAATTTGTTTAGGCTTTGTGTTGGAACATGAATGTTTAAGAATGACTTAAATCCATTAGTTAGACTTTAAGATCATAAAACAACAAGTAACTTATTTAGAAGACATTATAAGAACCCACCTACTGAATTTAGATTACGTTACTTTAATAGACTAATCTAAGTGAATTTAAATATGTTGAATTAATTAAGTCTTGCATGATTACTCTAAGTTAAGACTTTAGTTTGTTGGTAACTAAAATCTAATTGATTAGACTTTAGCAAGTCTAAAGTTTCTATCTACTGAAACCTTCAGTAGATAGAATAACACATTTGTCTTATCCCCTTAAGCAAGATAAAATAAACTTAGACTAAGGTAGGCAGCTCACATAAGTCATTTCAAATATCTGTCGCTTCTTAGTCATCAACACCTTACTAGCTGTTGATCCCTTTACTTATCAGCTGCTATGCATTCTTAATGTATTTAATCTCTATCTGCTGATGCACTGTACTCTGTTGGAATTATTTAGACTTTATGTCTTCAGTTTTTATTAAAAGAGTTTCCAAAACAGTATTTATGAAAAACGCGTGGCCTTCACTTTCAAAATATTTAATCATTATTGGCCAACACTTTTTCAAAACATAAAACTATTCATAGAAGACTTTTTATGTCTTTCTTAAATGTTTTATTAATTTTTTTGTCTTCTAGCTAACGACCCTATTTATTATCTTATGCTAGGAGATATCATAAAAAATCCTCTACAAGATCTTTATGTATTAAAATATAGATTTTATCATCATTCTTCAAAGATCATCCATGCTCTTTCAAAACATCTATTTTCAAGATCTCCATTGTTTGCTCAAAACGGCTATCTTTCAAGGATATCTATAAATAAGCTTTGAAGCAAGGATTGAAGACACTGGTGGAAGATAGAGAAAACAAATGATAGAGAAGTTGAAGCTATCATTCATTACTTATATGATATTCTTTCTTTGATCTGCTTCACCCCAGGACTGAACACTCAACATATTCCTTCAAGTTATTCTTTTCGTGATGTATTCCAGTCCTCAAACATTTACTAGATATTCTTTCACTTCTTATTCCTTTCTAGTTCTTGTTTAAACAGTCATTGTATTCTTCCTTACTTCTTCCAACTTTAAAAGTATACTTGATTGTTGCACGAGTATGATTGTTCCTCAATCATACTCCTCAAACACTGGTTTTTGTTGTACACAGATCCGTTAGTGATCACTTAGAATTTCAATATATTTAGTTCACTACAAAATCCAAGTTTGACCAACTTGGTAGTGGACGTAGCAGTTTTTAATGTGAACCGCTCAAAATATCATGTCTTATATCTTCCAGCTAATAGAACTGTTTCTCACACTTAGGTAGCTTCAATCTACTTAAGTGTCAGTTAGTTACATTCTTGAATCATCTGCTTAATTGTTTTATATATTGTCTTTCAATTCAGTCCTTTTACTTTAGTGATCAAAAGAAAACCATACCAAAATGTTTTACGTTTAGCAGCTGCTACCTGCTGATTTTACATCAGTTGCTGAAAAACATATCCTTTTCGCTACAACTCTTGAAGGTATTCAAAATAACCCAATAAAGTTTTTAAAAGGCTATTCATCCCCTAGCCTTATTTCATTGCCTACTAGACTTACGCTTTGTAATAGTTGTATCATCAGCAGTCTTCAGCAGCTTTTCATCAGCACACATCGGAAGACCTTCACCAGTAGTCCTTGACAGCCCAGTGAAGATCTTATTTGTCATTCGAAGTCTAAAGACATGGATATTAAGATTTCAATCTCATCATGATTTACAGATTATTCTTACAGATATTTGGATTCAAATATCTGTTAAAGTAATCCATAAGTTGACTTCTTGTATCTCCCTCACCAAGGGCCACATGGTCAAATTAATTGAGATTTCCTTTTTGGTAATGCCGGCAAGAAGGACACATCTTCAAGTCTGTAGGTAATCTTCATGTCTACAGGTAGTCTTCATGCCTGTGGGTGGGCAAGCGAACTCTGCTGGTGTAGATTTGAAGTCTACCTATGAAGGCTTCTGAAGCAGAACCAAAGTGTGTTGGTGTAGATATGAAGTCTACCTATGAAGGGCTTCTGCAGCAGAATCAAAGTCTTCTGGTCCGAGGCCTGTGTCGAACACAATTTCTTTAAAACAGATTCGTCCCTTTCCCATAGATGCTTGGAAGTTTCTAAGGAGGTCTGTCTCACATGATACAATGGAGACACGGACAAATCTTTGCACTTAAGATTCCCACGAACTGAATGTGTTTCGGGACAATATCACCAAGATGAAAGCTAGAGGCCAAACGAAAGACGATAGCAAAATGCAATGCAAAGAGTTTATGCGAAGATAATTCAAAAAACATATTTCTCAATTGTGGAGGCCGTCTCCATTTATAAGAGAAGATATGGGACTGGTTAAATAACCACATTGATGATGATGAATCATCAGTAGCCAAATCAAATCATCCATTAAAGCTGATAATAACAATACATAAAGTCTGTCATTATTGTTGGAGTTACAGAAATCAATTTTTTTTTTTTGCAAAACGTGGGTTTGTCTGAGTAGACAAATTTGGTCCGACATTCGTGTCCGCGGGACGCGAGTTCGGTAACCCGAAGGCTAAATCAGACCATAAATTGCACCCCTTATGCGGGCACGTGAAGGGAGATCCTTTACTTTACACAAGCTTACCCTTAACACATAAGTCACTTATATATAAACCAATCAAGCTTGTGTTAATTTCTCAATGTGGGATAAACTCACTTCCAACACCACACTTTAATCAATCATAACTTATTCATCCAAACACTAAATTGGCAAATAAATATATGATTTCGATGTTCTCACGGAATATAACACATTTCAAAATTTATCCTTGTCATTACACAAATGACTCGTAAAGAAATTCGTGCCACATGATTGCACAATTTTCTTCATTATACACAAATTTTCCAACACATACCACAAGCCTATTCAAAAGTCTATGAATGGTGTTGGTGCCTAGTAGTAAAGTATGGCCACCTTATATATATATTTCACACAATTCCCATCTACCCGATGTGGGATGTGGGTATTACATAAAGTGTAAGAGAGCACTTTATGAGAATACAATCATCTATTCCAATGTACATCGTAGTGGTGCTACATGTGTGTTAGCCGAAGACTAACACCGAAATTTTATTCCAACAAGAATTTGTTCGTTCATCATTCTTGATTAATTTCCAAGTTGGTTCTCTTTGAATTCGTTCATGAGTTGACGTCACATTCATGTTTGACAAATTTTCAATTAAGTCCTACGAATAGCGCCAGTTAAAAAAGTTGGCTTAAATCGCAATTTGGTCACCCTACTTTCCCACTTTTTGCAATAGCGTGTGTCTACAATTTTTTTTTACTTCAATTTAATCATTGTACTTGGCAACATATAACACGTTCATCGCTCCATCCAATTTTTTGGATGGAAAACTTAAATCATTGTACTTGGAAACATATATCATGTTCATCACTCCATCCAATATTCTAGATGGTAAGCTTAAAACAATTATAGAAACCTGGAAATACCCTTGCCTACATTATCAACCATTCTTCAACCATAACAACCATCGCTCCAATGTCAACAACATCAGCAAAGATACTCAGAGGGGTCAAATGGGTCAAGATTGGAATAGAATTTAGACGTAATTGGAAATGAAAACAACCCCAAATGAGCATAGATTTGAGGGTCAAGTTCATAGTCAAACTCGATGATTGAGGATTGATTTGATCGGGGGAGAGATTGAAAATGAAGGCTAATGTGGTGGTGACGAAGATGAGGTAGTTGACGCAGAACCCAGCTCCAATCCGAGATCTCTGTATTCCATCTACATAGTTTGACCCCAATATATAAAAAGCTTAAATTCATAATAACTTCAATATTGAAAAGAAAAGTGCTCTTCCGAACCAATTGAGGTATTTGACCAGTTTATCTATCACTGAGATCCTTCTCGACTTTGCCTCACTCATGAAGTGTTCGATTGTCGCACCATAGATCTCCCTCTTATTCGATAACTCATTAACCCGAGATCTTTCTATTCCATCTGTTCCTTGAGGACCGGTTGGGGGACCCACAAACAGAGAAACCCAAATCGCTGTATAAATCAATTTTTAGGGGGTTAAGCTTGCGTCGAGTTTGGATTAGTAGCATCATATAGTGGTAAGTGAGGGCGACGATAGAGAAGAGGATAAGAGAGCCTATGAGCCAGCCGGTTTTCTTGAAGGTGTAGGGGAGGCCTAAAACGCCAGCACCGACAATGGAGATGAAGATGTTGGGGAAGGTTTTGAACTAGGAGGAGAGAGGGGGTGGTTGGGTTTGCTGGTAGAGAGGAGGAAGGGTGTGGTGTTTTCTTCATCAGAGAGATTGGGGGGGGGGTGTAGGTGGATGAGGTTGGATTTTCATGACTTTTGTCAAACACCATGGTTTCTTGACTTTTGTCAAACATCATTTCTTCACACTTCGTCTCTCTATTTCTCTCTTTCTCTCTCTCTCTTTCTCTTTCTCTGTAATCTTTAAGTTTCAGACAACCAAAAGGCAAATCTTTCTTTCACTGTTCTAAAATTTCCAGATTTGAAATCTTCTTTCAAAAATACAATGTGATGGCCATGGTGAAATGAAGGATGAAAAGGGGTTAGAGTAGAAATGTGCTGAAAAATTTGATTTTTGTTTTTTGTTTTTTTTTTTAGAGAGTTACCTTATTGCAAAAGTTGAAAAGTAGGGTGACTAAAATTAGGATTAAGCCAAAACAATTTGATTTTGTTCAGAGGGTATTTTAGTCTTTTTGACTATTTTCATCCAACATAACGGACATAAATAGCTTGAGTAACCTTATTTAATGTCCAAACGAAGTATAATTGACTAAATTGTTTTATTTTGTTTTGTTTTGTTTTGTTTTCTTTTTGTAGAATCACCTAATTGTAAAAAGTAAAAAAGCAAGATAACCAAATTACGATTTAAGTAAAACAAAAGTTTATGGTGTTAAAAAAGACAAAGGAAAGTGGAGCCAAACACCAGCCTTCTTCCCTTAGTGTTTGGCAGCGCATCAGCAGCACTATCTGTATTGTGAATATATCCAATCCAGCGGTAGTGGGTGTGCAGGCACTAGAGAAACAAATGGGATATTGTAGTGATTCACTTTAACCTTTTTTGTTTAGAATTAACTTTTCATGACCCATGTACAATTTTTTTTTAATATATAAAATTAGATTTTAGATCACGATACGTGTTCAACTAAAATTTATACAAATCAAAATAAAGATTGTGACTGACATGTGCTATTATCAATGAGCCGCCTGTATAAAGAAGATTCTACATAATCGATAGATAAAAAATTTACTCTTTTTTTAATACAACATACTAAACTTATTGTTCAGTTTGACCCGACATACGAGTTTAAGAAAAACAATTAACTTGTTATTAACACTGGTATAATTTTTTTTTAAAACACTGGTATAATATGTAGTTTCACTTAAAACTCATATCCATGTAACCCGCAATTAAAGTACAAAGAAAAAAAGGAATGGTAAAATGATTAAAAAAAATTACTAAAAAAAAGTTAAAAACAAGACAATTTTTCGAACGAACGAAAAACGTAAGGAGTACAATAATTTTGGGACATAGAGAGTAATCTTTTCGGTTACTAAATAATTGTCATGTTTTTAAATAATTAAAAAAAATTCCTTCTGATTTTTTTTTTACCAATTTATCCTTATTATTTTTACTTTAATTATGATCGCATATATAAGGGCTTTAAAGGGAGCTGCATATTCTACAAATATTGATAATAAATTTAATTAGCTTTCTTAATACTTGTTTGATGAAGCATTTTAACCAAAATGTTGGTAAAAAATACAACATTTTCTTTTTAAAAATGTTTCAATAGTCTTTTAAAACGATCCAATTTAAAACTTTTTAAAAATATGTTATATTTATAACTATTTTATTTATAAAAATAGTATTTTGAAAAACGTGTTTACAAAAAAATAAATACGTTTTAAAAACGATGCGTTTTCAAAACGCTGTACAAAACGAGAACTAGTTTATGAACATATGAAGTATTATTTTTCCAAAGGCGAAACACACAAATGAGTCAACCAACTTTCCCACCTTTTGCAATTCGGCCACCGAAAGTTTGAAATGTCTATTTTGGCCACCCAACTTTTGTTCTTTTGCAAGCGTGCCCATTTTTTGGATGACGTTAGCCCAGGACGTTAAATTTATGTCGATTTCCTAATTTAACCCTATAAATACTAAAACTTTTTGTGGTTTTAGAAACTCAAAGGGTTCCAAATAGAAAACACAAATAAAAGGGATGAACAATTATAATTAAATGGGGTCCCAATGTAAAAAATAGAACTTTGGTTACAGTGAATCTTCATCCCCATCTGGTGAGAGATTTATATTCAAAAAAAGAAAAGAAAAGAGAACACCACAACCATCTAGGTTCATCTTAACAAAAACTTCGGCCGACTCCTCTTCTACAGTGCCGGAACCCAGCTCCCCCATCATCCACCATAATCGCCGCCCCTGCTTTAGATTCGGCAAGCCTGCTTCTCCTTCCCCGATTTCTCCCTTCATCCTTCTTTCTTCTCCAGTGAATCTTCTTCTCCGTCCGGTCAAAACCACCTCCGATCCGCTTCGTCACCTGCACTTTTCTTCTTCTCCGACATCAACTACATCACCGCCCTCCTGCTTCCAACAAACTCAGTCCAGTTTCAATTCAAAGCTTACATGTTTGAAGAGACTAACTCTATCAACAAAGCATTAGATGCATCGATCCCCATTAAAGACCCACCCATTCTCTACATCGCTGCCTGCGAGCTCGTCGGCGGCCACCAATCTAGTGTATGGACAACAATGATCTCCATCGAGGGAAATCGTAGAAGATCCAAAGCCTCCAATTTCAAGTCCTCGGTCTGGGTTACTGTGTTTTGGTCAATTTTTATGGGTTTTGGATATTTGTGAAGTTTTTTTTTTTGAGGTTTTGTGAACTGAGTTTTCATTTTCATTGTCCAGGGTTTGTTTCTTGCCCAACATAAGCAATTTGAATTTTAAATGTTGCGAGGTTGTGGATAGGCAGGGCGGACATGATTGTAGAGTTAGGCTTTGGTAGCGGGGAAAGAAGAGAGAAATGATGGAGAGAGAGAAGAGATGGAAGGTAGAATAGTAAGAAGGGAGAAGAGATGGAGAGAGTGAAAAGAGATGGAAGGTGGATCTGGGTTGCTGAGTTTTCTTCCACTAAATTAGAGAAGATGAAGATCACATGTAACTCCTAAACAAGTTTGACCCCTTTTTACAAGGGTAAAAATATGAAATTGACATAAATTTAACGTCCTGAGTTAACGTCATCCAAAAAATAGACATGCTTGCAACAAAACAAAAATTGAGTGACTAAAATAGATATTTCAAATTTTCAATGACCAAATTACAAAAAATAGGAAAGTTAAGTGGTCGATTCGTGTGTTTTACCTTTTCCAAATTTATCCATTATAATCTGTTCTGCAAATTTTTCTCCCCCATCAAACCGAAAGGCCTGTCAAAATGGACCCAACTTGGTTGAATTATCCCCAAGCTATGATGGCCCCTCTGCTTTTTTACTTGATTTGCAAATCCCAACTAAACAACTAACCACGTGCAAAGCCCTTTCAGTTAGTTAACACTAAACACCCCCACCATCTTTTAACTTCTTTATTAAGCAAATAATACTGTAATACAGATTATAATCTCTCTCTTTTCAATTTTTTTTTTACTTTTTATTCTCAAAAAAAATGTTCATTTTCAAATGTAGACCATTTTTAATACTCTGAAAGTTCTTAAAATAAAAAAGTCTTTTTGACCCGACAAACGGATTAAAATGAGTTAATTGACTTTATTATAAATATAGTAGTATATTTTATATTTTTTAAAGAATATGTAAGTAATAATAAGATCCATCGATTTATTCAGTAAACTTATTAAGGATAAAATAATAAAAGTATCAAATGTGATGATCGAAATTGGTTTTTTTTTTCTTTCTAGAGTATGTCTCCTTATCCTTTAATCAAAATGAAGATGTTAATCCCACCAAAACAAGTCATCGGTCTAAAAGCAACAATGGACTCTCAAAAAAGAGCAAATGGAGTATTACTTTTATAGATTTGATATCAGTTCTAACATGTTAGCCTAAGAGCATTTCCATCACACAAATTTTTAACACCAATTTTTAGTTGGGTCTCACTACCACCTACACATTTTAGCAATATTATTCTCTAAGAGGTTTTTTTTCCAATGGTTTTCATTTTTCCTCAATTCTTATATGAGTTCCACTACCAAATCATTCACTTTATTCATACTACTTTCTTATTTTTATATTTTTCAAATAAATGATTTTATTTAACTTTAATTATTATATTTCATATTCAAATATTTCGTTTAAATAATATAAAAATTTATAAAAATATATAACGCATAAATTATTTCATTTAAAACGTGCATATTTTTTTAAAACGTGCATATATATATTTTTAAAAGTAAAACAATCAAATTGAGTTTTTTTTAAAAAAAAATATACATGAACAAATGGTAAATTTAGAAAAGTGTTGAAAAATTTAATTTTTGAAAAAGTTAACAAAACAAGTCAAGCACAACAACGATTTGATTAATTTTTTTTTATAAAAAAACTAGTTGAATTGAAAATCGTTTGTAGTGGGGAACATATGGGACCCACCTTTTCAGCCTCCTTCACGCACCGTAGCCCCGCTTATGTAGCGCACGCCCGGTTGAAAGACATGGTGCACCACACTCTCGCCCAGTTCGCTGCTTTCTCTCTCTTCCGACTTTAATTTCCTAATGTAGAATTTTTGAAGTTAAGAATTTTTGGAGAATTTGCTCCAACAACAACCCATTCTTAGCTTACTAAGAATTTTCCTAAGAATATGCCATTGGAGTTGCTCAACTATAGTATTTATAGACTCATTATTTAATTTTAAAATGTTTCACTTAAAGAGTCGATATTTAAAAATCCCCCTACATCCTCCATAATTTGCAACTTTACTCTTCACATATATTACATATATCTAAACTATGCTCAAGCATTTTTGTTATTATGTGATGAGGGCAACTTGCGCTCGATCATCTCGACCGATTGGACTATGCGTGCGGAAAGAAGCGTAACTTTTGACTTCGATGAAATTACGGGGCCCCCACATATCAAATCGAAGCTCTCGAAAAGATCTACAAGACGCATTGGGGGTACCCAGTGATGAGCCGGTCTTTATGTCCCCCTCGTTTAGGCAGCATAACAGGTCACTAAAGGTTTTAGTCATTTTTTGTTTTGTTTTTTTGTAATTTCAACTATTAATTGCTTTTAGGGTTTAAGGCATATTTAAACACTTTTAGGGTTGTTTTGAAAGACAATTTTTGCCGCTTTTAATAACAAAAGTCTTCAATTCCAATTACGTATTCTTTGAATCAACAAGAATTGATGCCTAGATCGTGGTAGATTTGCGAATCTCAACATGATTTGAAAGATTATCGCTTGGCAGTCATGCGCGATCTCAACAACTTTATATTTATCAGTTACTTTTCTAGGGATTCCTCCAGATGAGTTGGTATCAGAGTCGAAACCTGGCATCGACTTACCCTTTATTTCTATTTCTCTTCATGTACTGCGATTAACCCCGACGCATACCGTTTGAAGTCGTCGAGCCACATTCGTACCATGGATATGTTTAATGTCAAGAACTTGATTCCCATGAGGATTCCTCTGACGATGATGATGCTGCTGGTAATTCGAGGTGCTTCCGCAACATCATTATGACAAACTCCAAGGCAACGTAACTAACGTATTCGTTAACTATTATATTGTTCAAATATGAATTTTTTGAATGGAATGGAGGGAGTATAAAAAGATACATCAACACGTATCACATCATCATCTTCAAGAGTTGCATTGCAATATGAAATATGCCTTTGTAATTATATTAAAATTAGCTCCCCTTAATGTGTGTCTAATTGATAAAGATTAATTCGAATTCAAATGGTTAGCTTAGTGGCTACGTACATCATGAACGTTCAACGAGATGTCCCGTGTTTGACTTTCACCATCTACAAATTTGGACACCTCGTGAAAGACTTAAAAAATGAAAAATAAAAGATTAACTCAAGTATTTAGAGTAATTTGGAAGAGCTTGATTGTTATGTAGGTCCTTGAGAAGGCTCAAAGATAGGCTAGAAGGGTAGGGGTGAATAGCCTATCTACGAAATTGAATTTTTTTTCTTCGAAATTTTATCTTTGGTTCTACGTACTGAACATAGAGAGTATTGAATAAATCAGATATGGCAGCAGAATAATTATGTTCATTTTTTATAGTGCATGACAACTAGTTGAATAAGTAGCAAAACCTAGATTCAGCTGGTCATGCTTGCTGAATGCATGCATACCTATTGAACTAAGAAGAGATTCACTTGGAAACGCAACCAAAAGCTCAAGATTACATAAGTTCGAATCTACTGAGGGGAGCGAACAAGTATTTTGCTTTGCGGGTAAGATTAAATTCACCCAATAAAGAGAGGAAATCGTAAAAATAACTCTTTCTCTCTCTCGATCCAACCCTAGGGTTTGTGGCCGTCATCTATGTTTTGTGGCCGTAACCATGGCTGCGGCCATGGCCGCTCCTCTAGCAAATCAACTACCATTTCCTCTTCCTCCGGACATTACCAAGGTAGGTCACGTCCACAACCCTACCCCTATCTCCTATGTACGCAACTTCCTCGAGGCCGAAACCCGAACCAAGTTTATGTGCTACGGTTGTAACTCAACAGTCAACAATGTTGTTTTTTTCCAATCATTGGCGTGATCCAGCTTTGCCGTTTCTTCCTCTTCCCCCTCGTCAACTCGTTTCAAATTATGAATGAACCAAGGTGTTTGTTTACACCAATGGAATCAAAGGCAACAAAATAACAATTGAACAACACCATCATTTTAAAATTTTTGGTGGGTAGGCCTCCTCTACATGTGATACATGAGCATATTGCAACAACGTGGAAATTGGTTGTCATGTATATTGTTGTCTTGCTTGATCCAAGGCGTGTGATCGTTCATTTGACGAACAATGAGGATATGATTAGGGCTTTATCAAAATAGTCCGATATGATCAATTTGTGCATGAATCGATTGTTTTGATGGTCACCAGATTTTGCATACACGAAAGACAATCCTAGAGTTCTTGTTTGGGTAAGATTGCATCACTTACCTTTACCGTTTTTCAATTCTTCATATCTACAAAGGATTGGCAATTCGATCGGGCACTTCTTACGAGTGGATGATCGAACTCTAGCTCTATCACATCCTATGTACGCTCGCATTTGTATCGAGGTTGATATGACATCGGTCACTCTCCCAACTCAGGTCTGGATAGGCACTACTAAAGAGCATGGATTGTGGCAGGGCATTGAGTTCGAGGGTAATATAACGTATTGTGAAAGTTGTGGGCTTTTGGGACATGTTGAGAATGTTTGCCGAAGAAAGAAACGAGGGCAAATATTTACAAAGGGACCAGATTTGAAAAAGACCAGGCTACCACTCCAAGAAATTAAATTAGAACAACAATGCTAAGCGAGGGCATGACAATGCATGTTCTATTAAGGATAATGAGAAGAAATGAGAACCAAAAGTAAAACACAAAGGTGGAGGGCATGATGTTGTTTCAAACAATAAGGAATGGGTCGTTTCACATAATAAGGATGAACATTGTACAGTTATTGAAACTGAGGTCATAGATGTGACAGACGCAAACACGTTTGGAAATGAGGTGGAGTGCCATTTGGGAAGTAGGATGCCGAAGGGCTGTTTCAACTAGAGTAGAATATTGGGTCAGGTACAGACGATATTTTAGGAGCAATAATGGGTGATACGTCAGAAACTCAGCCAATTGTTGATGTTGCGACTGGGTTATGAACCACGTGCGACGTAGGTAAGGTCATTGATGAGGAATCAATAGAAGTGAACGATATAAGTAAGGATTGTGTTGTGGGAGTGAAACTGGTAAAGAAGGATGAAACCACAAGGCTTCCTCCTCTTGTGCAGAATGGTGGTGTTGGTGTTGAAAAGGAGTGAGAGGCAACAACTGTGGAAAAACATATAAAAGTAAGTGCTTATTTGTTGTAGCTTATTTGAAGTAACTTTTGGCTTTTGGCTTTTGAAAAGTCATATTTAGAGTGTTTGTTTCAGCTTATAAGCCAAAAGTCAATAAGTAAGGTACAACACTCTTTATGCATTGAAAAGCCAAAGCCAAATAGCCAAAATTTTAAGTTTTTTTGGTTTTTTTAAAACATGAAAACGACTATTCATTAATAAATATTTGATTATCCTCATTTCATCCTTTTATGAAATATACATAAAAATTTGAATACTAATTTTCAAGTTTTTTTAAACAAATAATTATAACGACTCATATGCAGCTTTTCAACAGCTGTAACAAACCGTCTATCATGCAATCAACCAAAAGTCATTCAGCCACCAGTTTAAGCTATCGGTCATAAGTCATAAGCCATTAACCACAACAAACGAGTCCTAAGTGTGTTACATAATTATTTTTCCGCTTTGGTAGAAGATGTAGACGAGGACCAAGAGTCTTTTGGTTTGGTAGAGGGTTTTAGACCTCGTAACTATTGTGATGACTTGTTTAATTCATAAGAGATATGGGATCAAAAAGCAAGATTTCACCCCAAGGCACACTCGCTAGTTGGTTCGAGCAGCAAGGAGATAGGTAAATTAACCCGGTCATCCTCCTTAGATGAGTTAACGTTCTTCCCTCCTTTAGATTCAATACTAAAGCTTTTCAACAATACCGTCGCAAACTTGTTAAGAAAACGAAGGTTAAAGCCTTTTTCTTAGGCAATAAGAGGCTCACGATGACGGCTAAAGCCAAACAGTGGTGGTCGCTACACTAGGATCAATAGCGGTTATTCTTTTACATTCTAGCTATAGCAATTACTTTTGAGCTTTTTATAAAATGTTTTTGATTTCCTGTCTTTTCCTTAGAGGTAAGGCTCCTTGGTCGTTTGACCCATGGGTTGACCCCTCCTTATTTATTTTTTCTCTTCTAATTATTAAAATATTTCATTTATTAAAAAAAAAGTACTTACGGGAACATACTTCATAGTGTGAAGTTTAGAGGGTTGGTAGAGGTACTTAGAGTAATCTCTCACTTCTATTGCTTGACAGAGGAAATTATACACACACACACACACACACACACACATATATATATATATATATTTTTTTTTCCAAATAAAAGAAAACTTTTATGGAATGATGGATTGTAATACGATTTTTTCTCCATTTATTTAATGATTAATTAAATTCAACTTTCAAAGATGTATAATGCATATTATTTTCTCCATTTATATAATGATTAAACTTCAAGGATATATAATGCAGTATAAGATATGAAAAGCTAACTTGTTCTCATAAGTTCTCTGGTAGACATAAGAATAGAGAGAGAGAGAGAGAGAGAGGACTCAAAGTAGTTGGTCCATTCAAGCTGAGGATTCATGGAGAAACCACTCAACTTCAATACCATCATCAAACATACCATTCATCATCAGGTACTGATTCTCATTTTAACCCTGGTTATGACAAATTACAGTACCCATGTCTGAAATGACTTGTTTCCTAATCATAATGTAATTCCTGAACTTTCTTTTCAGTTGAGTCCTGAATTGTCATTTCAAATCTTACTCCATGGGTTCCTCCTATGGACTTCTGTGGGTTTCTTGATGCCTGTTGGGATACTGACTATCAGAATGTCAAATAGAGAACAATGTGGAAGAAGGCTCAAAATTATGTTCTTCATCCATGCTACCTTACAGGCAACATCTTTTTCCTTTTTCTTTCTAATCATACATTTTCTATATTTTTATTTATATATATAAATAAACTATGAACCTATGTTATTTAATGTGTAATTTTCTTTCTAATCATACATTTCTATGTTTCTATGTACTCTTTCCCTTCTTAAATAATTGACATGCTTTCCTTTTTATCCATTCCAAAACACTCCCGTTCCACCTAAAAAGTCTATATTTGAAAACTTTAATAATTAAGGAATACATAAAAATCATGAGAGTTGATCATAATTACAAAAATTATTTGAGTATAATCAATATGTTAATATCAAATGTGAAAGTTAATTCAAATTTTCTGAAAATTGTAGATCTAATTTATGAAAGTGAATTATTTAAATAAAACATAGTTTAGTGGATTCTTTCCCTAAAACGGACGGAGTTATTGTCTTGTTTCTAAACTTTATTTTTTAGAAAAATATTTTTATTACTTTATTCTTATATTTGCTTCCTACTTTAATTATGACCCACATGCCTAAAGAAATTACATTTCATACAAATATTTATAATAGAGTTAATTATTTTTTTCTTAATTTATATATCAAATCAACCAGACTGATTATTAAGAACGAGTGATTATAAAACTGCTAAAAATGCACATGTCACTGAGTAATCTAATATTATATAATTGTTTTTTGAGTAGATCTCATCAATGCATTCATAGCATAATGCTCACAAGTTCCTTTGAAAACATGAAACTATTTTAGCTTGATTCGATTAAAAGCTCGTTTCACATACATTTGAAAACAAAACTTAGTCAAGCTTGAACACTTTTTAAGGTTTCCTAAAATTATAAAACAATATAATTACTCCCTCCATCCAAACATTAATGTCGAGTTTTGAAATTTTCCTTAAAAAAATGAGTGTTTATTTTGTGTAAGGACTAGGCTAATCACACGCCAAAATATACTCTCTACGCCCCACCAACTTAATCAATTTTAGCATCTTACTCTCTACACTCCACCCTAACTACCTATTTTACCCTTCATCCCTTACCTCCGTTCCCTCCGAAGCTAGGTGTATTTTTTTGCCCTCCATTTTCTCTCACAGGCTTGAAACCATATTGAAACCCAAAACCCTTTTGTTCAAAGACCGTATTTTTCTATTTAAACCACATTGAATTACCAATGTTTGAGCTATAAGGTTAGCAGCACCGTTCACTGTGATAGTGGGTAGGAAGGGGGGTTTTTCTAATTCAATCATCCATTGTGGTGGTGGGTGGGGAGTTTGGGCTGATCGATTGGATTTCATTATAAATGAAATCTTGTGTTGTTGTATCAAAGAGAAAGGTGTCCAATTTGATGACCACAACAGGGAGGGCATTTGTAGTTTGTTAATTTACTGTGAATAGGAGAGAGAAGAAAGGAAGAAGAAAAAAAAAAATGTCACCGGAAAAAATGGAGGAAGAAGCGAAACAGAGGACACAAGAAATAAATTGATGGAAGGGAAGGTTTCTTTAGTAAATTGGTTTGATTGCATTTTTGCATTTTTTTTGTATGGGGGGTGTAAAGAGCATTTGTTGGTGTGTGGTTAACCCACCCCTTCGTGTAATCTTTCTAAATTCACCTTTACTAATTACCATGTCCTAGTACCCACTTGCAAAAGATCGCTTCTCCATGTGATTGGATTTCCTTTCCCTCTTGGCCACATCAACTTTCTTTTTATTTTCCTTTTTTTTTTTAAAATAAAACACGACAATACCTTGACAAATTTTATTACTTCCTCCGTCCCTAAATAATCGTCATAGTTGACCCGCCGTACAGTTTAAGAAAAAACAATTGACTTGATTATTTATATTAGTTTAATGTGTAGTTTCTTTTAAAACTCATGTGTATGTGACCTATAATTAAAGTAAGATGAAAAAGAAATGGTAAAGTAGTAAAAATAATGTTTTTAAAAAAGTAAGTTTCAAACTTAACAATTATTTTAAGACGAACAAAAAAAAGGAGGATGATAATTTAAGGACAGAGGGAGCAATAAACAAAAAATTGAACACCGAGGGTAACAAGCCGAGCCCAACCCACACCAACTTTCCATTTTATCCGTATTCAATGTGTTTGATCCAAAAAATGATAATTATACAAAACATCATAAATCAACTAACTCCACACCAACTTTCTTGCTATCTTTTTCTTCGATTATTGTAAAACAAAAATTCAAAATTTGTAATCAAACCACAAAATCACCAACCCAAACATAGCCTAACTGAAACATATATATTCATGTATATAAGCTATGAAAATAGCCTTTTTTTAAAAAAAATTGTAAGAAAAAAAAACATTTACTCCCTCCGTCCCTAAATTATCATCCTCCTTTTTAATTGTCAACTTTTTACCTTTTTAGTACATTTTACACTTTTACCACTTTACCCTTACTTTTTCACTCTACTTTAATTATGAGCCACATATACATGGACATTAAAGAAAACTACACATTAAACCAATATAAATAATCAAGTCAATTACTTTTTCTTAAACTGTGCGCCGGGTCAACCCAGACGATTATTTAGGGACGGAGGGAGTATTTTGGATTAAAAAGCGTAAAATATTATGTCTAACTCGACTCGAACACCCCCCACCCTGGGCTAACAATAAAACAACTAATGGTTCGAGTCCCACTATGAGGAACCATCATTCATTTTTCGAAAATTGCTAGCTACAACCACTTTCTAAACATAATTTGTTTGATAAGTTAACTCAGCAAACACCCAAAATGATGGAGAGGAGAAATCAAGGAAAGTGATCACCAATATGCACATAATTAATCCAAACTAAAAGCTATTTCTTCCGGACCTATATATAAACAAAAAATATCAAATTTTGGTGGACTTAAATATAAGCAAAAATCACCATATTAAACTCTACTCACAACTTTCCAAGAAGTTTGGTACCAAAAATACCCCTTGTTAATTCTTTTGTTTTTCAAGATGTGTGCACATTCCATATACACAAAGAACCACTAATTATAAAAGGAGTTATAATGAACACAAAGAACCAAATAAAATGAAGATTGTAAACTAATTATAAAGAAAAAACATGAAAGGAGCTAAGGAAACAAATAATCGGTATAATTAGAATTGATGACAATGAGTTAATATTGCATTAATTGTTATCGATTTGAATGAGATACTTAAGGGTATTATAGTAAGTATATTAAAATTTAGGATCTTTTTAAATAGTTTTATATAAAATATATATATTTATTAAATATTTATAACAAGACAATTTAACTAATTTAATTAATTGTGGTTATTTGCTTTTTGTTTTGATATTATAATTTCTTTTCTTAATCATAGTTTTTTATAATTAATTGTGAAATATGTTTGTTTTTCTTATTACAATATTATTTTCTCATTTTAATTAATCGCTATATATAGATAGTTAAAGAATAAAATATGAATGAGACTAACCACATCTCAATTTTCTATCTCTACACCTCATGTATTACATTGTATAACATAAGGTATGATAATGGGTTAATATTGCAATATCTTTTGAGTGGGATACAATATTATAGTAAGTATACTTTTGTTTTAATATAAGACAATGTGGTACGAAATAGAAAATTAGGGTGCAGTTAGCTCACTCATAAAACATACCCTTTTTTTTAATCTTTCTTTATTCTAAACTTGATTGCAATGATTATCATGAATACTTGAAGGTGAAGAAAGCCAATAATAGTCATACTTTCCAACGAACACATGAAATATGCAGTAATTAACAAGCTTTACAACCTCGCTTTAAAACAAATTGATACAAAGTTTATTTAATACTCACTCTTTAATAAAATTATGTTCTTTTTTGACCCGATAAATGTATTAAGAAAAAAATAATTGATTTCATTAATATTATTGATATATGTATAATTTTCTTTAAAGTCTCTATATGTGTAGTTCATTATTAAAGTAAGAAGAAAAAAATTAAGATAAATTAGTAAAAGTGTTGTATAAAAAAAGAAAGTTACAAAAAAGATATTTTTTTTGAAACGAATGAAAAAAAGAAAGTATAACAATAATTTGGTGTAGGACGGAAAGTTTAATTTTGTTAGGAAAATCAAATAATACCCTTACTAAATTTGAGGGATTTGAGGGTCTCCTTCTCCTCTAAAACATAATTTCTTATTGTGTGACTTGAATTTGTCAACACACCTTTCAAATGTAAGGGACATTATTGTTTTTTCAATAATTTCCATCCAACTTAACTAATTGAAATGACTCTAGTGACCTTATTGATTCAGCCAAGTAATATTAAATTGAAGAAAAAAAAAGTGGAGCTTAATGAATTTTTGCCAAAAGTGAATAGAAGGGCCATTCCAATTCTCTTTTGCTATGAGAGCATCTCAATTCATCTTCTTTAAAACACATTTGTTTAGTTTGGTCCAGCTGTCACCTTATTAATTTTAATGTTTTATTTTATTTTTATATTTTCAAACAAATACAATTATTTAACTGTATTTAATATATTTCACATTTAAATATTCCATATAAATTAATAAATTTATAAATAAAGAAATTAATTAATTTATAAAGGATAAATTACTCGTAAATTATATAATTTATAATTTAAATAATAAATAATCTATAAAACACATATTATACATACCTCATAAAATAACATAAATAGAAATTATATAAAACGTTCAAATTGAAAAGAAAAAAAATACATAATTCAAATGTTACATAAAACAAAGATGATTAAAGTTACACAAAAACATTAATAATGAAAGTTAATAAAAACATCATAATATTAAAAGTATAGTTACATTAAACAACGAGCACTACAATTCATACCCTAGCTCCCTCAACTGTACCTTTACAACCTCACATTCACGTTGATATATGACAAGGTTTTACGGACTCATGTTGGACATATCTTTCGCAAGAAAAACAATCTCTTTCACAAGTTTTTACGCTCCTTTCTTCCTTCTCTTTTGTGCATCGCTTTAGCTTCAATTTTCCGACTTTTCGCTTCAAATTTTTTAATCTCTGTGTATTTATCTAACGTCAACGAAATCTAAGAACTACGCGTATCCAGCCCATCTACATTCCAAGATTTTTGGACTTTTCCTTTAGCTTTAACATTCCTCTTCGTCACTTTTTTGTCCAATCGGACGAGTACGTAAATCGATTTCGTCACATCTTCAACATCCACACTAGTGTTAGAATGACCGCCCTCGGACTCAAACTTCCTAGATTGTTTTTGGTGTGAAGAATATCCCCTTGTGGAGAAAATGATGCAGAAGTTTTTAACACATCCAAAACATGTTCAAAAGGAAAGTGCTGACCTTTTTCTTGATGGTATACCGCCCTTACATTTTTTATTAAAATATCATCGCTCCAACCGTTGTATTTAAAATTGAAAATCCTATTATAAATTTCGTTGAAACTTCTCATCGATGGAGCAATTCTAGTTGACCAAAGTGATGTCAACTTCGTGATATCGTGATATCTCTTAGAATCGATTCACTTGGGTGATGTTCGTTGTAATAATCAGCTACACACTTCTTTGGTCCCCTCTTCTATCGCTCGACAATATCTTAGAAGACGAGAGAAACTCGAGTACCAGTAGATGCCCCCTTCTATCACCCAACAATACCTCAGAAGACGAGAGGAGATGGAGTACATGAGTTAGCAATCTGTTTTAGGTGGACTAGCTTTTAAAGTTATACTAACTGATTTTTCTTTTCGTCTACTTATTTGATATGGGTGGTGATTCTAATAGGTTTTTTTTGCAGATACTTTCAGTAATTCTAGTTATAATAGGAGCAGTAATGTCTATAAAGAATTTTGAGAACTCTTTCAACAATATTCACCAGAGGCTGGGGGTAGCCCTTTATTGTCTCATATTGCTGCAAGCCTTCATTGGGTTTTTACGGCCACCAAGGTAAAGTATATAGTACCTTGACTAGTACTTTGTATAGTACATGTATTATTAGTTCCGATTGACAAGTTCTTGTTTTGGACAGGGGAAGCAGAGGAAGAAGTTTATGGTTTTCATTGCATTGGATACTCGGAACTACAGTATCTCTGCTGGGAATCATCAACGTATACACGGGGTTGCAAGCATACCAAAAGAAGACATCGAAAAGCTTAAAGCTTTGGACGATTTTTCTGACAGCCGAGATCTCATTCATTGCATTCTTCTACCTGTTCCAAGACAAATGGGACTATGTACAGAAGCAAGGAGTGATTTTGGGCAATGAATCAATACAGCCAACTGATCAAGAGATGTCTCCAAGAGAGAAAAAGGATACGTCTAGTGAACCTACCTTATGAAGAAAAAACAGATAATCGAATGAATCACTTCTTTTAACATGCATGCATGGCTTTCCTTCTAACACTTTTGAACCATTTTCTTCTCGGATATTCCATATTGGTTGGTGCTCAATAGAGTATGTAGCAACTAACTTGATGATATTACTACCATCTGTGTCCGTGGATTCTTTCTCAAAACCAATTGGGTTCTGAGAGATCTGACCCAAGATCTTTATATATTAATTTATAGCAATGCTTGTATTAATCTGGAGTGGATTTCCAGTCTGATGAACAAATGTGTTTTATTATTAATTTCTTCTCTCTTCTCTCTACCAGCTGGGTGTGAACTGAAGGTACCATAATACTGTTGGGTAAAACCCTATACAATCTTACAGAATTTAAATAAAAAGAAAACAAAACCGTTAAGCTGCTTGCAGAGGAAGACTTGAAGTCTGCTGGTCGCTTTGAAAGATGTCTTCTGGTGGCTTAGTTTGAAATCTGCTGGTGACTAGAACCAAGGTCTACTGGTGAAGGTCTGCTGATGACTTGTTAGGAAGTCTGCTGGTGGCTTTGGAACAAGTCTGCTGGTGGAAGGCGGAAGTACTGCAGGTTTACCGGTGGAAGGACTAATGTCTGCCGGTGGTAGACTGATGTCTGCTGGTGGAAGGAAAGAGAGAGCGAGGCCTGTGTAACACACAATTTCCTTGAAACGTTATTCGTCTCACTCCCCGTAAGTGTTTGGAGTTCTTACTTAGGACTAACATCTCCCAGGATACAACGGCAGTACCGGATGACTTTGCACTTAAGGTCCGACGAACTGAATAATGCCAGAAATCTATCACCGAAACAGGAGGCCAAGAAGAAGATATTCAAGATGCAATGCAATGTAGGTGTATAAGAGGAAGAGGAATTTCGTGTTCTCTGTTAAGTGTCTCCTTTGTTATGGAGAATGGTTCCTTTATATAGGCCATAAAATCAACACGTTTTAATTATTAAACCGTTTTGATTATGCCCATTAACCACTCAATTAAAGCAGACATTAAGACAAAATTAATCTGCCCATTAAAACAAGTAGCACAATTTGGTCCGACATTCGTGTCCGTATGTGTAGGCACACAAGTACGTCAGTTCAAGCCAAATTGGACCTTGATTTTCACCCCCATGTGGGTGTGAGAGGGATAGTTCTTTCTATACAAGCTTACCCAAACACAAAGGAGCCTTTGTATATAAACCCTTCAAGCCTTTCATATTTTTCCAATGTGAGATAACCCACTTCCAACATTTCCAATGTCCTACTTTGAACCTTTATAACTTATTCATCCGATATCCGAATTGGACAAATATATATAGTATTCTTATGTACTCACGGAGAAGAACATAATTCCACAATCACCATAGTCATTACATAAATGACTCACAAATAAATTAGTGCTTCAAAGCCCCAATTTACTTCACTTAAAAACACTAGTTTTCCAACAATCCCCCACATGAAGGAAATTGACGATAATGGTGATAGACTTCAATAGTTGAAACTTATGTAGGATAGGTAGGTGTTAACCTTTGAACTTTCCCTTGCAAAAGCATGCTAACTTTACCAACTGATCAGTAGACATGATGTCTTTGAACTGTTCTGCCTTTAAGAGTAAACGATTACATACTTCACACATGAATCTTCCTGACACAATTCAGTTCTCATAGTTATGTTCATTCATGGCCCTAAACATACGCCTGGTTTTGCTAGAGGGTATAAGAATTGAGTCTCATACAATTCTCTTCAAAGCGGCCCCACTTCTCTCTCACATAGGTGATTCTTAAGAATCATTAAAAGCCATATGCTTATCCTCTTACTTATACTTATCACTTGATAAGAGACGAATCCCCCACAGTGACTCAAAATCTTTTTACAATTAGGTTGTCCCTTTGAACCTAGATCTTGGGATCTCCAGTCAACTAGGTTGGGTTTCCATTGTATAGACTTATTTTTCAAGAGGTTTGAGACCCATTCCTCTTGATGACTTTTCAACTAACTCTCAATTTAACCCTTTGGTTAACGGATCCGCTATATTATCCTTTGACTTTCACGTAGTCAATAGAGATAGTACCAGTTGAGACTAGTTGTCTAATGGTATTATGCCTACGGCGTATGTGCCTAGACTTACCATTGTACATGTTGCTCTGTGCCCTACCAATAGCTGATTGACTGTCACAATGTATGCAAATTGCTGGCACAGGTTTTGTCCATCTTGGAATATCTTCTATAAATTGGCGTAGCCATTCAGCTTCTTCACCACTTTTATCTAGAGCTATAAATTCGGACTCCATCGTGGATCTAGCTATTACAGTCTGTTTAGAAGATTTCCATGATATGGTTGCACTTGCCAAAGTGAATACAAATCCACTAGTAGACCTTGAGTCTTTAATATCAGAGATCCAATTAGCATCTGTATAACCTTCGATTACTGCTGGATCTTTTGTATAGTGCAGTCCATAATTACGAGTATATCTCAAATACCTTAGTACTCTGACTATCGCTTTCCAGTGATCAGTCACATGATTACTCGTATATCTACTCAGTCTACTCACAGCATAAGCAATGTCTGGCCTTGTACAACTCATTAAGTACATCAGACTTCCTATGATTCTCGAGTATTCTACCTGAGAAACAGTCTCACCTCTATTCTTTGATAGATGTAGACTTATGCCAATAGGAGTTCTAGCTATTGCAATGTCATCCTTGCTAAACTTCTCTAGAATTTTATCCACATAGTGTGACTGACTTAAAGTAAGTCCACTTGAAATTCTAGAAACTTTAACACCAAGGATTATATCAGCTAACCCCATATCTTTCATGTCAAATTTCGAGTTTAACATGTCTTTTGTGGATTTAATCATATTATCATTGCTACCAATGATAAACATGTCGTCTATGTAAAGACATAAAATGGCATAGCCATTTTCAGTGTCCTTTACATATACACATATATCACATTCATTGATTTTAAATCCACAACCCAACATGGCATTGTCAAATTTCTCATGCCATTGTTTTGGTGCTTGTTTTAAGCCATATAAAGACTTAACCAACTTGCACACTTTGTTTTCTTGCCCTGGAGCAGAAAACCCCTCTAGTTATTCCATGTAAATCTCCTCTTCTAAATCACCATTTAGAAAGGCAGTCTTTACATCCATTTGATGTACTTCTAGATTTCGCAATGCGGCAATAGCAAGTAGTAATCTAATGGAGGTTATTCTCGTAACAAGAGAATAAGTATCAAAGTAATCAAGGCCTTCACGTTGTCTGTAACCTTTAATTACAAGTCTAGCCTTATACTTATCAATTGTTCCATCTACTTTCATTTTCTTCTTGAAAATCCACTTATACCCTAATGGTTTACTTCCTTGAGGAAGGTCCACTAGTTCCCAAGTGTGATTTTGAAGAATGGAATCAATTTCACTTTTAATGGCTTCTTTCCATTGAGGTCTCTCGGAGGAACTCACAGCCTCTTTGTAGCTTTGAGGTTCACTTTCTAGCATGTAGGTAAGAAAATCTGGACCAAAAGATTTTTCTACCCTACTTCTTTTGCTACGTCGAGGTTCCACCTCTTATTTTTCATTCTCTTCATGTTCTTCTTCTTTCTAAGCATGTACCCATTTAGATGAGTTAGACTCATCGCTTCTCTTACAAGGAAATACATTTTCGAAGAAAGAAACATTTTGAGATTCCATTATTGTATTCTTGTGTATGTCTACTATCTTAGACTCATGCACAAGAAAACGATAAGCACTGCTGTTATGTGCATAACCAATGAATATGCAATCAACATTTTTTGGTCCTACTTTCACCTTTTTAAGTAAAGGAACAACAACCTTTGCAAGACACCCCCACACTCGCAAGTATTTGTAGGATGGAACTCTTCCATGCCACATCTCGTAAGGGCTTTTGCTGGGTATCTTATTTAAAAGGTAATTAGCTGACAAAACAGCTTCTCCCCACATGTTCTATGGTAATCCAGAACTTAACAACATGGCATTCATCATCTCTTTAAGAGTTCGATTTTTTCGTTCTGCAATGCCATTCTGTTGAGTGCATAAGGTGCTATTGTTTCGTGAATTATTCCATGCTTAGCACAAAATTCAGCGAATGGTGATTCATATTCACCTCTACGATCACTTCTTAACATCTTAATCTTCTTGTTAAGTTGATTCTCAACTTCAGTTTTGTAGAGAATAAACTTCTCTATTGCTTCATCTTTACTTTTAAGAAGATACACATTACAAAATCTTGTGTTATCATCAACAAAAGTTATGAAGTACTTGTTCCCACCACGTGATTGTGTTGATTTAAAATCACACACATCAGTGTGGATTAATTCAAGTGGTTCACTATTTCTTTCAATAGAATGGAAGGACGTTCTTGTTAACTTTGCTTCTACACAAGTTTCGCACTTGTGATTTTTATCAATTTGGAATTTTGGTATGCAATCCATGTTAATTAGTCTACGTAATGTACCATAATTAACATGTCCTAGTCTACCATGCCATAAATTGGAAGACTCAAGCAAGTAAACAGAAGACTTGTTCTTATTATTGCTCTTAGGCTTGACAACCATTACATATAGCTTAAACAGCCCATCATTAACATACACTTCGCCTACAAACATTCCATTTTTAGCCAAAGTTACCATATCCGACTCAAAAACAACACGGAAGCCATGCTTCACAAGCAAAGATCCGGACACTAAATTCTTCCGAATCTCAGGCACATAGAGTACGTTGTTGAGAGTCAATTCCTTCCCAGAAGTCATCTTCAAGACCACTTTCCCTTGACCTTTGATATCAGAGGTGGCAGAATTTCCCATGTAGAGCTTTTCCCCATCCTCGGCAGCTTCAAAGCTGCTAAACATCTCCTTGTTGGAGCAGACGTGCCTAGTGGCACCAGTATCAATACACCACTGATTTGGGTTTGAACCCACCAAATTAACTTCAGAGATCACCGCAGCAATGTTGATATCTGACACATCTTGAGCAATGCCATCCACAAGATTGGCTTCACGCTCCCTCTTTGGTTTCTTGCAAACCGTGGACTTGTGACCCATGCCTCCACAGTTGTAGCAGTTTCCAAGAAACTTCTTCTTCTTATAAACTCCTCCCTTGGGACCTAAGTTTGTCCCTTTTCCAGCTCTAGCAAACTTTCCTTTGCCTTTGGAGCTTTGACCATGCTCCACAACATTGGCTTTAGCAGCCATAGAAGTGACCGTTTTCTTATCATTGCCTCTGTTGTCCTCTTCTATGCGAAGACGAACAACAAGCTGTTCAACAGTCATCTCCTTTCGTTTATGTTTGAGGTAACTCTTGAAATCCTTCCAGGCTGAAGGCAATTTTCAATAATTGCAGCCACCTTGAAGGTTTCACTAATTTTCATCCCCTCTGTCTCAATTTCAGAGTAAAGCACTTGCAGCTCCTGTACTTGACTGTACACATATTTAGAATCTGTCATTTTGTAGTCCAGGAATCTACCAACTATGAACTTCTTGGCCCCAGCATCCTCGGAGGTGTACTTGTGGTCAAGAGAGTTCCCTAGTTCCTTTGTCGTTTTCTTAAAACGATAAACTTCGTACAACGAGTCTTCCAACCCGTTCAGTACATAGTTCTTGCAAAGGAAATCAGTTTGATTCCATGCATCCAAAGCACTAACGGCTTGGAAATCAGCATCTTGACCAACATTTGGAGGGTCTTCTTTCAGAAACCTTGGCAAATGAAGCGTGGTCAAGTAAAACAACATCTTCTGCTGCCAGCGCTTGAAATTCAGCCCTTTGAATTTCTCCGGTTTCTCACTATGGTTCATCGGCAGATGTGGAACAGTCACCATTTGAGCCATGGCTGCTGCATTGGCTGCATTGGTCATAGTAGAGTTCGAGTTCGAAGGGTCTCCAGTCACAGTTTTTTTAGTTCCAGTTCCAGTAGTAGGAGCTAAGGTATTGTTCTCGTTAGTCATATCGTTAATACGACAATAATCTGTAAGATTATTGATCGGTGTTTTATTTTAATCTTTTTCCTTGCAAGTGGACAAGACTATTATAGAATAGTATTGTAAGCAAGGGTCGAACCCATAGAGACAAGAGATCACGAACAGTACACTTTATTGATAGCAAATTATTAATCTAAAGGGGTTTTTATAATTATTTTATTCTAAACTAGTATTAATATTTAGGTGTTTAACTAATCAGCAGTAATTACAGTTATGAAGATCGTATGATGGGTGACAATCTAGGATTCTGGGTTTCACTTGTATCTCCTTTATGTTCAATTCATAATAATTATCATTCAATTTCTTCGGTTCGTTCACTAAAGATAGATATAGTCTATTGATCTATTGGTTCAGCCTCCATCCCCGCAACATTCATCCATTCTATATCCTAAGCACAAGAACAAATAATCTATCTGTCACCTAGTTTATGATCTATCTGTCACCTAGATCATGTATGAACCTGGCCCTAACTTATCACTCTCGTGCATCGATAGGTCCAATTTATTGTGATGGTGAGCGATTAATGCGACATATGCACATTGGTCATGCAGTTATCCACACCTCTAGGCCTTTATTATTTGCGATTACATTCATTTGTTCAAAGCAAAATAATAGAGGGATTGATAAACACCACAATCAACAAGAATTGAATGAACATAAATATGAATTAAGACATAAATTCGATACAAGTTACCTCCCACCTCCTAGATTATGGATGATTTAGTTCATCATAGACAATGAACAGCACATGGAGATGAACGGAAACATGATTTGATCTTCAATACTTGTAATTACACAATCTAACTATGTTATACAACCTAAAAACTATCTAAAATCTATACAAAACTGTTTCTAGCCGTTTTTCTATATCTGGCTCTTGGCATCCAACTTCAATTTATACCCGGGAGTTGTATTGCAATTGAATCTCTTTGTGAAAATACGAAAAGTTCGCGTTCTGACCACCTTGCGGTCGCAAGGTGTTGGGTACCTTGCGTCTGCAAGGTCTCCAGTATCTTTGGCCCTTGGTTTTCTGCCTTCTTAAACGTTCTGCCCACATTACGGGGGCAAGGTCTGGGTACCTTGCGACCGCAAGGTCTCAAGAATGGACAGCCTTCGTTTCTTCTTCATTTTTCATCTTTGGCCCTTCTTGGAATTTGCATATTAAACCCTGGAGTTTTGCATATTTTCACTAAAAACCCTGAAACTTACAAAACTCACCGAAAACACATATCAGTAGCCAAAAGCCTCGTGAAATAGCACACTTTAAGTCATAGAAGCAAATAAAATCGACGTATAAAATACATCGATCAATTATAGAGTTCTCTATAGAAGAGATTATTGTTATCTGAAATAAAAATAATTACCAGAAGAAAAGAATAACGTTTCAAGATTGTTGGGTAAAACCCTATACAATCTTACAGAATTTAAATAAAAAGAAAATAAAACCGTTAAGCCGCTTGCAGAGGAAGACTTGAAGTCTGCTGGTCGCTTTGAAAGAAGTCTTCTGGTGGCTTAGTTCGAAGTCTGCTGGTGACTAGAACCAAGGTCTACTGGTGAAGGTCTGCTGGTGACTTGTTAGGAAGCCTGCTGGTGGCTTTGGACCAAGTCTGCTGGTGGAAGGAAAGAGAGACCGAGGCCTGTGTAACACACAGTTTCCTTGAAACGTTATTCGTCCCACTCCCCGTAAGTGCCTGGAGTTCTTACTTAGGACTAACGTTTCCCAGGATACAACGGCAGTACCGGATGACTTTGCACTTAAGGTACGACGAACTGAATAATGCCAAAAATCTATTACCGAAACAGGAGGCCAAGAATAAGATATTCAAGATGCAATGCAATGCATGTGTATAAGAGGAAGAGGAATTTCATGTTCTCTGTTAAGTGTCTCCTCTGTTGTGGAGAATGGTTCCTTTATATAGGCCAGAAAATCAACACGTTTTCACTATTAAACCATTTTGATTATGCCCATTAACCACTCAATTAAAGCAGACATTAAAACAAAATTAATCTGCCCATTAAAACAAATAGCACAATTTGGTCTGACATTCGTGTCCGCATGTGCAGGCACACGAGTACATCAGTCCAAGCCAAATTGGACCTTGATTTGCACCCCCCATGCGGGCGTGGGAGGGATAGTTCTTTCTATACAAGCTTACCCAAACACAAGGGAGCGTTTGTATATAAACCCTTCAAGCCTTTCATATTTTTCCAATGTAGGATAACCCACTTCCAACATTTCCAATGTCCTACTTTGAACCTCTATAACTTATTCATCTGATATCCGAATTGGACAAATAATTATAGTATTCTTATGTACTCACGGAGAAGAACATAATTCCACAATTACCATAGTCATTACATAAATGACTCACAAATAAATTAGTGCTTCAAAGCCCCAATTTACTTCACTTAAAAACACTAGTTTTCCAACAAATATTTGGAGAAATTACAGGTCGTTACCCTTTCTCAAACATTTATTTGCTTCACTTATCCGTTCTTTTTTTCAACCGTTAAAGTCTATTTTGAAATATTGTTCCCATAATACCCAAATTTAGATAACGCTGAAATTTTTTCTTCTTCTCCCTTCTGCTTCTTATCATTTCTCGTTGAATTTGTTCTCTCAAAGAACCAGAAAAAGTATGAAGAGGAAAAGAGAGTGGAGAGTTGAGTGGTGAAGAAGAACGGATGTTGCTACGCAACTATTTCTTCAACACTCTAACATCCCACTCTTTTACTAATTCATATTATGTTGTTGTTGTTCTTTTCTTCTTCATCATCATTGTGTTTGTATTATTTAAAATATATTTACTTTTGTGTTTTATGTTGCTATAGATGTAAAGTGTTCAATGAAATATCTGAATAATTTTTTTTGTTGGACACCTATTTAAATCTGGATGCATTAATTTTGAATCACATTACATCATGATATATCTATTTGGATTTGAGATGCAATAAATATGCATATAAATTTGAATCAATTGCTAATTGAGTACTGGAAAAAAGGTACTTCCCCTGTCCCTAAATTTTCGTCCTCCTTTCCTTTTTCGTCTGTCCCAAAATAATTGTCCAGTTTGAAACTTACATTTTTAGAACATCACTTTTACCATTTTACCCTTACTTTTCACGCTACTTTAATTATGAGACACATACACATGTGCTTTAAAGTAAACTACACATTAAACCAATATAAATAATCAAGTCAATTATTTTTTCTTAATCCGTGTGCCGGGTCAACTAGGACGATAATTTAGGACGGAGGGAGTAGATGAATGTCTGGTAATTTAAAATTTTATGCAGTGCGATGCATCAATTGGATTTGGTAATTTAAATATTTATGCATCGCAGTACAAAATTAGATTAGGCAATTTAAATTAATACATCAGTGTGCTACAATTTTTTACAGCGCGATGCAAAATATGATTAGGTAATTAATTTTAATTATCGTGGTGCAAAAATTGATCCAATTTAAATTGATGTATCGTGGTACGAAAATTGATGTCGCGCGATGCATTTGAGTTTTGTGATCTATAACGCGCCCACATGCTCATTAAGGATATCGTATCATTTCGCCTCCAAAAGTATTTTTTTCGGTTAAAAAAATATAGGGAACTGTAATATTTTACGAGTGACAACAGGCCAGACCCTTTTGGACAATATTTAAGGTAAAATTGCGGGTTGGCTTCCTTTCCCAAGGATTTAACCACCTTTCTTTTTTTTTACCGTAAAAATCTATTTTTGAAATATTGTTCTGAAAATGTCATCGTCTCATTCAATAGCTCTGAGAAATACATTGGATTTGAAAATCACCATTGTTGCGCAACGAAACGGGGATCGACCTGCCCGGTCAAGTCGAGTGAACAGCGCCCCTTCGTGGGGATTCAAGGGCAACGCCCCCTAAAGGTAAACCGTTTTTTTGATTTATAAAATACGGAACTGTAATCGATCTGTGCTGGGTTGAGATTTTTCAGTAGAGATGAATGCAGATGAGGAGGAAGAATGTTTATGACGGAGGAGATGGAAGAAGATGGTGGATGATGTGGTCTGGTTCTTTATGATTTTGTATCGGTGTGCAAAAATATCAAATTAATGTATCTGTTGCAAATATTGATGTATCGCGGTGCAAAAATAGACTAGGCAATTAAACTGATCAATCACGGTTCAAACATTGATATATCACGGTTCAAAAATAAACTAGGCAATTAAACTGATGAATCGCGGTTCAAACATTGTTGTATTGCGTTGCAAAAATAGACTCGGCAATTAAACTGATGAATTTCGGTGCAAAAATTAATGCAATAAAATTGATGCATCGTGGTTCAGTAATCAATACACCCAATCAAACTGATGAATTGTGGTGCAAAAATAGACTGGACAGTTAAACTGATGAATCGCGATGCAAAAATTAATACAATTAAATCAATGCATCACGGTTCAATAATTAATACGCCGCGATTCATTTTCGTAGCGCATCCCATGCTCGATTAAAAACTTTGTAAATTGGACCGGTTCGCAATTATTCTAAGATTTAATCTTTTGAGTCCCTTGTTGAAGGGAAAACCATGCGCATCTTATTCATAATAGCAGCTGTCGTGTTGTTCTCTGACAAGTCTAGATAAGTTACTTCGTAAGCTTGTTGTGACCAAAAATTGCTAATCTTTCTTGAGCAGCCTCACTGGTGAGACCATATTTGCTACATCATAGATTTTCAAGCACTTGTTGGAATATTTTCATTAGGTGGCACATATAGTAAATAATTTTTATCAATAAAATGTCTTACTTTAATGGTTAAGTGAGAATAAAATTTTGTTAAAACTTGAAGTTTTAAAATGATACTCCCTCTTCCTATGACTTAAATAGTTGTACCAAATATATGAATAATAATGATATATGTATATATATATTATTCCCTTCCATGATAACAAGCTTCACATCATTGACCATGTTGTGTACAGCGGGAGACTAGCAAACAAATTAACAGAGTATAATAGGATCAATCACAAAGAAGAGAGAGAGATTGGGGCCCAACGGACTGTCTGTGGGTCGCCTGGCGTGCGCCCGCGCCCCGCGCGCCCTTGGATAGGGGTGCGCGTACGTGCGGATGCGGGATACCACTGCTCTCGTTCCACCCTCCCTTGTTTAGGGGAAGTTGAAATCAAAAATACGATAGGAGTGCTATCTAAGAATAGCGCGTTGGAATGCGCCTCGGTTGACTTTAGTGGATTTTTGATCCAATATGGGAACTTTGGGTTTCCCGCATTAAGTTATCCCTTTTTTAGGGGATACCAGAATATGGGAATGCATCACCCTTTCATTCTCATTTTCCCTTTTTTAGGGGAAAACGGAAAAGTGCAAAAAAAGATGTTACGACGCCCCCACTATGGATTTTATTAAAAAATAGCCTGATGGCCCGTTTCGGATCACTATGGGAGCTTTGGGTTTCCCGCATCAAGTTATCATTTGTTTAGGGGATATCAGGATATGTGAATACACCATCCTTTCATTCCCATTTTCCCTTTTTTAGGGGAAAACGGAAAAGTGCAAGAAAGGAGTGCTGCGAGGCCCCACTGGATCCAAAAAGTTTTAGAGTCGCCATCTTTATTTTAAGGCAAAAATAAAGCAAAACCAGAAAAAACAAAACCAGGGATAGAAAACGGGTTCGGAGGCTAAGTTACGAGTTGGGAAGGTGCTAGGAACCCAACTCGCCCTTTCGGTCTCAAAATAGTTTTTGGCTAAAGTATGCTTATTGTTATATTTATTTAGCAAATAAATAAAGCATTAAAAGACAGGAAAATAAAACAAATACTTCAGTGGCTACATTATTTACGGACTTGCAGCCATCTCCTTACAATAATTACAAATATATTTAAAAATATTTGGCCATTATAACGGCTCTTTTACATAGTATTTTCTAATCTAATCCGGGCAGCCCAACGGCTTATATTGGTTACATTGGGCCGAATTTAAATAATAACTTTATAAATAATAATAAATAAAAAAACGCCCTTAAAGGCTATTACCTTTTAGAGCGGAGTGTGCTCGCTCTGTCCTTCAGGGAGAGAGAGTCTTTTGTGTTGTTGTTGTGTTGTTGTTGTTGTGATTCGGGCAGAATGACTGCTTATTCTGGATGACTTTGGCTCGTTCACTAGGGCAGAATGACGGCTTATTTCGGAAGGTTTTGGCCTTTTTGGTTGGGAGGAATAACAGCTTATTTTGTGTGTTTTTCAGCTCCTTACTCGGGCAGAGTAACAGCTTACTTTATGGATTTTGGGCCGGGGAAATAGAGTGGATACCTAACTAAAAGGCTAGGGATCACTTTTAATCGGTGGATTTGTGTTTTGGCGGAGTTTGGACGGGGTTTGGAAGCTTTGGTGGGCTACACACACCTATCTCACTTCTTTCACTACTATCTCAGCGTTAGGACGACGCGAAGATTTTCTCAGAGTTTCTTCGCGACTCAATCTTGTGTCTGAAAGGGGAGCCCAGCACCTCTATTTATAGGTGGACGAAGGGACTCTTCGGGAATTTAGAATTCCCTCAGCGAGCATCGATCAATTGTACACCAGCCTTTGTCACTTGCATAATGCGTTAACTTTCAGAGGCACTGTAGCAAGGGTGGCGCCGAATACACCATGGTATGGCGCGGCGCCAATGGACCCTTTTGGCTGCGCCATGCCCATATTCCAGATTCAATTTTGACACTTTCACCCATCGCATTTTACTGTTTTGCGCATCCTGCTTTGCCTTTCGTATTTTCGACTCCTGTAACTTGACATTTGTTAAGTTTAAGCAGTTCTTGATATCAATGTCAGAGTCACATATCAGGGGTACGAAATTGGGGTGTCTACAGAGCCCCTTAACGATGGAGTCTACGGGTAACCCAAGGCTTACTGAGTAGACGAACATCGTTGATAAACAATAGACTCTCCAATTTCGTTCAATTAAAATGGGAGAGAAATGCAACAGGTAACAATTATAATGCAACAGTTTATCATGCTATCCAAACTTCATAACCTAGACATCTTTAGTCGGTTATAACAGGTTATTATAGTTTTTAAGCAGATATTTAAATGAAGTGCACTGATGGTCGGACCTACTAGTGTAGGCTGCCTACGTATTCCTTAATAAAGGAAATCAGATCAAACGTAGTTCAGGCCAAAACCTAAACTACAACCAATGAGGATGTTATGTCCTTCGGGTCAAAACCCGACCAAGAACACAACAGGAAAAAGATTTTCATGTTTTTCGAAAAGCCGTATTCAAACGATCGAGAACAGCCGCCAAATACGGTTATGAAGATTTGAATGTTTTTCGGGAACCATATTCCAACTGGTTAATACCTGTTATCGAAATATGTTAAGAGAAATTTTCAAAATTGTGCCTGGTTGGTCAATACCTTATTTCCAAACACAATAAGAAAATTTTCAAATTTCCCGAAAACTGCATTCGACCGATCAAAATCTGTCGCCGAGCACGGCAAAAGAGAACTTTCTTCAAGTTTTTCGAAAACTTATAAGATCGATAAAAATCATTCTTTTTCCTTCCCTTTCTTCTCACTCTCTCTGTTTGTTTTTTTTTCAATATTCCTCTTTTTTTTGTATTTTCAAATATTCCTCTTTTTTTTTTTGTGTTTTTGAAATATTTCTCTTTTTTTGTAGTTTTGAAATATTCCTCTTTTTTTTCTTTCTTGAAAAACAAAAACTTTATTGAAAAAAGACTTTTCTTTTATTTTTGAAAAACCAACATTTTTTGGAAAAGACTTTTCTTTTATTTTTGAAAAACGAAATTCTTTTTCTTGGAAAAACCTTTCTTTTATTTTTGAAAAACGAAATCCCTTTTTTCTTTTTTTTTTTCTAAAAAAACGAAAACTCCTTTGAAAATGAGTTTTGTTTTATTATTTCATTTATTTTTTAAGACGGAAATATCTTACCTTTCTTACCTTTTCGTGCTTAGGTGGCTACTGCGGATCCAGCTGATTTTGACATTTTTGCCACCTTTGCATCTTTGAGCCAGGGACTTCCCTCCTTTTTTTTTTATTTTTTTATTTTTTTTTCTCTTTTTTCTGCCGCATGAAAAAATTTCTTTTCTGCTTATTTTGCGGCTGACCTGCTGGGGATATTATTTTTTCTTGGTCCTCGGATGGATGGCCATCAATTTTGGTTAACAAAATTACTTTTGTTAATTCTTCGTTAAGCATAGGGGCCATTTTGGAATTTTTGGAACTTGAGGACTTAAGTGTCGCAGCTTCAAACTTTGGAGGGGAAAAAGAAAATTTTCTTTTGCTCCCTTATTATGGACGGGGAGTGGAGAAAGGGAGCCACTGCTCCTTTCTTCTTTCTTTCCTTCTCAATACGCAGCCCGCCATTGCTGCTCCTCTTCTTCTTTTCTTATTTTCTTCTTATTTTTGCTCATTTGCTCATTTTTCTTTCGCCAACTTGAGTGTTTTGTCTAGCAGATGACATCTTCTTCACGATCCAGGAAGGGGAAAGCTCCGATGCACCCAGAATCTGATGAAAGGAGGAAGGAGTTTCATCCCCTGGTCCGAAATAAACTCAAGTACCGGTACTTTACAGATGACTGGGGCAACATTCTTCGAGACCGGAACACCCATGTGTCCAATCTTCCACCTACTACTGTAAGTTTCTTTCTCTTTCTAGATTTGCCTGGATATACTTCAGATCTGCTTGATTTCAGCACTGTTTGGAACCTTTGGAGCACTCCTGACTTTATTAATAATGCTTATGCATGTCCTATTTATGCCTAAATGATGTAATGATGCATGAAATTTATGTGATTTATTCTTGCGATGCATGATTGAACTAGTGGTCAATATTTGACCATACTATACATGATTTATACTATAAATGCAATTGGAGCTACATGATGCATGTTCTAAGCTAAAACATATTTTTGCATGCAATACATTCACGAGACGGACTTTTCGGAATACAATTTAAATTTTTCCGAACACATCTTCGGGCATATTTTCAGATGGATATGGGACAAAATAAATATATTTTATGCCCTAAAATTTATTTTCCATGCATGCTTATGCTGCAGGGACTTAGTAAATACCATGAGAATATTTATTTTTATAATTGGTGGCATTTTATTTTCTTTTTAGCGCACCCCATAGGCAGCTTATTGGACAATAAATGCAAATGATGGATACATGTACTACTTTACCTGATGCAAATGCCATGCAGAAAAATATTAGGATTGATCACGCTTTTTTGGTGGTGATCTTGTCTTGTCGTCCACGTGTGAGTGGGGATGATGTGGCGATTGCTGGTTCGTTCCTTTCGCTTAACCTGCACAAATGAAACAACAAACACCGTTAAGGAGTCGGGGCGGCCCGACTAGAACCCTCCGGTGTGAAAGTAAGGTTTCCGGTAAAAATGGGGTAATAAATATGCCGTAATAAGTGTTTGATAAGAGGTAGTGATAAGGGAGTTGTGATATCTCTGAAATTGCATATGCTTGCCTTAAATGTGCGCTCTCTTATTTATACCTGAAGTTTATGGCGACGTGGCGGCTAGCGATTGGGGAGCATAAAGCGGCAATCATTAAATACGTTGAGGGTCCTCGTCAGGAATAAGTGAACTGTGCGCTTGTCAGGGAGTTGGTGGTTGCGTGCAGCGGTTTTCTCGGGCCTAGGGAAGCAGTTTTGTCAAACCGGATGATGATTGATTTAGAGCTGAGGTCGAGTGGTTTCGTGGTGGAGTGTTGATTGTCGAGGGCGAGGACATAAGGGACCGGTTTGGTGACGAGGCCGAAGGTATTAGAGGTCCTCAGGCCAGCCGAGGCTGAAATTGTTATCAACCGAGGATAATCTCGCCGAGGCTGGAGCGTTTGTCTTAGGGGCGAGTGGTCCTGTCTTCGTTACTAGTGGCCCTCTAAGTGGGGCCTCGCGTCTCTGTGCCGAGGGTCAATCCCTCGGTTTAATCCTTTCAAGGATGATTATTAACATGATGCATGAACATTCTCTTATTTTATGATGCACATGATAAATGCAAAAATGTAGTATACATAACAAGTATTTCTATGATGCCTAGGATGCAAAAATGATTATTTGAATGCAAAACAATAGACATAATTTTTTTTTGTTTTTTTGTTTGTTTTTTTGTTTTTTTAATCTAAAATACATACTTAAATGTATTTTTATTTATTGAAAGAATGTAAAAGGATATAACATATATTTTGAAATACACATTTTTTATTTTCTTTTATTTAAAGAAACTAAATGTTTATTTACATGTGTATTTGTATATGTATATTTTTTTATTAAAAAAAATGGTAAGGGTTTATTTACATCATAAATGATTTTTATTATTTTATATTTTATTTAGGAAATTAGCATGCTGCAATTTTATAATTCATGAATCACAATGCATGCAACATGTTTATTATTTATTCATACTTATTCATTATTATTGTTTATCAACATGACTTTACAAGGAAAATAAAGATAGTGGACTTACCTTTTTTTTTCTTTTTTCCCCTTCTTTCAGTTTCGCAGGAAATTTAAAAGAATGCAAGCTTCATGTGCTAACGTTATGGATATTTACCACATGTTGCCCGAGGCAGCACAGCTCCTGGTAGAGGGCTTTGGTTTTAGTACTTTTCTGCACGCCTTCCGTCCCTTTACAAGTTAGTTGCCGATCTTCGATGCGATGCGGGACTTCTGGTGGGACACCACCCGCACCTTCCATTTTAGCTGGGGAGAAGCGACCATGACCCCTTGCGACTTCGCTGCCATTACTGGTCTCCCTACCAGCATCGGGGAGACTTTGGCCCCGGATTTTACTCTCCGTTGGCGTCGAGAGGAGGCGGTGGACCTCTTGGGTTTCGAGCCGGAGTTCAAATCGACGGATGAGATTTTTATCGGCAGCGTGCGAAACTGGCTTCTTAGCAATGCCGGGAGGGTGTCGGCAAATGACATGGCTGCCATGACTCGAGTGGCTAGAGCGTTTTTATTTTTCTTTCTTGGCACGACGCTTTTTGCCAATTCCTCTACCACCCTGAGGGTTTCCATCCTGTCGTGCTTGGCTGACTTTGAGCGGATCCCTTCTTATGACTGGGGACATGCGGGCTTAGCCGAATTATATGCTTCTATGGACAAGGCATGTCGGAATGACTCGCCGACCCTGAATGGATTTGCCTCGGCGTGGGAGGTATATCCCTTTCCTGCTTCTGATATATCTCTTTTATATATATATATATATTGTTTTTTTATACATATATGCTGCAACACACACATTTTTTTATATTACTGACATCAAATTTTCTCCTCCTTTTCTTTTTTTGCAGGTATGGGCCTTTTCATTTTTCCACTTCGCGTCGGGTCCTCTCCTTCAGCGCGTCCACCAGCCGCCGTATCTGTCCCAGTATGTTGATGAGAACAGGGTTTATCCAACCTAGGACGGTGGTTGTAAAAATAAGGAACGAGTGCGGGAACGGATTACGAGCTCGAGTCCTGGTACAGTGCGCTTCCTTCTTTGGGAGGGCCTGGAGGGGCATTATGCTGTTGCTTTGGGTCTTAGCCGCTGCCGGATATTGATGGTATCCATTATGGTAGATTCATTATACATGGGCGAGCGGGTTAATCGCCATCACCAGTCTATTTTAGTACCTCCAGTGGTGCCTCCTTTCTGGGTGATAGAACCCGATCAGCTGCCGAACAGATATCAGTACCTGTCGAAATACCTCATGCCAGCTAGCGACAGATTTTCCAATTATGGCGTATGAGGATTTCTTGAGGTCAGTGCTGCATCCTCCTTTCCCTGCTCCTGCTGCGCCCAGGCGGCATTCTGATGCCTCTGCCAGACCAGGGCCTTCTACTTCATCTCTCGACGAGAACCTAGAGTTCGCAGCGCCTGATGATGTCTTCTCTACCTTCCAATATCAGTGGGGCGGTCACATGGTAGAGCAGGTTCTCCCAGATGTCGAGATTCCGAGGAGCGTCGGGTCCCGGAGCAGGCCCGTTCGGTAGACACATTTACCTTTATTATATTACTATTTTTTTTCTTTTTTTCTTATCATGCACACATATATATTTTCATCATTAATTTTTTTTCTTTTTCTTTTTTTTATGCATGTCTATATATATATTTTTTGGAGACTAATATATTCTTTTTCTTGTCTCACTTTTTTATAGGTAAACGTCTCCACCTACAAGAAGCTGCTGCGGGGTTTCTTCAGCATTAGCAAGCTTTATCAGAAGCTTGCTGACGAGTTCTCTTGTAGGGGAGCGACAAGACTGGCTTGGCGTCGAGATGGTGACGATGATGATGACGCGGATGTCGGGTCGAGCCGTGCCTGAGGCAGAGGTCGGGTGTACTGGTGGCACAGTGGGTCCATGGGTCATGGGTGGTGGCCTTGATAGGAACCAGTCGTCCCGAGCGCATTAGCTTTGGATGCCTGCGATTATTAGTCCTTTTTCTCTTTTTTGTTTTTGGTTTTTTTCAAAAGAAACTTGTACATACATTTATTATATAATGCAATATAACTGTATATGATGCAAAATATTACACATGCAGACTCAAATACACACAAAAAATAAAGCTATACCGAATATCTAAAGGTAGTGGCACGCTGTATTTTTAGCAAAAGGAGTTTGTAAGAATACACCTTCAGATTGGAGTGGGCTTTTCTGATGATACGGGAATGGAAGGATAACCGTTCTCCTTCTGTTTCTTTGGCGTATTGTGGCTATTGAGCCCATGGCCATAGCCTTCTTTATAGCTCTTTCTTTCCTTGCGATCAGACACATGAGTAGTGGCGGAACGGATAAAACTAGGATACCAGCAATTTTCCAGGTACAGTGGAGGGTTACCTTGTAAGACCCCGAACCTTCGTGTATTTGACTTTCTCGTGTTGCATGCTTTGTTGTTAATGCGTCGAGTGTTTATCTTAACATGATAGCACCTAAATAAGTCTCATTGGAGTCTTAGTACCTTGCATATAAGATTGACAATGTTCATCTTAGTTGTTATATGCTTGGTTGAGAGTTTAGAAGCATTGTTGCTTCGTTCGAGCCTTAGGGTTTCTCGGGATTGCCTTCGTTGCTTGTATTGTTTGTGCTTTAAACTTGCGAGAAGTTCATTTAAGTTCTAAACCAAGTGTACTAGTATTTCTCATACTTGCACAATCAATGTTCATAGATTTGTTGCATTTGGAAATAAGATGACCAACATATCACTTCACGTATTCGATCCGTTTTTGGGCGAACTCGGAAAATTCTGGTACCAATCTACTAAAGATAATTTTCTAAAACTTTAGTATGTTTTACCTACATATGTTAGGATACTCTCTGTAAAATATGGTATTTTTCCAAGGTGTATAAGTACCTCATTTAGGTCTTGACTTACGGCTGTGCCAGAATTCTGTTTTCAGGAAATCAGCTTCTGTACTTGAACTTGTAGTAGCCATATTTTGATGAACTTGTGTGAGCTATTTATGGACGATTTTACAAGATTGACTGTCTGTTTTCCAGATTCTGGTTTGTGACATTTTTTTGAGTGTTTTGGCTATTGACCCTTGCACCCTTGCCCTTGGCCGACCAAAGTGAGTCGAAGCCCTCTTTGTTGACTCTCCTACAACCCTTCTTGGCCCTTAGATCATTGCTTATCAAAGGCTAGCATGCCTTGGCCAATTAGAAGTCTCTTAAAGCCCTTCACTTGGATTAGGGACTTCTTGGGAAGTATATAAACACAAGTTCAGCCTCTACAACCATTTTTGATCAACATAACCAGAGAACTTCAGAGACTTAGCTCAAATTTCGTCCATGGAGGTCACACCAACTTGAGAGACCATTTCCTGAGATCCGGTGGTCCGATCGTCGAACCGAGACCGCCAAATCGAAGCCCTCGATCTTCTCTATAACAATCCTTGCTCTAATCAACCTTTCCTCCATTAATCTTAAGACTAAGGTACGTTGAGAAATCCCTGAAATTTTCATGTTCAATAAAATGACATGACCCCTTCATTATAGTTGTTCTATTGATGATTATGAACATTTTTTGTGAAGACAAATCCTCCAATTCAACCTTTGAAACATGTGTAGGATTTTATGAATTCTCTATGAAGTTGTGATTTTGACATTTTATAAAGCATGAATGTTGTTTATAATGAGCTTAGGAATAACTCTTGTGAAGGAATATGTTTCAATTCAAGGTTTAACAAAATCTCCGATTCTAGGGTTTGAAACTTCGGGATTGTGTTTAAGGCTAGTTTAAGATCATGAATGGCCTAGTTATCGAGTTCTAAATGAAAGGAGAACTTAGGAAAGGGCAATGTAATGCATATATTATCAATGCTCTATTTGGTTGAATTTTAGCAAAACTCACCGGAGTTGAGATTAGGGAGTTATTGAACAATACCGACTCCACATTCAATCCCTACGATGTTTGTAGTGCGTTAGACTAATATATTAGCCTACGTGACTTTGGGATGGATTGAAGGGCATGTTTGATATGAGTGATTATAAGACTCAATCGAGTTCTTATGTGGTTTATGTGATTGTGTGAAGCAAATGCACAATTGAGAGCATGTTGTAGAATGATGTATCTACTTGACAGGTTGAATTCGCTCTTGTCGAATTCCTACTTGATTCTTTAATGAAGTAAAAACACCTACTTGTTGAATAATGAATTTGAGGACTATTCTATGAGAAGATTTGGATTGGGGCTTTCTTAGTACTCTATACATGGAGTCTACTTGTATAAGTCGCTAGGATGACCATGTTGTTATCTAAGACTCACCGGTATGGTTTGACCTTACGGGTTATTACCGCTCTAGTGTTGCTTAAGTCTTTGACTACCATCGACTTTTGTGTTATTGAATGAGTTACTACTCTAGGAAGAGTTTAGTAAATGGCTTCATGATCCGAGACTAACGGAGTAGTCTTGGATAGTACTTAATGGACCGATGGTTAAGTTGTGACTCGTTGAATTTCATAGGTGAATATGGAATCTGTGTATATTTTATATTATGACTAAATGCATGATTTCCTACCTTGTCAAGAATTGATTCTTCTATGTGTTTCTATGATATGACTTATGAGCATATTGAATGTATTTGCCTTCGTGCACGATCACGTTCTCTGCTTAATGAATTGTGGTGAACTTGGATTCTACTATTAAGTGGAATTATGAATCAAAATTGAACTAAGCTTGATTTCAAATAATCAACTTGGGCTTCCTTATATAATTGACTTGGGACTTGAACTAAGATTCCTAAATGGAATGAGAACCTTGCTATGCCTCAACGAGAACATAGAAAAGAGTCTTGGAACACATATAGTGTTCAAACTCTATTTGGTTGGAATTGTAGTAAAGACTCAACGGAGTCGAGTTAAGGAACAATTGAACCTTACGAGGATCGTGGTGAGATCCTATGATAATTATATTCCATTTGACTAGATTACTAGCTTTTGGGACTTGAATCGAAGAGAGTGAACAAACTTGGCACTTATGATTTAGAGACTCAAATGAGTTCCTATTGTGGTTTTGTGATTTATGTAACAATGTGCATAATCGTATGAGTTTAGTAGGTCATTATATCTACTTGAGAATTAGCAAGTAAACATCTACTTGTGCATTGCATATAAGTCCAGCTGGCATTACTTGAGTTTTCATGATGATGGTGGGACGATGCATTGCCTTCACGAATTATGGGATTCGTGATTGTAATGTATCGCCGTACCGGATTCGGGTTTCACACACACCTCCACCGCTTGCTAGCTACTGGTGGGAAGTAGCCCCTTTCGTAACCAATTGAGCACATTGGCTAGTGCTATTTTCTGAGTAGAGAACTCGGACCGAGAAGAGAGCTCGGTACTTTGATACGAACGGGTATCATTGGCACGATATGATTAACAGTTGTGATTGCAGGAGCAATACGACGACAGTGATTTGGTATCTTCTCTATCCCTTATGTGGCTTCCTATGAGCACTTATGTGATAACAAAGTGTTAGTTGAACATGAGATCTTATTGACCATGTTTGTATTGGCTGATGATATATGAGAGATTTGATATGTATATATAGATATATGCATACTTGTATATGAGATATATATGAAAGACTTGATGTGTATATATATAGATATGCACACTTATGCATGATGATTTTATGGGAGATTTGATATGTGTATTTAGAGATATACATACTGATATAGGTGTATATATATAAACATGCACCCTTACACGTGGTAACAGTGTGAATAGCTTGATTCGTATATATAATGATATGTATACTTGCATATGATGTTTTGTGGGAACTACCTTCTAATTCATTTGATTTGTGTCTGAACAGGGAATTACACCTGGTTCATTTGGACGGTTTAGTAAGTAAGAAGGAGTGGATATCTTGTGGAGTATCGAAGCGATACGGCGCCTCTTCACGAGGTTTTTACGTCATTTATAAATGACACTATGGTTATGTTTATGTTACATAATTATATGTTGCATATATATTGTGGTAGCGTACTGGGTCATTATGACTCATCCCGTACTTGTTTTTAGTTGCGATGGCGATCGATCTTGAGGTCGAGTAGATCGTGGTAGCAGGCGCGGTAGTCGATAGATCGAGGTTAGATCGTGTGGTTCGTGGTTGTAGCAGCTTGTGGAGTCTTGTTCCTTTTTAGCATTGTCATTGATTTAATGTACTTTGCTATTCTTGTGAGATCGACATTTTGTAAAGTTAATTAGACTTTACAGTTGGGTAGAATACTTGGGTATTTGTATTGGGTTTTCTTGGGCCGACGTGTTGTGTTGTGCCTTGTTTGTGGTTTTAGTATTTATTTCGGTTGTCTCCAGACGCGGTAGCTTTGGGGAATTTCCTTATTCTAGTTTTTATAGTTGTTGGTTGACCCGGTATGCTTTAGCCGTTGGGTAATTGTTATATCGGGTTGGTTCTCTTGTTGAAATCTTAGGCACGGAGTGCCGATGGTTTGATTAGCGTCTGCATTGTTGCGGCACGCGAGTTTTGTTTTTCCTCCTTTGAGAGATAATGTCTCTCTTGGTTTCATTGTCGTTGGTTTCGAGCTTCATAGCTTGGGACTTCTTTCCTATATTGCTTCCGCTGATTCGATTTTTGCAATACCGTATTTTAGTGCGGTGTTATGTTCATGTTTAGAGCGAGTTTGCTCATTGTTTGACTAGCACTCTTGTTTAACAAGTGCTTGTCCTCTTCTTAAGTTAGTTCAGCGCGACCTTGGGATTTCGTGTTGGAATCCGGTCGGGTCGAGATAAATCACCTACATAGCGGCCATATGGGTGGCAAGGCACGCGCGCCGAGGCTCATGGTGGCGCCATGGGTTTCTCTGTGCGACCACCGTTCATCACTATTCATGCCTTGACGAAAATGTCAGTTTCTTCAGTTTTCGGTATAAAAACGGACGGAGACTGGCTTGCCTCTTTACAAGCTCATTCTCTCCTTCTTCTCTCAATTCATAATATCTCTTTTGCTCAGCCGTTGCCCTCTTTTGCCTTATAATCCTTCGCATCTCTTTCATAAAATGGCCGCACCACCCATAAGGCTTTAGAAATTGAAATTTATGAGAATGCCTTGGATTTCTGGATTCTCTCTCTGCGATCAGACGAGCAAGACTGGTTTTATCATATCTTTGGATTCAGGTGCCTATTGTCCTGGAGAAACGTCATCATAAATTGGGACATGTTGAGAGGCGCTTCAAGGTTTTGGTCTCCTCAGGACCATCTGTTTAATTTCGACATGAATGAGATGTGCCCCACATTTGAAGAATTATGTGCGATGCTGGGGGTGGCACCTTCTCGTCAGATCACAGTGCCTGCTTATAGGAGGCGTCCATTTATGGCCATCCGAGAGCTTTTCCGCACTACCCGCCAGGCTACTCCAGGTTTCTTTAATGGAGTGACCTTTAACTTAACTGTTCTCCCTAGGGTCTTCACAGAATATAGGGAGGATGATGTAGACTACATGCGGCATAGGCTGACGGCGCTCTTCCTCTGTCTGGTAGGGAGATATCTGTTGGTGGGTCCACCCGGATTTGTTGATGTACGGGTCGTGGACCTTGCATTACAGGCTCGAGATCGCCGGTTGAATATTGTCCCGGTGATTCTGGCAGAGACCTTCGCGGGCCTGACTACTTTTGCCGGCGATGAAGAACTATTCCCTACCGGTAGCCCCATTCTGCTCCATATGTGGCTGGAGGAGCACTTTCTTTGGGTTCTGGCTCCCGTACCGCGTGGAGCACCATACGACCCAACACTTTATGGTGTTCGCTGGCACCTTCCTCAGACCAATTACTCTGAATTTGATTGGGCTGATCATTTTTACCGTAGGGGCTCCATGGACATAATCTGGGTAATTCATCATTGGGAGATCCGGCGCTTTCTTCTTCATTCCGCTGAGTATAGTCAAGTGGTCATGCTGGGTATTGAGCGGACATCCTTTTATAGGCTTGACCGGATCTTGCGCCAATTTGGGAAAGAGAAGTTGATTCCCGACACAACTCGTCCCATATATATGGAGGTGGAGAATACCGACGAGGACTTGGGTGCCACTATTCAGGGTATGTGGCAGCGGGATTCTGAGAGGCTGGAGATAGCCTATCCATTTGCTGATTATATGCTTCTGTCCCATGGGTACTTAACATGGATAATGGTAGCTGCTGAGGGGCCATCCCACGTTATCAGGCGTGGACTGAGGAACTTGCTGGGTCGCCATGTTACTAACGGGGTAGATGCTCGCCTGGTGGAGATAGGCGAGGACACTGACAGTTCGGGGTTAGTCGTCCCTCAGGCTTTGGAGGCGGAGTTCAGGCGGGTCCATGGTCTCGATGCCCGAACAGCCCCTGGACCGAATACTGCGGGTCCCAGCAATGCACCCCGCAGATTAAGCAATGTTAGCAGGCAGCATAACCCATGGGAACCAGAAGTAGCTGCTTCTCCTCCCCTGACTGGGTGGGGCACGACTTTCAGAGCTGGCGGTAATGAGCCTCCTCGGCTGAGCATCGCGAGTAGGCAGGATAATCCGTGGGAACCAGAGGAGGCTGCCCCCCCTCCACCTAGATGGGGTACTGCTCTCAGAGATGATGGAGCTGGTCCGAGCAATGTGGCTGCCCAAGAGAACGGAGATGCCGATGATGAAGAGGAAGACACTTCTGGTGGCTCACACGCAGGTGAGACTAGAGCTTCTTTTGCGCCCCGCAGAAGGAGTATATGGGAACGGCTGGGTGGACGCCGCCGACATTGATAGACCACCCTGGGGCTAAAGCTGCAAAAAAGGGATAGTTTCTTGGAAAACAAGGGGGTACAGACAATATATGGATATGTACATGCAATCAATGTATGATTTAGATGTCTTAATAAATATTCCTAAGTTGCACCGGAGGACTTGTAATTTTATATTTTAGTATTTTATTGCGAGCTTCTTGTCGTGGTTTTCCTTTTCTGTCAATCAAGCTTCCCGTATGCTGAAGACTTGGAGGTAGTATGCCGAGGACTTAAATAATGGCTTCTCTCTCCTTTTTCTCCTGATTTTTTTTTAATTTTTGCTCTAACTTTTGCCTAGGCCGCCCTTTCGGGTCTAGCGAGTCCTTATTTCTCCTTTTTATTGTCTCTTTTTTTGAATATATATTTTTTATACATGCCCTAACTTTTGCCTAGGTCGCCCTTTCGGGTTTTCAGCCTAGCGGGCTGGAGAGAGAAGCATATGCTGGATAGAATAGCTCAAGCATAGTACCTTTTGAGTTTGTTGAGGTTAAAGGGCTGGACAAGATCTTCTCCATCCTGGTTTGTGAGAAGCACGACACCTCCTGACCGGATCTCCTTAACAATGTATGGTCCCATCCAGGGAGACTTCCATTTTCCCCTAGTATCAACATAACTAGGAGGTTTTTCTCGAAGCACAAGGTCTCCGACTTGGATGTCGCGGCCTTTGACTCTTTTGTTGAAAGCCTGGGCGATGCGCCTTTGGTATGCTCGGGTATGTTCTAGGGCTAACAGGCGCCGTTCGTCGATTAGGGCCAATTCTTCGAATCGCCCTTTGACCCAGTCAACTTCTGCTATGTCAGATTCCATCATCACTCTCAGTGATGGAATTTCCACTTCTATCGACAGTACTGCCTCCATGCCATATGCTAGAGAATAAGGGGTAGCCCTAGTGGGTGTGCGGACTGAGGTGCGATAGCCCCAGAGGGCTAGCGACAATTTTTCTGGCCAGTCTCTTCCTGTGTCAGCCATTTTTCTGATGATATTTTCAAGTGTTTTATTGGCTGCTTCAACGGCACCATTGGCTTGTGGCCGGTAGGGGGAGGATTTATGCCTTTGGATCCTGAACTCGTCGAGTAGACGATTCACGTCCCCTTCAAAATGTGAGTCATTGTCGGAGATTTTCTCGAAAGGTACCCCATAGCGGTATATAATATTGGTCCGTATGAATTTGGACACCTTTCGGGCATTCAGAACCTTGTAGGAAGAGGCTTCCACCCACTTTGTAAAGTAATCGACGGCTACCAGGACGTATTCGTGGCCATTGGATCCCTTCGAGTGAATTTGGCCTATGACGCCGATTCCCCATGTTGAGACAGGCCAGGGGGCTGTGGAGTTATATAAGACATGTGGGGGCACATGCTACAGATTGGCAAAGCGCTGGCATTTGTCGCAATGTCGCACCCACCGAATACAATCCGCCGAGCTGCATCCAATAATACCCCGCTTCGGATAATTTTCTTGGACAAAGATATGGCCATTCATGGGTCCCGCAGTACCACCATGCGCTTGATCCATGATTTGCTCAAATTTTGGCCCGATCGACACATAATAAGTCGAGGCCTCGATAAGTGCCTCTTATCTGATCGCCACCATCGAGTACAAATTGTGAGGCCTACCTTCGCAGGGAGACTCTTCCTCTTTTATCTAGGTTGGGAGGATAGATACCTTTCTGAAGCAGATTTAGGATATCAGTGTACCAGGGCTCGTGATCTGCCTCAGGGGCTGCATTAATTTTGAAACAGTATGCCGGAGTGACCTTCTTCCCGACTACGAATGGCTGAACATTAATTTTTGCGGGAATTTGGACTAGCGATGCCAGAGTGACCAAGGCATCGGCAAATTGATTCTATCTATCTCGTGGCATAAATGGAGCGAGATAGAGTCAATCATGCAAGTGCCGTTAGTTTGGCATGATAGAGTTGCGGCCAAGTGATCTTGGGTTTTCCATCTTCCTTCGACTTGATTTATGATCAGGGTAGAGTCTCCATATACTTCGAGATCTTTGGCTCCCCTTTTGAGAGCTTCTTCTAGGCCAGCAAAACATGCTTCATATTCTGCCGTATTAGTTGAACATTCGAACTCCAACCTTATAGCCAGCGGAGTATGAGAATCAGCCAGATCTATGAGCAAGATTCCTATGCCAAAGCCTCTTTTGTTTGCGGTTCGAGTCAAAGAACATCCAGGGTGTCATGGTCGCTGATTTCCGTGACACCTTCGTGCAGGAAGCCGTGCTCGGTGCATCTTCGGCCTTCAAGGGTAGATCGGCTAAGTGGTCCGATTCGCTCCCTTTGATAGATTTGAGTGTGACATAAGTTATGTCAAACTCGTTGAGAAGAAAGGACCACTTGGCCGCCGGCTGGATAGTGATGGCTTGCCAAAGATGTATTTGATAGGTCCATTCTCGATATGAGTTTGATGGACGAGTCCGGAGATAGGTCTTGAGCCTCGAAGTGGCCCGACTAGGCCTCTGCAGGCTTTTCTCCGGTTTAATAGTTTAGCTCGCTTCTTTGTAGCTTCCTACTTATGAAGTATATAGCATTTTCAATGTAGGAATCTTCTTTCTCTTGGGCAAGCATAGCCCCTACTGACGTGTCTGTGACGGTTAAATATATGAGGAGAGGTTTATGTGTATGGGGTGGAGCTAGCACAGGGGGATTGGTAAGGTAGGCTTTTATTTTTTCGAAGGCTAGCCGGCGGCATTTCGCAGACCACTTAGGTCGGTAAGATTCTTTTTAGGAGTTTGAAGAGGCTCACATGTGGTTGTCATTTTGTGGTTGTCACCGCCTGATGAAGCGGCGATATCTGTCGATATACTGCCCCATAGGAAGCCTTTGACTTCGGTTGGAGTTTTGGCCTGTGGCATTCTAGGATGGCTTTGATCTTTCTTTGGCTCGATCTCGATGCCCCGCCTTTCGGTCACTAAGAATCCCAGACCTTGCCTTTTGTAACCCCAAATGTGCATTTGGTGGGTTAAGCTTCATTTGGTGCTTCCTTAACCTTCGAAGAATTTTCGGCGGTCTTTGATATGGGCACCTTTGGCGTCATTGCTGAATGCACGATCATGTCATCAACATAGACCTCCATTTCTTTGTGGATCATGTCGTGGAAGAGGGTGGTGGCGACCCTCGATAAGTAGCCCCAGGCATTTTTTTCAGCCCAAATGGCATGACAAGTAATGAATAAGTACCCCAGGGAGTGGTGAATGAAGTCTTTTCGTGGTCCTCTGCTGCCATTTTGATTTGATTATAGCCCAGCATGCCGTCGACGAAGGATCGGACTTTGTGAGCAGCGACGGCGTCTACCACAATATCAATATTGGGTAGAGGGAAGTCATCTTTGGGCGGCTTTGTTGAGGTCGCGAAGTCTAAATGTATCTAGACTTTCGTTGGGCTTGGGAACGGTCACTATGTTGGGCAGCCAGATCGGGTATTCAACTACCCGAATGAAATTGACACGCAGCTGCTTCATGATTTCTTCTTTAACTTGTAGTGACCATTCTGGCTTGATGTGGCGGAGCTTTTGCTTGACTGGGCGAGCATTCGGATATATGGGGATCCGGTGTTCGACTATAGCTGGGTCTAGCCCGGGCATATCTTCGTAGGACCAGGCAAATATGTCCACGAACTCTTTGAGGAGATCAATAAGTGCCATTCTTTCTAAACCTTGAGTAGTACTTGGATTTTGACTTCTTTGATTTCATTGTCCGGCCCAGTTGATAGTGGACGAGGTCTTGATTCTTCTTGATGAATGGCTCATTCACAGTGCTCAGTGACTTTATAAGCTCAAGCAAATAGTTTTTATCTTTTGGGTCTATTTTATTAAATGACTCATTATTATAATTATTATTATTTAATGCGTCTTTTAATGTAGGTGCAACTAAGGAATAAGCAAAGACATCTAGATTATCATTAAAGGCAAACTGTACAGGGTTTATTACATTATTGAGGATCTGGGGTTTGAGATCCTCAACTTTAGGTAGCGGATCGGTTGATGACCAATCCGTAAAGCTAGGGGAAGGAATAGGGATAGTATATCCAAAGCGGTCCACTAGGTGCAGGCGTCGAGGCGGGCTGTAGTGGTATACCAGTTTTTTTTTGTTTTTGGAGGAGCGGGGCTGCGGAAATATTATTAAACAATAAAAAATACACACGAAGGGACAACTTTGTCAACCCAAAGGAGACAAGGAACCTTACCTCGAAGAAAACAAGAAAACTATTTCACAAACTATACACACCATCCCTATCAAAAAGTTATGACTTTTTTAACAAAACGGAGAAGATTAACATGTATGCGAGATCACAACTTGACTCCCGTGCTCATGCGCCAAAGCGGCTAATCATCGGCTACCATATTACGCTCTCTAAAACATGCATCAACATGAAACCACCCAACAAACCTCTGATCCGAAGCAAATATATGTCTGCCAAGGTTCACGGCCCGCCAACTAAAACATTAACGGTAGTAAGAGAATCGGATTCTCAACCACATTATCGAGAAGCGAGTGACACGTATGAAGACCCTCTCGGGCGAATTTACGCTCTCATATTCGTACCATGCCCATGTCGCTAGAAAATGCGCCAAACAAAATTCCCCGAAGCATTGCGAATCATCCCTCCACCTGTGCATCTCCCATCCTTTGATGGTAGTGCGTGAGTTTGTAACCGACAATCAGATTCCATCGAACCCACTTACCTCTTTTAACAAGCACCAAATTAATCCGCAACTGAAAAGATTGGATAGCTACACACGCATCCCTACCACTTCTAGTTTTCAGAACAAAGCAAAGATTGGCTTCTCGAACACCTTAAAATCCAGAGGCTATACGGTCCTTGATCATCATCCGGAGTCTTCAAAAACCGCCGCCTGCGCTCCTTCCAAATCTCCTAACATGTAATAGCAAAGATATTAAACATAGTCACCCCTAAGGCGAGAATGCAGGCGTAACGAGAAAGAACCAAGCGAAAATATGATGAAGGCTCTCATCTTTGTGTAATTAGCGAAACGCTTGAATCGCAAAACTTGTCCATAATTGATGAGCAATGTGAGAACTAACGAAAAAATGATTAATGGATTCCACTGAAGGAGAATCAACACAGCAACGACATTTGGAAGCTAACTGAACATGGCAAGCTTGAATATTAACATCAAGAGGCAATGCATTATGAAATAACTTCCAAAGGAAACAACTCACTCGCATAGGCAACCATTTCTGGCAAATGAGTTGAGCCCACCTCTGAGACTGACCAGGCACCCTGTGACGATGCAAGAAAGCGCTGGCCTTAAATTCTCCCGAGGCAGTAAGCTCACAAATCAATCTGTCCGAAATTGTATCATCACATCGAATATGTTGGACCCGATGCCGAACAGCCTGAGGCACAATCTGAACCAAACTATCATACTGCTGCATTGCCGAAGCTACCGTAAGATTTCTATCCACTGGAAGAGGCCCAATTAGACGAGTACCGTACCAATTATCATCCCAAAAGGATATGTTGCCTCTACCCACAACCCAACGACTGGACTCCTGAACCAATGGAATTTGATCCAAAACAGCCCTCCAAGACTTAGTGACACACCGAAATCCAACCTCCTGATGTAAACCATATTTTTCGATGCAAAACTCAGCCCACTGACCCTGATGATTAAGAACCTTCCAAGCGAGCTTAGCATGCAATGAAACCATAATCTGATTCAGAGGCTGAATACCCAAACCCCCTTCATTCAAAGGCCGACAAACTCGATGCCAAGCTATCCAATGAAAACGATTGTTTCCCCGATCACTCCAAAGAAAATTCGCTATTTTCCGCTCTATATTACGAAGAACCGACTTACAAACCTTTAACGCCGCCATAGCATAAACCGGGAGACTGCATAAAATCGCTTTAATAAGGGTAACTCTAGCTCCAAACGATAACAAATTATTCCGCCAATTATATATCCTTCCCGTAACTTTCCTCTCTAATTCCTCGAAATAAACTCTCCGAAGCCGACCTTTATATAGAGGAAGACCCAAGTATTTCAACGGCCATGTCCTGTGTGTAAAACCCGACCAACCTTCGATTCTCAAAACCTGCCGCTGAGAACATCTATGCGATAAATAGAACCCACTTTTGCTGGCATTAACTCTCTGACCAGACGAATCTTCAAAAGCCCGCAAAATGTTCTTCAAACCCATAATCAACCTCTTAGAACCATTACAGAATAAGAGCATATCATCGGCGTATAACAAATGAGTGATTAAAGGACCCCTCCGACCATGAATGTAAGGCAGAAACTGACCACGCAAAACAACCCTATCTAGATTATGCGACAGAACCTGCTGAGCTAGAATAAATAACATAGAAGATATCGGATCACCTTGCTTCACTCCCCGACCAGACTTGAAGAAACCTGAAATAGTTCCATTTATCTTAAAGGAATACCAGCTATTAGAGAGCAAATTATAAATCAGATTGCCAAAACCCGAACTGAGGTCGAAAGCCTTCAGCGCACGAGCCAAAAAACTCCATTCCATTCTATCATATGCCTTTGACATGTCAATCTTGACAACCATATTACCTCCCTGAGTCTTATAGTCGATGCGCTGAACCAACTCGTGAGCTAAAAGAATATTGTCTTGAATACTACGACCCTTAACAAAGTTGGACTGTTGAGCAGAAATCAACCTCGGAAGAATTAGAGCCAAACGGGTGGATAAAATCTTGGATATTAACTTCGCAGCAAAGTTACAAAGACTTATCGGTCTCAAGTCACTTAAATTATCCGGCTTCTCCACCTTCGGCAGGAGAACTACCAAAGCCGAAGACAAACCCCGATGAAGCACATTCCCTTAAAAAAGTCCCAGACTGCTTCCAAAACCTTCGTCTTAATAATCGACCAGCACCCTTGAAAAAACCAACCGGTGAAACCATCCGGCCCCGGAGCACTATTAGGATTAAGAGCTTGAATCGCAGCCCAAACCTCATCTTCATTTGGTAACTCAATCAAGAAATTATTGTCTGCCAATGTAACAGTAGATGGAAAGTCTTCAAATAAGGCTTCATCAATAATAGGATCTGTAGATGCAAAGAGATCCGAAAAATAAGCTTCTGCAGAGGCTTATCAGCAATAAGCTCAAACTTAACAGGGAGCTCTTTATAATAAGTGCCTCCGTCTATCATACCTAGAAAGCTGTCTCGTCCAAACATTTATTAGAAACTCCTTTATTGATCCACGTATTTCACAACACCTTTATTTATGGCTAATTAGACTAACTTACTCCTCTTAGACCTCCTTGGCTTGATTTGTTTCAAAGATCTTTATGACTGCCACCGTAATTACTTCGTTATCAATGAGATCCTGAATGGCATCTCTGAGCGTATAGCACTTGTCAGTGAGATGACCACTGCATCGATGATACTCACAATACTGGGCATGGTTCCAGGTAATAGGTAACGGTTTGGGCGGTCGGTAATTATTCATGGGCTTCAGTATCCCATTGGCCCACAGTGTTTGGAGTATTTCAGATCTTGGGGCGGGCAGGTCATCATAATGCCTTGGGATTGGTTCTTTTCGGCTTCTTGGCTTGGGCAAATGGCCAAATTGAGATTTGGTCAAGCATCTGAGTGGGGTTTTCTCTCTTAGATAATATTGTATACAAATGATTCTTTTTAGATTCTCTGGGGTCGTTTGCTGAATATAGGTATCTGAGGGATCAAGAGGGGGATAACTCTTTTGGTTGTGATAGCAGGCATTCAAGTGAGGAGGATCGGAGCTAATTTCTGGAAGATATGGTTTAGAATTATGGGCACTTGAGATCATATTACCTTGGACAAGGAGGTCATCACAAGGCTGGTGGCTGGCACTTGGTGGCTTTCTTGGGGCTTGGAAAAGGATATCTTCTGCGGTATCAGGGGAATTTATTTCAGGAAAGTGGGAAGTATTGTGGACATATTTTGGGACCTTGGCTTTTTGGGAAAAGGCGGCAAGAGTTTCTGAAAAACTTGCCAGAAGATCATTTACCACCTGATTTATTATTTTTTCTACATGGGCGTCCAGTTCTTTCCTTAGCCAAGCCTCAAGCCCAAGAGGAGGTGCATACATAGGAGTCTCTCTGTCTGGTTCCCAGTTGTTCCAGTTGTCACTAGCCCCTGCCATAGCTTGTTTATTCTTTGCCGCCATACTGCTTGGATCTGTACCCTCTGTACTGATTCTGCCCTTGTCTGATCTGAAACCGATACCCTCTGATCTGATTTCTGCACTACTTTCACGTATCAACCGGCCAGTACTATCTCTGCCTTTTCAAATTCGGGTCAGGTTTCTGAGGAAAATGAGTTATGGAGGAGGTATCAGAAGGCTGGCTGAAGGCTTTCTGGGTTTGGAGTACAACGTGCCTTTATTAGTATATTTTATTATTATTTATTTGTTCCCTACAATTGACCGGATAAGCACCTGCTTTATTTTGACAGTCTCAGGACTTTTCCTAGAACAATGGATTCTTTCTCCAGAGTATAAGACCAACGTATTCCACCTGCCTTTCGACTCCCCAAGATCGGACTGATCCCAGGCGAAGGGCCTATACTCTTTCCAGGATCTACCATTCGAAATGGTCTAGGTCGAGCATTAGAGAATAATAAATCAGCCTCTGCTTATTATTTATTATTATTATTATTTTTTGCGCATTTTTTTTCATCATTTTTTTTCTTTCTAGCTTGCGCATCTTTTTTTACACACACCCACACATAGATATATATATATATATATATATATATGACAGGGGCTGACTCATGATTCAAGGATGCAAAAATCGGTCGGTCAACGAAGTGTCCTGAGAATCTACGTGCATTCTAGCGTTGGCTCATGCAGGGGGTAGGCTGGCCATGGTGTAGGGTAACAGTTCGAAATATTCCTATATGCGTGCACGTGTGTGCGATATCTAAAAAGCAGTAAAGTCTTTACTTATTTACAGATATATATACAGAAAAATATAACAGATATGGCATGTCTTGCTCTTACGTGTTGATTTTCTCGGCTTTTTAATTTGAGCGCAAGCAAGCAAGCAAGCACATCATATTAAGAAATAGAAAGAAAAGTGAGGAATCTATCTATTCCTATTAATTACAAATTTGGTCCTATGTCCCCAAAACAAAATGACAGAATGAATGCAACTATGTACAAATTAAGCAGAATAATGAAAAAGGAGTAATTAATCAGAAAGAAATAGTAAAATAGAGCCGAAAATAAATCAATATTAAGAATAAAGCCTCGGCCCTTTTATTGTGCTGCCCGGAATTTTTATTGTAACATAAACAATATATATATATATATATATATATATATATATATATATATATATATATATATATATATATATATATATATATATATATATATATATATATATATATATATATATATATATATATATATATATATATATACATTTATTTATTTTTTCGATTTTTTTTCGATTTTTTTAATTTTTTTTTTCTTGATTTATATATATATTTAGAACAATATTTTTAAATATACTTGTAACAGTTATCGGAACGAAACTGATGCAAGATGAAAGATCATATCCACAAATATAGACACGGATGTATAGAAACGCAATATTCAAATGCATAAATTAATATAACAAGCATACTTTAGCCAGAAACAAATAAAAACAAAAAAAGTTTTTGTTTTATGAGTCTAACACTCAATTTTATTTAAAATAAAACAACTCCCCAGCAGAGTCGCCACTGTGGGTCGCCCGGCGTGCGCCGCCCCGCGCGCCTTGGATAGGGTGCGCGCACGCGTGGATGCGGACACCACTGCTCTCGTTCCACCCTCCCTTGTTTAGGGGAATGCGAAATCAAAAGTGCGAGAGGAGTGCTGTCTAAGAATAGCGCGTTGGAATGCGCCTCGGTTGACTTTAGTGGATTTTTGATCCAATATGGGAACTTTGGGTTTCCCGCATCAAGTTATCCCTTTTTTAGGGGATACCAGGATATGGGAATGCATCACCCTTTTATTCCAATTTTCCCTTTTTTAGGGGAAAACAGAAAAGTGCAAAAAAGGATGTTACGACGCCCCCACTATGAATTTTATTAAAAAATAGCCTTATGGCCCATTTTCGATACACTAGGGGAGCTTTGAGTTTCCCGCATCAAGTTATCCCTTGTTTAGGGGATATCGGGATATGGGAATACACCACCCTTTCATTCCCATTTTCCTTTTTTTAGGGGAAAACAGAAAAGTGCAAGAAAGGAGTGCTGCGAGGCCCCACTGGATCCAAAAAGTTTTTGAGTCGCCATCTTTATTTTAAGGCAAAAATAAAGCAAAACCAGAAAAAAGAAAACCAGAGATAGAAAACGGGTTCGGAGGCTAAGTTACGAGTTGGGAAGGTGCTAGGCACCCAACTCGCCCTTTCGGTCTCAAAATAGTTTTTGGCTAAAGTATGCTTATTGTTATATTTATTTAGCAAATAAATAAAGCATTAAAAGACAGGAAAATAAAAAAATACATCCGTGGCTACATTATTTACGGACTTGTAGCCATCTCTTTATAATAATTACAAATATATTTAAAAATATTTGGTAATTATAACGGCTCTTTTACATAGTATTTTCTAATCTAATCCGGGCAGCACAACGGCTTTTATTGGCTACATTGGGCCGGATTTAAATAATAACTTTATAAATAATAATAAATAAAAAGAATGACGTTAAAGGCTATTACCTTTTAGAGCGGAGTGTGCTCGCTCTGTCCTTCAGGGAGAGGGAGTCTTTTGTGTTGTTGTTGTTGTGATTCGAGCAGAATGACTGCTTATTCTGGATGACTTTGGCTCGTTCACTCGGGCAGAATGACGACTTATTTCGGAAGGTTTTGGCCTTTTTGGTTGGGCGGAATAACAACTTATTTTGTGTGTTTTTCAGCTCCTTACTCGGGCAGAGTAACGGCTTACTTTATGGATTTTGGGCCGGGGAAATAGAGTGGATACCTAACTAAAAGGCTAGGGATCACTTTTAATCGGTGGATTTGTGTTTTGGCGGAGTTTGGACGGGGTTTGGAAGCTTTGGTGGGCTACACACACCTATCTCACTTCTCTCGCTACTATCTCAGCGTTAGGACGACGCGAAGATTTTCTCAAAGTTTCTTCGCGACTCAATCTTGTGTCTGAAAGGGGAGCCCAGCACCTCTATTTATAGGTGGATGAAAGGACTCATCGGGAATTAAGAATTCCCTCAGCGAGCATCGATCAATTGTACACCAGCCTTCGTCACTTGCACAATGCGTTAACTTTCAGAGGCACTGTAGCAAGGGTGGCGTCGAATACACCATGGTATGGTGCGGCGCCAATGGACCCTTTTGGCCGCACCATACCCCTATTCCATATTCAATTTTGACACTTTCACCCCTCGCATTTTACTGTTTTGCGTATCCTGTTTTGCCTTTCGCATTTTCGACTCTTGTAACTTGACATTTGTTAAGTTTAAGCAGTTCTTGATATCACATGTCAGAGTCACATATCAGGGGTACGAAATTGAGGTGTCTACACTGTCGAAATTTTATTAGAGTTCGCATTGAAAACGTTTTAGGGATACAACTATTTATATGAATATAATAGAAACCCTAAAACCTTTAAAAGTACAAAAAATAGACAAAGTGCAAAGAAAAGGTTTTCACTAGGAAGAAAGAAAGGAAAATAAAAGAGAAGGAGAAATAAATTAAAGAGAAAGACAAGGGAGAAAATCCGACTCATAATAACAGTTGCAAAATAGACCAACATTAGTTTCATGTAAATGTGAAATGCTCTTTGTAGCTAGGATTCAAAAAATAGACTAAACTCCCGATGAAGCTTCATCTACTGAATCAGACCGATGAAGCTTCATCCATTGAATCAGACCGGTGCTATAGTTTGAACCTTGGCCATTTCTAGCAAAGTACATACTGTATCATGTTCTGCAAGTCTCAAGTACTTTCTACTACAACTATTTCTGCATTTCTACACCTTGGTCAATATGACAAAAACAGAGAAAATTTAGATCAACAGCTCTTTGCATTCAATGAAATCAAACAACCAGTTCATCTCTCTCTCTCTTTTAACCAACGTTCACAAGGATCTCTCATATAAATACTACCATTGAAGACTGAAGAGCAAAGTGCTCTGAAAATATTCAACAACTTCCAAGCTCTCTAGCTTCAGTGTATTCAAGAGCTCCAATTCAGATATGCAAAGTCTACCAACAACAAAGAAGCTGGATCTAATTATTCTACACCATTTTCTTCTTTATTGTTGACTTATTTACTATTTTAAGCATAGTGATTATTATGTTCTTCACATAATCACTCCTACCACCAAACACTAGGTCATATATTTTGTACACGATCCATTAGTGATATTTGTAACAAACTTAATAGTGGAAAACATATTGCACATTTCAAATCCAAGGTTGATCTCTTTGGTAGTGGACGTAACACTCTTTATAGTGTGAACCATCTCAAAATCTCTGAATATTTTACTTCCTGCTTACATTACTTTTATCTATTTATCTTTTTATCTTCTTGCTTCAAGTTTACTGTTAGTCTATAACATCATACTTAGTCTCTTATTTCCCGTGTATTTTTCCGCTGCTACAACTTAACTTATAAGTTGGCAGTACACATTAGAAGGGAATTAGTTCAAAGTTTTACTAGGCTATTCAACCCCCCATTCTAGCGAAGTATTGTACCCTTTGGGACTAACAGTGAATCAGCGGTGCCATTGAGTTCGTTAATTTGATCAATGATAGGCCTCAAATCCAACATCTTTTATTCAACAAATTCATTGAAAACAAAGATTTATGACCAACATCCTTATTGACATACCTCCGTTTGATATCAAACCAAAGTTCGACGACAGTATTGTGGATTCGAAACACGTTGAACAATGTATTGTTCAATGCTTGTAGAATGGTGAAGCGGCAAATGAAACTGTTAGCCTTCCATTTCTTCACCTTTTCAGCAACCTTGGTATTTTGTGTCTCAGTTGCGTTTTCATCTTCAGCCTCCTTCAGACATGGATCGCACAACACATAGAATACCTTCACAACGGTGAAAAGGTGTTCCATCTTCAAACTTCAAGGTTTGTAGTTTAGTCCGTTCAGCCTCTCCAACTTATCTGTTGTAGGAAGTTGCCCTTTCACCAAAACTGATTCCATTTCAAAATTAAATACCTTAAAATTATTGTATATAACTTGATTTTAGTGGGTATGGAAACAGTAGGTTAGGCATACCGTAAGATTTTTTCTTTAAGGTATTTAATTCGACCCACTTTATGGAGTAATAGTCTCGACGAATTCACCTATTTGATACAAAACCTACACACTTGAAAACTCAATGGTTACAATCCTTTGAAAATTTCTGGAACAATAATCAAAGCCTTTGAATATTTCTGGAACAATAATCAAAGCTATAAATGGAACGGAGGATTCGAAAAATAGAGAGAAAAAAGAAAGACTCAAAAATGATGTTTTGATCTTAAATTTGGGTGAAGCCAACTCTACTTATAGGTAGAGCCGTCAAAACGGACTAGCGGGGCGGACCAACCCGTAAAATGGCAGACTCCGCCAATTGGCGGGGTGGGGTGGACCAACCCGAAAATTTGGCGGACTGAAAAAACAATGACCAACCCAACCCACCTTGGTTTGCGGGGCGGGGCGGACCAACCCGCCATTTGAAAAAAATTTGGACCAAGTCATTCAAGAACGGTTGAAGCAGAAGCAGAAGCACATAGGAATTGTCTCTTAATCGGTCTTAATGTCAGATTGGTAATAAGAATTAGGAATTGTGTTATGTAGAGTCAAGCAAGAATTACATTACATAACATAACATAACACTCATCTACGACTACTAAGTCTTTATTATGGTCTTTAGCCTTCCTCGAGTCGAGAGGAACTGGACTCAAGCACAGAAGTACAGAGCTTAGTTTTATGTTCGGAAGTCTGAACCCACGCAAACAACAAATCTTACACAAGTGTAGGTAGCAATGCCCACAAGTCGATCATCATCACAATTCACATATATCTTGAGTATGGACCAAATCAAGCAACAGATGGGAACAAATGTAAAATGCACTTAAATGACTCTTAACCAAAAATCTTCCACCATTCAAATTCATACCCCACATAAATAAATAGATATGACTTATGAGCTAACAGCATTGTTGTATTCCCGTTCAAAGGCAAAAAATGGTGCCACCTCAAACTCAAAAAGTGTGCCTAGGTCGTTGCTCTGCTACATTTACTCTGATCGGCCTCCCACCAAAACTCTGTCCATCAAGGTTTTCTACTATAGTAAGTGATGGTTGATTGGAGTGTGCATATATATATATATATATAAAAAATATACTATAGTAAGTGATGAGTGATTGGAAATTTGGAATATACATGTATATACATGTATATTATAGTAGGCAAAAGTAGGCGGACCAACCCGCCCTGCCCGGCCTAACCCGCGACCCGTTTGGGCCTAACCCAAAAAGCCCGCCTTTTAGCGGGGTCATATTTCTAAAACCCAACCCACCTTTTTAATATGACGGGGCAGACCAATCCAACGGGTTTGACCCATTTTGACGGCTCTACTTATGGGGGCTGAGCTACTGCTAATGAAGAGACACAACCCATCAAAAAATGTGTCTCCTTTAGTGAAGAGACACAATCTCAAAAGTTGCAACTCTTCAAATAAACGAGTACCAAATACTAATTATATAAACATATATTATAGGGAAAAATAGTAAAAGGTCCCACCAAAAATTCTCATATCAAAAATAATTCTTGTATCAAAAAAGAACAATAATCACAATTTTAATACAAAAAAGTCTAAAACTTAACATATCTAAGAACGTCGTTATGTTAAAAGCTTTCATTTTGAAAAAATAATAATTTTCTTTTCATTTATGACAATAATGATAAGAATTGTATTGAACATTATTATTATTATTATTATTATTATTATTATTATTATTATTATTATTATTATTATTATTACTACTACTACTACTACTACTACTACAATTATTATTATAACTATAATACTATAATTAAATAGTAATATTAGTATCTTATTAACTATGATTTAGGAGATCTTAAACAAACAATGACTAAGGAGGCAAAAGATACTATGTAACATTTATTGATGACTATTCTAGATATACTAGAGTAAACTAACTTCGAAATAAAGATGATGCATTTAACATGTTTGTTTCATATAAATTTGAAGTAGAGAACCAATTGAATAAGAAGATTAAAAGAGTTAGGTCTGATCGAGGAGAAGAGTTCACATTAGTTAATGACTTTTGTGAAAAAGAAGGGGTAGTTCAGGAAATTACTCCACCTTATTCGCCTGAATCAAATGGGTACCTAAAAGGAAAAATAGGACATTAAAGGCTATGATGAATGCAATGCTAGTTAGTTCATCCACACCTAATAATCTTTGGGATGAAGCTATGTTATTTGTCTGTCATTTACAAAATAGAATTCCTTATAGAAAATTAGACAAGACATCTTATGAAATGTGGAAAGGCTATCCATCTAATCTAAAATATTTGAATCTGTGGGGGGTCTTGCTGAAGTCTTGTTTCCAAACCCTACGAAGAGGAAAATATGTTCAAAAACTTCTCGATGTTTATTGGCTATATAGAACATAGTCGCATTAGCTCGCCTTGATAAGTGATGTCAATATTATTGTTGAAACGAAGAATAGTGAGTTTTTGAAAAGTTTTCTTTAAAACTTGATTTAAACTCTCACAATCCAGTTGAGAAGAGTGTGGAGAATTGTGTTGAAAACTCTTCTAATGGCTTAAGAAGGAGTACAAGACAAAGAGTTGAAAAATCGTTTGTAAATAGTTTTTACACTTATCTCATTGATAATGACCCCTTTACTTTTTCATAAGCTATATCTTCTTTCGAATCCAAATTTTGGAAAGAGGCCACTAAAACTGAGATTGACTCCATTAATGAAAACAAGACATGGGTTTTGGTTGACTTTCCACCTAGAGCCAAAGCCATTGGAAGTAAAGGGATTTTCAAAAGAAAGTATCATCCAAATGGATCTATTGAAAAATATGAAGTTAGATTGGTTGCAAAGGGTTTTACTCAAAAACAAAGTATAAATTATACTGATACCTTTGCTCCGATGGCTAGAATATTCTATTCGAGTTTTGATTGCTTTAACGTCAATTTATAAGCTTCGTATTCATCAAATAGACGGTAAGACAACAATTTTAAATGGTGACTTAGAAGATGAGATTTATATGTTACAACATGAAGGGTGTGTGGTATCTGGTAAAGAAAATAAGGTGTGTAAATTGCTTAAATCTTTATATGGTTTGAAACAAGCACCCAAACAATGACACATTAAATTTGATCAAGTTTTGTTACATGATGGCTTTACTTCTATTGAAGTTGATAGATGTGTGTATAAAAAACTTGTTGATGATCAATGTGTGATTATTTGCCTATATATATGGTGACGATATGTTGTTTTTTGGTACTAGTCATGATGTTATAGACAAGACTAAAGAGTTTATTGCTTCACAATGTGATATGAGAGATATGGGTGAAGCAAATGTGATGATGTTGGGTGTTAAAATCATAGGAAAGACAGTGGCATATTGTTGTGTAGATTGAGCAGATATATTCATAATCCCAACAAAGATCATTGACCGCCTTGTACATACTATTGAGATATTTGAGAGGTACTATGAGCCATGGTATTTTCTATATTGGATTTCCCGATGTATTAGAGGGACACAACGATGCGAATTGGATCTTTGATTCTGGTGAGATAAAATCTACTAGTGATTATATATTCACTCTTGGTGGGGGTGCAGTGACTACGGAGGACTAAAGAAACCATTGTTGCTAAATTTACAATGGAGTCAAAATTTTTGCTTTGGATTTAGCCGGCAATGAAGCCGAGTAGTCGAGAAACTTCTTGACTAGTATTCCTTTGGGTTTGAAACCTACACCATCTATGTCTATGCATTGTGATTGCCAAGCGCAATAGCCATTACGAATAATAAAACTTTCAATGGTAAAATAGACATATTCTGCCTAAGACATGAAGTAGTAAACAACCGTTGAAAAATGTAATTATGTCAAGTTAGCAATGAATTTGGCCGATCCTCTGACTAAACGATTAGGTAGAAAAATGATTGATGAAACATCGAGGGGAATGTGGTTTATGCCAATATGAGATTAACAATGATGGTAACCCAACCTTTGTGATTGGAGATTCCATAAATAAGGTTCATATGGGTAAAAACAAGTTACTTATTAGTCCTGCTAGCTCAATTTCATTGTTGTTCCTTCCTAAAGTGTATGTGTTGAGCTCGACTACAAAATGTGAGGATAAACTAAAAGGATTTTAATGATTTCGTATCCCTTATGGGTGTTATATTGAGTTCCAAAGTAATATATTTGATGAAATCGGCTTAAAGAGTGTGGAATAAGGCCATTCCTATGAGATTATGGCTAAATCTCTAAGCACTTTGAACAAACTAGGTACGTGCTCGACCTATTGGGCCAATGGAACGTTAAACAACATAAATCTAAAGTGGAATGAGATGGACAAGATCTCTAACATGCAACAAAGAGTCTTTGGTTCATAGAAGCAAAGTCTTCACCAAATCTCTATATGTTATGTCTTGTTTATCTATATCCGCACATAGTCCAAAAGACATCATGAATTTTACTTCTCTTTGAACCAAGGAACTCTTATATTAGTTACAACTTTTGAAATATGTGGAGGATTGTTGTATATTTTGTATATAAAGTATTTCAAAAATTGATGACTTGGTCTTACTCCAAAATCAATTTTACCAAGTCTTTAGCTTGTACCCACTACCTTCATGTGTAACAAAGAAGTTGCAAGTTCTCGCTCCTATTTTTCTGAGGAGCACGTTGGACCTTGGTATAAAAACAGACTCACTCACTTAAAGTAAACTAGAAGCTCACTTTTTCTTCCTTTTTTTATCCTCAGCCGCTTCTTCTTTCTTTCCTCCCACGTTGGTTCTTGAGTTATAATTTATTTTATTGCCCAGCTCCTAGTTTATAACTAGAAGAATCGTAGAATCTTGGGATTGCACAAATAATAATTTAGTACGTTGCTTTGTTCACGCCTCAGATTGATTTCTTAAGTTTACAGGATATTGTTTGTCAACATGGTATACATACAAAAAATATTACAGAAAACAATGCAAGTATACATACAAAAAATATATTATAAAGAAATGTTGATCTTGGGATTGCACAAATAATCATTTAATTAACGCCTGGCTTTGTTCAGAATTGCATTGTTTTCATGGTACACACAAAAAATATTAGGAAAACAATGCAATTATACATACAAAAAATCATATTATAATATTAATGTCCCTATTGAATATACATTGATTTTTTAAAAAGTTTTGAACTTAACTAAGTTTTTTGTAACCCTCAATTTATCATTAGTGGTGTTACATCAATAGAATTCATCATTTTTCAATCTTAGAAATATAAATAACAAAATTGATAATTGATATGAAAATACGTTTTAAAAATGAAAATAGATAGCTATTTTTGTATTTCCTAAAATACTATAGTGGACACTTATTTTAGAAATAATAAGTATTTATTAAAATTATAGTTTATATATAGTGCACAAATACAATAAAAACTCAATTTATAATTTTTTTATTTATTGTTTGTATAATTGTGTATATAAATATGTGTAATTTTGTGTAAGGTAATGATATTTAAAAATAATAATCATATAAAAGTACTCAACTATAGTGATCATGAGATAGAAGAAAGGTGAGAAAATGATTAAGCATACTGTAATATTATTACTCAGGATAAATTGATGTGTGTTTGATGAAAATGATGACAAATGGTTTGTTATCGTTTTGGGGGCGGGGGCCTGGGGGAGTTAGAAAGATGTGTATAAGTTCTGCTTTATTTTCCTAAAAAGCTTCATTTTCCGAGTTTTCTGAGCCAACCAAAAAGTAGATCAATATATTTAGCAGCCGTCCATGTGTCCAATGAATTTATTCAAGTAATGTCACAATTCAATCTTTTTCCTATTTAACTATATATTATTCCATAGAGTTTTCTCTTGTTATCATAAATGAAAAAAATGAATGTGTTGATAGAATGAATTGATTGAAAGTGGGCACATTTAGGTGATTGAAACCTGCTTTTATAAATCAAATGATAACAAACAAGGTTGAACAAAGGAAGACAATTTAAAGATGAACACTCTTCTCTGTCTTCTTTCTCGGCCATGGCTCAGCCATTATCACTCCCATGGAATTAAGGTCTATTTGAGATGTTCCGAAAATGTTTTATATACTTCCTCCCTCCGTCCCTGATAAATGATCTTTCGTTAACAAAACACGGATTATAAAACACAATTAATGATGAATTATAAAATGTATTGTGCTGATAAAATCAATTACATGTTAAATAAAATATTAAAGGTTAAAATAAAAAGTAATTCAATATGACACCGTAGTCAAGACTCTCGTGATTCACCTCTAGGGGTGTATTGGGAATAACGATAAAGAATTTGTTCATCAAAAAGTAATGAGAAGTGAAATCGTTTTAAAAATCCTAATTCATAAGATAAAGATTCATTCTTTCACGATAAAAAAACTTAGGTAAGATGATATTACGACTATTTTATGTTATACGGATCGCATTTATCCGACCCATCGTATCGGTGGGTTGAGTATGGTAGAAGTGAGATTCGCTTACGAATTAAGATCCGTGAAACGATCTTACGGAAGACTTAGGTTGTTACATGTCACTCCCATTAATATACGATGATCGAAGTCAAGAAGACCTATTTTACAAAAAAAAATAGAAGACTATCTTTAGTAACTATTTGCCAAAAGTCTTTAACAATAACAACAGGTTAACATCCTAAAATAGAAAATATAATCGCTTATGGGATCACTATTTCTAACGATTCAATTTTGAAGTGCTAACAGCCACTCCCTTTAAGTCATTACCCAAAGATCTCTCTCAAAAGAATTTGCACATGTGGGGATGTGAAATCATACATCAATGAAGTGGAATTTTTTGGATGGCAAAGTTTGTATACCAATCATTTTCCAAATACAATACATAACTCAATTAAGAAAAATGTAGTCCATCTATTCTGGTCAGAAAATATATTTAAATTTTTTAAAAGAGTAATCAAATGTGTTAATATAATTTTTTGTTCCCTCGAATTTCATTCAC